>ML976738.1:254444-291969 GCA_010015655.1 Bimuria novae-zelandiae CBS 107.79
TCCTCGTCCTCCTCGCTGTCCTCGTCCTCTTCGACAGAGCGTTGGTTCCCCCTGAACCCGCGTGCCTCGACAGAGCGCTGGTTGCCCCTGAAGCCCCGAGCCTCGACGGAGCGCTGATTGCCCCTGAATCCGCGTGCCTCGACATGCTCTTCCTCGTCCTCGTCCTCAACGGATTGTACATCAACGTTGATGTCCTCTGAAACAGACCGGGCCTTGTTGTTTGCACGGAATCCACGCTTCTCTACTTCCTCGCTATCGATGTCGCGCTCCGAGAGATCCCGAGTGTCCGAAGTGATGTGACCATCACTGCTTCTGAAGAAGCCTCGCTCGTTGACGAAGGTCTCGAGCTGGTTGGGTGTCTGCACGGCGTCTGGAACTGGAGCGGCGAGTACCGAAAGAGCAAAGGTGGCGATGACAAATGCGGAACGCATATCGACGGTGTGGGATATCTAATTTAGTATGGTTTTTTGGTGATGTTTGCGTGATATGCACAGCACGAAATAAATTAAAAGCACTAATAGTAGGCACAGCCTAAGTGTAGAAGCTGAGTTCGAGTGAACGAGTTGGGAAGATCCAGATCCTCTGCCATATCAAACATGGGAATGAACGCACTTTTATGCACCTGAGACGGAATTCGTGCTGCGATAAGAGATTTGGGGAATCGAGCGCTGATTGGTGCAACGGTTAAGTGACTCGATATGCTGAAGCGCTGGGTCCAGGAGTCGTATCATGCATGCGATGCAAGCCTTGGAAAACAGGTGCACGGCTGGAGAAGCGAAGACAAAAATAGGCACCAGCTTAGGTTAGTATAGGCTAGTGTGGGTCAGCCACAGCAACAGTTTAGCCGCCGGTGACCATGCCATCGGGATCGAAGCACTAATCAATTGAGGTCTCGTGGACCTGCTTAGCCAATACGCAATCGTGCACGTCCCCTAATACCCTGGTATCTTGTGCTCGCTGCAAGGAAGTGGCTGGAGTCTAAGCGCCGGGCTTTATTGCATGAAGCGTAAGACACTTTGACTGGCCTGGAGTGCATTCATGGATAAGGGTTGGTGGAATGCCACCTCCAATGAAACAGCAGGCACGATATTGTTTCGGTGAAAAAGGATGCAATTTGTGTCATATTCAGAAGGTAGGTCGATAAGCCACCTGCTTGCACGCGGCTTCAATGTGATGAAGTACTGTGGTATCAGGCAAAAGTAAGGTGAATGGCCCGCGCACAGCAGGGGTGTTGCCAAGATGCCAAGCTATGTAAATTTCGCACGCTTGTCCTCTTTTATATATAAATTTTAGTACCTAATATAACTACTTTTTATATTAATTGTAGCCTAGTATCTAGCTAGTACGCTTTTAATAAGCTTTTTAAATATTTTGTTGAGAATATATGGGTTCAGTCCAGATTGGTGGAAGGTAGGCTTGTGGTACTTGCTGTACAGAAGAGTGCCAAGCCTGGTGGTCCTTGCTCGATTGTACAGATTGTACCTCACGATAGCTTGTTTAATCTGGTACGCAATACACGATAGTTAATATAATATATTATAGCTACCTTACCTTGTCCCTTACCTACTTAGTTATTTATAGTAATTATACTACTAGAGAGATTTTGTTCTAATAGGTTATAAGCCTAGTTACTAACTAACGTTATTATTTCTCTAGAGTCGCGCAGGACTTAGCTATAATTTATAAAAGGAATTAGTTAGTACTAGAGTTGCGCAGGACTTAGATTTAAGAAGGAATTAAACCTTAAGAGTCACGCAGGACTTAGCTACGATTCGCGAAAGGAATTAGTTATCGACTAGAGTCGCGCAGGACTCAGATTCAAGCAGGAATCAACTTCACCTCATCGCCTGCATCGCCTGCATCGCCTGCATCGCCTGCATCGCCTGCATCGTCTGCACCACCTGCACCGCCTGCATCGCCCGCATCGCCCGCATCGCCTGCAATCGACACATGTGAGCCTCCTCACGTCCGAACACATATAATGGCCGAAGAGAAGGGACAGTGGGAGATTCCTAAACTCACAGCGGAGAATCATGATAGTTAGTTCCGCCAGAACAAAGTCAAGCTAAGAGGGAAAAGAGTCTTTTACGTGTGCGAGAGAAGCCTAGAGGAGCACTGCTAAATTACTACTGCTAAAGACCTGTTAGATGCTGTGAAAGGACTAGATATTACAGATAATAAGACTGTTAAGGCCCGCATTAATATTAACAAGAGAGACAAGTACCTAGAGGACGAGGCAATTGTAATTAACCTTTTATTTAGATCTCTTAGCAATAATAACTAGGCCTTAGTTAATAAGTATAACACTGCCTTCTAGTTCTAGGCTTACCTGCGAAAGAAGTACACCTAAGCTAACGCTACTATCGCTAATATGTATATAATTAGGATCTAGACATTTATATTTAATTCTAAGAGCATAATTATTAGATTATAGGAAAAGCTAAAAGATTACTAGCGTAAGCTTGTCTTAGTAGACGCTAACACTAATAGAGCCTATAAAGATGCTGTATTACTACTTATTCTTATTAGATTACTCCCTCTAAGTTTTAAGACTATAATTGACACCCTGAATGCTTAGCTTAACCTTACTGTTAAACAAAAGCTTAAGTTTCTGGAAGAGAAGGAGGTCCGAGACTAGCAAGATACTAATGAATAAGCTCTTCTAGCATTCCGAAAAGCCCACAAGTACGTTCCGCCCCACAAGCGAGGCAACAGGGAGCTGTTATCCGACTCCGAACCTAGCGCTACGTCTGGTATCTAGTGCTACCTTTGCGACGAATCTCACTACATGCGAGACTGTTCAAAGCTTATAAAGGCTCGAAAGCTCCTAAGGGAATATAAAGCTAAAAAGAAGTAAAGGAAAAAGAAGCCGTTCCCTCTAAAGCTGCCTAAGCCGCCTATTAAGTCTAGGAAATCCAACAAAAAGACTAGTAAAGTATATAGAGCCAAAAAAGAAGCTAGGTTAGAATTAGAGCTAGAGACATCAACTAATACCTTAGACTTAGAGGACGAGGAAATTGAGACATGCCGTCTCTTAAAAGATATTATTAGTAAGGCCTCTCTATCTACCTAGGCTGGCGACACTGGCGCTTCCTCACACATGTCTAACCAACCCTTATTGTTTAGACGGATGATCAAGATCAAGCGAAGACTTGTTCGGGTTAGAGGGGGAGAGTTATATATAGACTAGAAGGGAGAAGCTTAAGTAGTATATAAAGACGGGTCCTTAACATGGCTTTTAGATGTACTACTTATACCTAATCTTAGAGTTAATCTATTATTAGGGAGACAAATTTGCGTAGCAGGCCTAAAGGGTCGATTTAACTTAAATACACTGCGTTTCAAACTAGGAAAGAAGACAATTATTAAAGCAACTATAGACAACGGCCTCTATATAGTGTCACACATCGCTAATAGATACCGAGAGACAGCATTCCCAAGTACAGAACAGCATACACCAGCAGAATTTAACGAAACAGAATTTAAGGCTGGTAAAAAAGAGAGATACTTGCTATATTACAGACGTTTCGCACACCTGGGGCCTGCAAAGATCGCGAAGCTCCACGAAGTCACAACCCTCTAGAAGAAGATTTAAGTGCTAGAAAAGATGGAACTCTGCGAAGTCTACGCCTTAACAAAGATAAGGAATAGCATCCCTAAGCAGCTAAAAGAGCATAAGGCTACAAAGCTAGCTTTAATACAGTTTAATATTACAGGACCCTTTCTAACATCTCTAAAAGGAAACTAATGGTTCCTCCTTATTATTAATAGCTACACGCGAAAGAACTGGGTTATCCCGTTAAAGTATAAAGGAGACGCATAAAAGGAACTTAAAGTCTAAAAGACCTTTATTAAATATTAAACTAATAAAAAGGTTAAAGCTGCTAGGACTAATAACGCACTAGAACTCTTACAATAAGTTAAGGAATAGAGAGTTATATAGGGAGTGGAACTGCAGCCTACTACAATTACGTTATTATATTAAAATAGACTAGCTGAGCGAAATATCTAAACTATAGAAACTAACATAAGAGCAATGCTTAAGGACGCTAGTCTACTAATTAAGTTCTAGGATAAAGCTATAGAGGCAGACACATACATGCGAAACCGCACTAATACAGGACCTATAATTAATAGAAAGCAAGTTAGCCCTAAAGAGGCTTTTACAGGAAAGACGCTATCTATTAACTATATTTATATATAGGGGAGCAAGTGCTACTCCTATATTTACCTTAAGATAATTCTAGTAGATTAACGACACGACAAGCTTGTAGACCGCGGCAGAGTTAGAGTATTTATAGGCTATTCTAAGACAATAAATAAGTAGTTTAAGTTCTATTCGCCAGAGCTGGGGTACACATTAAGAACAAGCCGATTGTTAGTGGACGAAAACACCCCTGGAGGAAAAGTTGAACTACGACTGCGAAATATCCTAGCTAGACCACAAGGGACACAGAACATAATGCTAGACTGAAAACCAAGAGGAAGACCCAGGAAGGTTCTAGGGACTAATACTGGGACTAATACTGAGGAAAACTAACGCCCTATTCTTGTTTAACTAGCGGAACCGATAGAGACAACTTCTGCAGAAACGATGGAACCAACTTCTATAGAACCGATGGAACCAACTTCTGCAGAACCGATGGAACCAAATTCTGCAGAACCAAATTCCGGGCTAATAAAGCGTAGAAGAGGAAGACTAAGGAAGCTAACTACTATTCCTCCTATTGCCCTACCTTAAGACGAGCGAGTACCTGACTTGGTAAACGAAGAGCCTGGAAAACCTGTTAAAGTCTTGCCAGAAGCTCCACGATACTTTATAAGAGAGTCTAAACGCAAGAGGTCTAGCGAAGACACTATAGAAGATAAAAGATTCTAGAAAATTATTAAAGCTATGCTAGCACAAGTCGACTTTACGGACGAATAAGCACAGATTTTTAAGAAAGCTTTTCCAGCAACTAAGATTGCAGGAATTCGGATTCCCCAGACATATTAACAAGCTATCCACGACTCAAAGCACGGAAATTAATAGAAAGCAGCAGTGCTGGAGGAGATAATTTCACTAATAGAAAATAGAACCTAGGAAGAAGTCTTTCCGGCAAAAGACGCGAACATGGTTGACTTAAAGTAGGTTTTTATAATTAAGACTAAGCCAGACAGGATAGTTAAACAATTTAAGGCACGCCTTGTGGCAAGGGGTTTCACCTAAGTACAGGGAATTAACTACAACGAGACCTTTACGCCGACTATCCGCATAGATACCTTACGTCTATTCCTAGCCACTGTCGCAGCAGAAGACTTAGAATGTTTTTATTATAACATTAAGAATGCGTTTACTAAGTCTTACCTTAAGGAATAGATCCTCCTTAAGCCACCTAAAGGAGTTTATGTTAAGAAAAGATATGTCCTAAAAGTCCTTTAAAGCCTATACGGACTAAAGTAAGCTGCTCGAGACTAGAACCTATTAATAAAGAAAGAGCTTCTTGCATAAGGATTTGTACAAAGCCTAGTAGACCCTTGTATGTTTGTCCATGAGGAGAGAAAGATTTGAATCCTAGTCTACGTTAACGACGTCCTTGCAGCGGCAAAGGAACAATCTCAGACTAAGTAGTTCTAAAAGAAGCTTTCTAGACGATTCAACGCCAAGAACCTAGGGGAGGTACATAAAGTCCTTGGAGTGCGAGTTACAAGAGACAGAAAGCACTATATAATCTTCCTTAACTAAGAGTAATATCTACGCGCAGTACTTAATAAGTTCAGAATATTAAGTAAGAAGCATAAAGATAGGAAGATTCTATCTACTAATTACACCTTATTTAGGCCAACTACTAATAATAACACCCAAATTAACATGACTAAGTACTAGCAGGGAATCAGAAGCCTAATGTTTACTATAGTTCTTACACGTCTAGATATTGTATTCACCCTTAGAAAACTGAGCTAATACATGAGCAATCCAGCAAAACACTATAGCCATGCATTAAAGAACCTATTACGGTACCTTAGGTTAATAGTTATAATAAAACTACGCTACGGACTAGGGGGAGCACACTCACAATTTGTCGTCTACTTAGATACTGACTGGGCAAGCGATACTATAGACCGAAAGAGCGTCTTAGGAAGCACTGTAATATTCTATAGAGGTCTAATATTATAGTCTAGTAAGAAGCAACAATTAGTTATAATATTAAGTTGCGAATCTAAGTATATTGCACTATTAACATGCTATAAGCAAGGCTAGTGGATTGCTTAAGTATTTAAAGACATTAGATTCCCAAAGTACATTAGAAAAGACACCAACAAGGTCTAAATGCTAGGCGACAATCAGGGCGCTATTGCACTTACAAAGAACCCTCACCTTCACGAAAAATTAAAGCATATCGATGTCTATTATCACTTTGTCAGGGACCTGGTAGAATAAGGCAGACTTAATATAGCCTACGTGCCAACTGCAGACATGGTTACTAATAGAATAATAAAGCCTTTGTAGCGAGTGGCATTTAAGAGATTTAAGAACCAACTAGGAGTTATCTATAGACCAGACCTGTCCTGAGGGGGAGTGTTGAGAATATATGGGTTCAGTCCAGATTAGTGGAAGGTAGGCTTGTGGTACTTGCTGTATAGAAGAGTGCCAAGCCTAGTGGTCCCTGCTCAATTATACAGATTGTACCTCACGATAGCTTGTTTAATCTGGTACGCAATACACGATAGTCAATATAATACGTTGCAGCCACCCCGCCTTGTCCCTTACCTACTCGGTTATTCATAGTAGTCATACTACTAGAGGGACCTTGTTCCAATATATTTTACTTTTAATTAAGTCCTATACTTTTTATATAATATTATATAGCTAGCTATATATACGCTACTTACTTCTAAGTAAATTAAAATAATACTACTTAATATAGTCCTTTATTTTATTTTATATTACCTTAATTAGGATAAGATCTAGCAAGAACGCTAGCTATAAAATAAAATATTTTTTTTTTAAAATTAAAAATTTTAATTATATAAGTAGTAGCGTTCTTAAGAGTGCTATCTGATATAAATTAATAATATAAATTAAGGTGTAGCTATCTATAAATAAGAGGTATAACTTTCTTATAATAGCTCTTTTTATTAATACTCTTCTATTCCTTCTTTTAGAACACAGATAGCCCCTTCGTTGTACCTTAGAGGTAACCCTGGAATATCTAGCTACGCTTCTTACGTAGCTTCTTAATAATATAAAAGGGATCTAGTTCCTTTCTAAGGCGCCTAGTAATCCACTTTTTATAATACTAGCTACTAGTTACCTAAGTTTCGTTACTTTAGAGGATTATATACTACTACTAAAGAGACTAGTTAGCGTAAGCTTCTGCCTATACGAGGCGTAGCTAATAATTCTTTTTAGTAAAAGGAGGCTTAGTAAGAGCAACGCAGTAAGTATATATTTTATTTTATAAAATATTTTAAATTAACGTGGTTCACCACCGAGCGGGCCAACCCCACCGAGCGGGCCAACTTTGCTAAATGCAGCCCACCTCCAGCTTATACCACAATGCCATCACAACATAACGCGCAATAACCTTATACTAAAAGCGCACTATAGCTTACTATTTAAGCTATAATTAAAGATCGCGATAAGAGTAAAAGACGCGTTATTATAGCCTTTAGCGTGCCTTAAATAATAGTATAATAACAACGCTAAGGAGCCCTCTCTTAACGCGATCGCGAGCCCAACTTAAAGAAGCTAACTAAGCTAGAGGAGGAGGCTCTAGTCCGACGTATACTTAAGCTTAACCAGCGAGGAATAGGTGCAACAAGGGATATAGTCTAAGATATGGCTAATAATCTACTTGCTAAGCGCGGTAGATAGCCTATTAGCAAGTACTAGATAGACAGGCTTAAGACGCGTACGCTAGAAATTAAGCTTTAAAGAAGCTATTTATATAATTATTAGCAAGCCCTAAATAAAGATCTACGTATTATAACGCCCTAGTTCGAGCTGGTTACTAATACTAAGGCTAAGTACGGTATTGCTAATAACGATACGTACAACTTCGACGAGACAGGCTTTATAATAGGGGTAATACAGGGTTAGATAGTCTTTACAGGCTCTAAGAAGCGAAGCAACCTAAAGAAGATTTAATTTAATAACTATAAGTAAGTGTCACGAGTCGTAGGTCGAGGGCCCTCGACGGCCCTAGTCCGCTCTAGACCGGCGCTATCCGGGCCTTTCGCCTATCTACTTCCCTCGCCGCAGCCCTTCTCTTCCCTCTCTAAGGGATCGCCTTAGTACTGTAGATAGACTGAGTCGCCCGTAGTCAGGGCGCTTTTTACAATACGATCCCTTACCCCCTCATATCTAATTCACCTGTACGATGGAATCGACACGAAGAGTTACCCGCCAGACCTTAAAAATAGCAAGAGACCCTTAAAGCAGGTTACCACCCGCAGGACCCTCTAAATAAGAGCCTCTAATAGTTACAACGCCTATAGAAGACCTAACAACACCTATAGACCTAGAGGAAGACCCCCTGCCGTTATAGGCAGTAATAATAACTAATAATTAGAGGAAGTTACCCTTTAAGAACGCCTAGGCGTGCTACAGCTCTAACAACGTATCTAAGAACTAAAGGCCTCCTTAATAGTAGAGCGTCACTAATCTAAAGGCAAGACCCTAGTTAGGAACAAGACAATAACTACTAGCATCTTTAATAACTCCCTAGAGCCCGAGGAGGGTCACGGCAACCCAGACGAGGCCAAAGACATAAGTAATAACCTGTTAAGCAATAGCTTAACGGAGGACGCGTCCTTAAGCTTAGACAATACTAGTTAAGACTAATCTAGGGCTTTTAGAAGCATCTAACGCCCGCGGAAGAAGGATAGACAAGGCCAGGCCCGCACTAGCTACGACAAAGAACGTTAGATCTAAATAGCAGCTACTACCCTAGACGCACAGCTACTAAAGCTGCTAAAACCCCCTTAATTTAAGGGTAGGGGTTGCAAGGAACTAAACTTATAGAAGAGGGCCTATAAGGACTATATTAACTTCTTACCCGCCCTTAAAACTAACGAAGCGCAGGTTAGGTTCGCAGTAAGATACTTAGGAGATACACAACGTAACTACTAGAACTAAATAGTCACCAAGATCCTAGAGCGGAAGCGACACAGGAAAGTTACCTAGGACCTTCTATAGCAGACTATAGTGGACTCCCTAGAATTAGCCTGGGAGCGAAAAAGTGCCGCTCGCCGAAGGATTAAGGCAGCTAAATAAGGTAAGAAGACCCCTACAGAACTCTTTAACTACCTTAAGGACTAATAGGAGGAATACGACCTAGAGAAGGCCTTAGATAATAATAATAAAGACTATATTAATAACTTCTATACGGCACTAGACAAGAAAATCTAAGAACGCCTTAAATAGCAGCCACGCGAATAGAAGAGCCTCTCTTGCTTAAAAGCGAAGGTAAATATGTATTAGCAAGCGTTAAAACCTTATAAATTAAGGAAATAACATACACACGATGTTAATAACAACTTCCTTAATAAGCTAGCTAATAAAAGGCGCGATCGAAAGCGATCTAGGTTAAATAACACAAGACTATACTAGAGACGCCACGACAGCGACCGTCGCGACAAGGACGGCAAGAAGAAGGCTCAGGCAGTAGAGGACAGGGACAAAGACCAATGCTTCTATTGCCACGAACTAGGCTATTATAAGGCGTCCTGTTTAAAGTATAAGGCCAAGGCGGGGAAAGACAAGCTGTAGACTAGGAGGCCTAATAGTCTATAGGCAAGATTAACTACAATAAGGGTTAATAATAACTAGTCGCAGCCGCAAGGACCCCTAGGGATAGGAGTGGTGGCTTACTAATCGCGCTAGACGGTGAAGTACAGCACGAGGGCAACTAACAATAGATTAAAGCCCTAGTAGACTACAGAGCTAAAGCGAATTTCGTTAGCAGCAATTTAATAAAGCGGTTAGGGGTTGCGGTAACAATAACAAAAGGCAAACGCTACGTGGCGCTAAACGGACAAGACTTGGGCGTTCTGGGCCAGGCGAAGCTCCCCTACACCATTATAGATAGTCGCGGTAAAACCAAGAGCGGTAGTTGCCTATTCATAGTTAGTAACATTAGTGGATTTGACATGGTCCTAGGAATGCCCTAGCTAGCAGAATAGAGCCCCATCGTAAACTTCTATAATAAGACCATTCGCTTTGCCTATGAGAAGCGCAAATAGACTAAGATCTCTACTAAATTAGTAGAAGAGTTCGCCGGCACGGCTAAAGACATAGTAAATAACTATTTTATTATGTATACCACCCTAAAGGACACATTAGGAGGCCCACCTGGGACGCTACCTAAAGAATACTAAGGACGATAGGAGGAAGCCTTCTCTAAAGAAGCCGCGAGCATCCTTGCCAACCATGGCCCCTACGAGATAAAGATCGATATCGAGGAAGGTAAGGAAGTGCCTTTTAGACCACTCTATAGTCTATTAGAGTTAGAGTCGGCAGTTCTGCGCGACTATATCTAGAAGAACCTTAAATAGGGCTTTATTTAACTGTCGCGATCGAGCGCCGGGGCACTAATCCTTTTTGCAAAGAAAAAGGATAGAGGCCTCCGCCTCTGCGTTAACTACAGGGGACTGAATATAGTTATAATAAAGAACTAATACCTACTTCCCTTAATACAGGAATCCCTTGACCGACTAGGGGATGCCTAGATCTATACTAAACTAGACCTAAGGGACGCCTACCACCGCGTCCGAATTAGGGCAGGAGATGAATGGAAGATAGCCTTCTAAATAAGGTACAGATAGTACGAATATATAGTAATGCCTTTTGGCTTAACAAACGCGCCTGCGACCTTCTAAAGCCATATTAACGATACACTGTTGGACCTTCTCGACATCTACTATATTGTGTACCTCGACGATATCCTTATCTACTCTAAGACGAAGGAGGAACACATCTAGCACGTTTAGACGGTGCTAGAACGCCTTATTAAACGCCGGCTATACGCTAAACTATTTAAATGCGAATTCCACACACGCAAGGTGGAATACCTAGGCTTTATAGTATTCCTAGACAGCGTAGAGATAGAGGAGGACCGCGTCACCTCTATAAAAGATTGGCCTGAACTAAACTTAGTTTAAGTAGTTAGGATCTTCCTTAGCTTTGCTAACTACTATTAAAGGTTTATAGAAGGATTCTCTCGAGTGGCGGCACCCCTTCACGCCCTAATAAGAAGGCTAGAGGGAGCCACTAAGGGCAGACAGCGATAGAGACTTAAGGAATTAGTTATAATAAGCCTACTAAAGCAGGCTAAGGCCTCCTTTTACTAGCTAAAAGAGAGTTTCATGCGAGGGCCCTTGCTAGCCCACTTCGACCCTAGAAGACCCTTAAGAGTGGAAACCAACGCTTTAGGTTTCGCGATTTCGGGTATCTTAAGCCAACCGCAACTAGACAAACATGGGAAGCTATAATGGCACCTAGTTGCTTTTTATTCGCGTAAGATAAACCAGGCAGAATAAAACTATAACACGCATAATAGCGAGTTGCTGGCAATTATTAAAGCTTTTAAGCATTAGCAACACTACCTAGAGGGTGTTAGCGAAAAGGTCGAGCTTCTAACTAATTATATTAACCTATAAGGGTTTATGTCTATAAAAGTCCTAACTAGATAGTAGGCAAGGTGGGCCGAATAGCTCGCGACGTTTAATTTTAAAATTAAACACTATCTAGGAAGGATAAATCCCGCTAACAGACTATTGCGGAGACCTGACTACAAGTTGGAGGAGGAAACAAGCTTAGGTAGGACAGGCAGTTCCTAGCAGAGACTTCTTGAGGCCTTATAGCATAAGTTACAGCTGAAAGGCAACGCTTTAGACAAAGCAGGCGTGGCAGGCAGCCTATAGCCACTAAAGTAGGCAGGAAGCCCTAGACTAGTGGTAGCGACAAGAGTCGCTAGACCTAGAACGTTAGTAACTAAGGAGGCGGCGGTAAACGATTTAGTAAGCGCTTACCCTATAGTGGAGCTATTAAAGAGAAATAGCTAGGGGGACGAAACTATAGAACGAATCCTCCAGTACCTCCAAGGGCCAGAAATGGCAAAGCCGGAATGGCTAAAGCGCTAGATAATTGGACCGGCCAACCTATTACGGTACGAGAATAGGCTATACGTGCCACCTCTAGCGAGGGTACACGTCCTTTAATAATGCTACGATAACCCCCTCGCGGGCTATTTTAGCTTTATTAGAATCTTAGAGCTAGTGCTGCGGGAGTTCTAGTGGCCCGGTATCTAATAATACGTAAAAAACTACGTTTAGACCTGTTAAGCGTGCTCTAGGGCAAAACCTGTCTAATACGTAACGCACGGCTAACTTAATAGCCTACTAGTCCTAAGGGGCATCTAGGAGGACATCGCTATAGATATAGTAATAAATCTACCTAAGAGTAAATCTAGAGCCTATCGTTATAATAGCATCCTAGTAGTTATTAACTAGTTTTCTAAGATGGTATACTACATCCCCACGCGAAAGGACCTAAAGGCAGTAGAGCTAGCTAAGGTCTTTAGGAGAGAGGTTCTACGCCTACACGGCCCTTTAAAGTTAATAGTTACGGATAGAGGTAGCCTATTTATATTAGCTTATTAGAGCACTTTTACTTAATGTTTAAGAACTAAGCGACTCCTCTCTACTGCCTTCTACCCGCAGATAGACAGATAGATAGAACGATAGAACTAAATGCTTAAATAGTACCTTCGAGTGTTCTGTAACTACGAATAATCTAATTAGGCGGACCTTCTATCTAAAGCAGAATATTCGTACAATAATAGCATTTATAGCTCTACAGGAGTGTCGCCATTTATTATAGTGTACGGCCTAAATCTACTAATAATAGGCCTGCCCCGAGAAGTACAGCTGCGCGGGTCGGTACCTACGGTAAGGGCCAGAGCGGCAGTTCTAGCCCAGACTAGGGCCCGGATAACCCAAGCGATCCTTAGGGCACAGGCGTACTAGGCGACGTAGTATAACAGGAAGCATAAGGCCTAAACCTTTATAGTAGGGGACATGGTATACCTCGACGCCCGTAACATACGGTTAACTAGGCCTAAGAAGAAACTTAACTACAAGTCTTAAGGTCCCTATAGGGTAAAATAGCGGATTAGTTAACAGGCATATAAGCTAGAGCTGCTAAAGGACTTTAACATTTACCTAGTGTTCCATGTGTCTCTCCTAAACTAGGCAGCCTTAAAAGGACTGCTACAACGAGAGCAAAGCCCGCCTAAGGTTATTATACTATAAGTAGGGGAGGATATATACCTAATTAAAGGAATTAGATCTAGGGTACTCCAGGACGGAGAATGGCTGTATAAAGTTAAGTGAAAAGGATACAATAGCAATGAGAACTAGTGGTTGTCTGCAGAGGAAATCTCTAAAGGGGCGATAAAGCAGTTCCTAAAGGGCTTGGATAAGGAGACTAAAGGTCGCCCTAGACAGGAGCCCAAGAGGCGGGGTTGCCCCCCTAGAGAAGGAGGAAGACAGCACTCAATAGTAATTAGTAATAGATTACCCTAGAGAGTACACTTTATAGGCTGCGAAAGACTAGAATGAACAGGGCAGAGGATTCTTAAATAGACTAAAGACTAGAACAAGCTATCTAGGCCTATTCACGCCTCTCGGGGCCTAACAGAGGCTCACAAGCCTATTCGGACCGTACCCAACGCGATCATAGCTAACCAAAACCTAACTAAAACCGCCTAAGGGTATAGAACGTGAATAAAATCCGGACACCGTTAATAGGGGCAGGAATCCCTAGATTATACTAGATAACCCTCTTAATTAGTCAGGCGCTTAGACTTATAGGCTTGCTAGAAAGTCTCCTAATCGCCTTTACTCTTAATCTTCTTCTTTACTTCCTCCGCGAGGAAGTCTAGCGTGGCTAGGATACTAGTCTTAAACACTAACTACCTTAAATTAGTATTAATAACCCGGGATTAGGGTTAAGGACCCTTACTAACTTAGGAGTAACCTTCTTGCGCCTAGGGGTAAGAGCACTAGCAGCAACTAGGGAGGTTAGACTACCCCCCTCTATAGTAGAAGCTTTCCTCTTCCGCTTCTCCTTAATAGAGAGGCCCACCACCAGAATGATCTCCTCAGGAGGCTAGGTGTTATAACCCGAGTGGTAGGGGGTCAACGGGTTTCCGCAGAATTTGGATCTGGTGGCCCTATATAACTTAGTCCAGATAACCCTTAACTACACTAGATAACACTTATATAATAATATTACTCTATTCCGTCTCTAGTACCTGCGCGGTGGCTTTTACTAATGCCTTATTTAATTTAGAGAGGTTAATCTTATTGCATGTATACGTATTAATTTGGCTTAAGCGCGGCATAAGGGTAATTAGGGCACTTAACACGTTCTCTAAGTTGTCTTTAGGTATCTGCTACTAATTAGCCTTAAAACCCCTATATGACCCTTAAAGCGCTAACTTACCTGCTAATAATTCCTACTACTACCATAGCAGGTATCGTAGCGGCAGATTAAATTGTAGTCCTCCAAATCTATTAGGCTAAGATTAACATATACTGTCTTAGACTAGACACGACGCATCTCCTTAACCTAAAACTAGTAAAGCTTTATCTTCTTATAATCGGACTGCTTAAGGCTATCTAGGATAATAGGAAGGCAGGTATAGCACGGGTTAATAGTACTAATCGCGCTTGCACGCGCCTTGTTAACTAGGGCCTTAAGGATGGCGTTCGCGGTACTTATAGTGCCAAATAGCGTAGGTATATCTAGACAAAGTCCGAAGGTTGCTAAAGAGGGCGGTGGAGAAGTAATAAGTACAGGGACGACTTAGCAGGCCTGCACCAGGTTAGTCTACCTTTACAACCCCCAAATTTAGAGTAGCTAGGTACCGAAATAGGGGGCATCTAGGGTCAGGCACCCTAGACTACTATAGATCGGCCAAGTCGTACTTACGGGTTAGGGAGCCTCCGGGATAAGGTAAGCCGCCAAGTGGAGAGTAAGAATAAGGGTTTTAGGCCTTAGTGTAAGCCTAAGATTTAGCTTACGTTATTAGCTTACGTAATACGCGAGGCCTAATTAGGCTAGTTATTACGTGCTTATTCTCGCGGTCGAGACCCTTAAAGAAAAGAGCCTTTGTCACGAGTCGTAGGTTGAGGGCCCTCGACGGCCCTAGTCTGCTCTAGACCGGCGCTATCCGGGCCTTCCGCCTATCTACTTCCCTCGCCGCAGCCCTTCTCTTCCCTCTCTAAGGGATCGCCTTAGTACTGTGGATAGACTGAGTCGCCCGTAGTCAGGGCGCTTTTTATAGTAAGTTACTAATATCTAGGGTGTTAGCGCTAAAGGCTAGGCTCTACTACTTTTTCTTATCTTCCTTAGCAAGGTTCTAATCACGTCCTGGTTCTATAATCTACCCTAAGACTAGGTTATTAAAGTTAGTCTTAATAGCTAGACGTTAAATAAGCTTAGCCTTACCTAGCTAAGGCACTTTAATACCTATACTAAGGCGCGTAGTTTGGGTGCACACTAGCTACTAATTATAGATAGTCACGAGAGCCACTGCTTACACGAATTCCACAAATACTGTAAGGAACAGAAGATTATTATTCTCTATATGCCTTTACACTTATCACACCTCTTGCAGCCACTTAATGTGGGTTATTTTTTGCCTTTAAAGCGGGCGTATAGTAATGAGATTAGTAGCTTAGCACGGTATAGCACTAAGTAGATTAAGAAAGAGGCCTTTCTACTAGCCTTTAAAGTAGCTTTTAAGAAGGTAATAATAAAGGCGAACATTTGCGTAGGCTTTAGAGGCGCTAGATTAGTCTTACACGACCTAGAGGTAGTGTTATTAAGACTTAATATAGTTCTTCGTACGCCAACTCCACCTAACGTAGAGGACACCCTATAGGAATTAAAAATACTAAGTAACCTCCGCGAAATAGAGGCTTAGTTAACACTAGTTCGTGAGCGTGTATAAAAGTATAGAGATTCACTAGTTTTTCCGCTTCTTAGAGCTATTAAGCAGCTTAATAAAGGTGTTGCATTAATAGGGCACGAAATAGTGTTAATATAATAGAAAATAGTAGGGCTTCGTAAGGTAGTAAAGATAGTAACAAAGGTAAAAAGTTAAAAGAGGAAGTATATTCAGGTAGCTAAGACACTTATAGTAGGAGAGGTAGTTAATTTAATAGCTAAAAAGGATAGTAGTGGGCAAAAGGAGGGTGAAGAGTCTGCAAAGAGGGTGCGTGGGCAGAGGCGCTACGGACGTTGCGGCGAAGCTGGCCACAACGCTCGCACCTGCGCAGTAGAAATTATAAATACATCTAATAGTGATAAGTCTAAATAGTATTTCTATATTCTGCAAATTATAGTAAATTATAGTGGTGTTGTAGGAGGCGCTTCGCAATAGACTGACTTTTAAAAAGTGGCCCGCTCGGTGGGGTTGGCCCGCTTGGTGGTGAACCACGTTATATATTTATTAATACTTTAGTAAGTAAAAGGATTTTTATAAGGCGTAGGAAACTTATTTATCTTATTTATTAAAATAATTTAATAAATTTTTTAAGCTAGTCTACTTATTTATTTATAAAAAAAGTTAAATAACTAGTACGCTTTTTTAGCGTAACGCGTATGCTAGTAATTACGTAAGTAACTTATCTTTTTAAAACCTTAAGAAGGTTAGTAATAAATAAGTAAGTATACCTAGCTAGACGTAAGGTGCGTATCTAGAGGCGTTAGTTGCAAGTGAGGTATTGACAAGTTAGTGTAGATAGGGGAGACGTTATGGTGATGTTGTGGTGGACAGCACGCGACAGGGGTACACGCATTATTATATAAATTACATGGAGCTAATGGTATTTCTGTCTAGTGGCGTCTGTTTTGTATCGAGTCAGGCATCCCTGCTGTGCGCGGGCCACTCACCTTACTTTTGCCTGATACCACAGTAGAGTCTCTGCGTTGTACTGCAATGAAGTGATCCGATTGGTCTTTACCATGTCGATCACGAGCGATGCTGCTCAGTCGTCATCGTCACTTACAGCAGATAAGGATGACTCGAAGGGCAGTGATGGCACTGAACATGCCGAGTTTTTTGACATGAAGGTTTCATTAAGATTTGTTTCTCGGAGGACTAGATGCCTATCGAAAGAGTGTAAACCTGTTTGGTTGTATCCAGCGCGACCGCATCCTGGTGGAAACACGGTGGTGCCTATGGAATTGGTGACGATTTCGCATTCCAGGAAATAGGAGAGATGCTGTTTCCAGAAAATCTCCAACCTCCTTTGGACACCCACTTCACCTTGACTTCCTTTGCCTTTGCCCGTGGAGTTCCATGGGCCTTTGTCGATATCATCTTCTTCGACATGTCGTCGGGGAGACCGTATAGAAGCGTAGCAATGGCAGAGGTCTTGTAAATCCCAACGCTGTCGTGCTCACGTGAACTCCGAACGATAGTTGCAAGTAGGAAAATCCCGGTGAGGGTGAGCAGACCCAGAGGCAGCGTCAGCCATATCCATCGAACATCTACGATGCTTTCTTTGTCATAAGCATCGCCCTGCACCATTTTGGTGTTGCTGGCAGCTGAACGCATGACATTTGTCATGGCTGAAGCCATGTGGTCGAAATGTGAAGAAATGTTCTCGTAAAGGAACGGGTTATACGTTACGCTGCGCGTTACTGGGTTGACAGTCTTGTACTGCTTGTACCGCAGCATCGCTTTAGCTGTGTCGGTGCTATTGATGAGTGTATACTCTGAGGGGAAAACATCATCGAACAGGGATACAAGGGCCGAGTGCGTGCGATTGTCGATCTGATAGAGTGTATCGTTGACTCCGGTCAGGGTGATATTCTCTCCAAACGAGTAATAGTAGCCGAGAAGGTTGCCCTTGTCGTCTTTGACTGGATCCGCTCTCCATGCTGATGGCCCGTCGGTATCATTGATCACCGCCCTAGTCACGTTCTCGATGTAGCCACCTTCATTGTAGTCCGACTGGAGCGTTTTAGCGCTCCAAGAGATCATACATTCATTGGCGATGGGAGTCTCGTTCCTGTGTACGCGGTCCGAATCTAGACCAGAAACGATGACAACGTGGGCTAATGGGTTTCGACTATTGAGCTTTGGCTGGTAGCCAGGAATGAAGTCTCGTGTAAAGATATCGTAAAGTGGCTGAGCACGTACGAGCAAGATCTCCCCAGCGTTCTCAGTGCCACGATCTACGTCATAACCGGTCATAAGCAAAGGCGTATCTGCTTTGAGCCACCACCCACAGGCGGTGCCGTTCGGAAAGGTAGCGTCAGCGTCTCCTCCGCTTGGATCCACGATGGGGTTTTGGATCCAGTCGAGTGTTGTGTTGGTGCATTTGAACTCCACGCGATCGGAGGCATCTGAACAACGAGTATGAATGCCCAGAGTCTCGTATTCGGGCCATGTGCAATTACTGTTGGGGCATCCAAGAGGTACCTCGGCCCTGACACCTTTGCCAAATGTCACAGGCAATTCTCCGTTGTTGTAAAAGAATCTGTATGTGATGCCCAACAAGCCTTGGTCAAGTTCCAGATTCTCCATTCCGGACTGATATTCTTTGCCCGCCGAGAACGGCTCGTAACCGGTTGCCGTGGGAATATAGCCACTGCCATCCTGTATGCGCCACTTCTCAGGATACTCAACGACTTGTTGGAAGAATGGATCGAGACACAGCGCGAATATCGTCACAGCAGCACCAAGTGCTGCAAGTGATCTGCCTTTGGTCCGCACAAGCAGGAGGAATGATCCCCAAGGCCCTCTAGATGCGTTATCGAAGATCTCGAAATCCCACATCTTCTTCGATCGGGCACCTTGAAACCAACTCCATTTTAACTGGCCAAGAGCTTCTGACACAGGCAAGAGAAGTGCTGCAGAAGCAACTTTTGACAAAACAGAGATATAAGCGTTCAAGGTCAGACCAAGAGGCCATTTGGGGATGCGCCCATTCTGATGAAAACCAAGCATAATGAGGATCCCGGCCATGCAAGCTGCGCTTAATGTCCAGCTGATGATTTCCAGAAGCCATCTCTTAACCACGTTCCGCGAAGCGCTGTACTTCCACAGCTTCTGCTCAATGCGTTGAGCCCAGTTCGACGCCTTCTGTGATTCATCTTCTTGTGCTCCTTTCTCTACCGTGCCAGGTGTAATTGGGCTGGCGTCCGGTCTGAAGGGTACCTCAGCAATTCCGAGGCCAGCCTGAGTCTTATGGCTCCAGTCAATCTCATCGAACTCAGTGACCGTCGGAGATAGAGGGGAGAAAGCATTCCGACGAAACCGGACGTTTGGTCTTCCTTTAGGGTCGAATTGAAGCGCTCGTGTCGGGGTCTGAGGTTTCGACCAGTGGCGAGGTGGCTCTACTGTGAGTACCGGTATGGTCAAATGTCGTGGTGATGGAGGCGGGGGTGGAGCCGGCGAGATTGAGTTGTACGAAGGAGGGGCGGGTGAGTGCGCCATTGATACACAATGAATCGGCGTATCTCGTGAGTTCTGATTGCAATTCGGACATATGTGTTCCGGAACATGCCTAGGGTGTAGAGAACGCGCGGAGTGTGCAGGAAGTGTCGAATTTATCGATCGCGCCGACCGTGTTGATTGTGCGGAGTCTGTGCAATGTGTTGAATCCGAAGATCCCCGTCGGTCTTCTTCGCAATCTTCGCCGCGATCTAGATAAATAGGAATGTTCGGATTCGAGGACCAGTATGGCGATACTGGAAACCTGGGCATGTTGAATGAGGGCGTTACAAGTGACTGCAAGTCCGGACTGGATTCACCTGTGAATAATTAATACTAAAGGAATAGTTTGCCAGCGGACCGTTGAGAATCGAATTGATCGATGGCGCATGGAGAGGCTAATGATACTTTTATTGTACGAGATGTTGCACGGTTCCCACGGTTCCCATAATGGCTATATTTGGGCAACAAAAATACCCGCAAGGTTGGCGCTGGGGCTGACTTTCAAGCCGCTGCTTGTTTCGCTGTTCCCACCAACCAGGGAGTGTTTTGGTTTGCTCGGCGCGCTAGATCCCTGCACGTCGGTCAGTGAGTCCAGGCGATCTGCTTGCCAGCACAGACCAAACATAGGCGCCACGGCGCTTGCGAAAGAAACGAGAGGTTACCGCGTCTCCACAACGCGAAGATTTGTATCGATACCATGATGGACCTCCCACGGAACTAAATCCTGCCGTTATCCTCGCGAGGTAACTAAAGAGATAAAAGAGAAGAAAGAGCTAAAAAGGTAGCTTACCGCGATGCCTAGAAGTCTGCCTATAATACTAAAAAAGCTCTATAACTATCCTAAAAGGATAAGAGAAAGACCTCTCAGCCATCTCTATAAAGTAGAAAGCGTTAGAAACGTGTTGTTAATACTATAGATATTAGGGAGGCCTTAGAGGGCGCATTTACTGCCCTAACTAAATCTATACGTAGCTGCCGCAATATTAAGCTTTTAAATAGATTTAAATAGTATAAATTAATTATAGCTATTAGCTTAACATACTCCACAAGCGAGTCGGACACACAAGCGAGTCGGATACACAAGCGAGTCGGATACACAAGCGAGTCGGATACACAAGCGAGTCGGATACTCGCCCCACACGCCAACCGGAGGTTGGCCCTGCGCAGCCCAACGTAACTTCGCAGCCCAACGTAACTTCGCAGCCTAACGTAACTTTGTATAGAGAATCGAAATTGATCCAGTCTTTTGACAGCGTAGACTTTAATTATATAGGCTAATATATAGTGGAGTTAGTGTAGCAAGTAGGGCAGGATCTACAGTCATCTCTCTAAGAGATAGGACCTATTAGGGCTAATTTTATAGGCTCTATAAGTAGGCGTCCTTGTACGTTTTTACAGCCTTTCGAGTAACCTTTTAAGCCTTAAGCTCTACACGTTAATTAATTACTTATTACGCTACTTTAATAGTTACTACGCTACCTTTTTATACTAGCCTTTTATCTTTAATCTGCCTTTTTTGGCGTTGTTAAGCTACTGCGGTAATATCTATAAGGTCGCGCTAGGCCAGCGCGAGACTATTAATTAGCAATTACGAGCTTTCTAGGAATTTTGTAAGCCTCCTGCTTGATATATTGCTTCTCTCTAGGGCGCGCGACATTTTTTGATGCTGCCGCTAATATGCTATAGGTGTATTAGCGATAGGGCTCGAATCAACAGCGGATAGAACTAATAGGGATGGCGTCCGGATGGGTGCTGGCAGCTTCATGTAAACAAGCTCTGGATTAAATAGAAAGATCCCAGCTTTCTCCCAGGCGCTTAGGATTATGCTACGCTTGAATATATCTATCCTAATCCTATAGATCGTATATAGAAATTTGACTTTATTAAAGTGTGTGCAGCTAGTTCGGGTGGCCATTTTTATAGCCTTTTTATAATTCTGCTTTAATAGCTAAAAATAGACGACGTCTAGAGGCTGCAGATGATGTGATAAATATAATAATAGTAAGAAGGGGAGTATCTTATAATTATCGTAGAACTATATAAACTTAATAGTAAGGTGGCTACTAAATCTATTAAATATAAGTAATTACTTTACGCCTTTCTGGCGCGCACGCGTTTATATTTTAAAGAACTTTAGCTACTTTATTAAAATAGAGTTATTAGCGTATCCTAATATTAATATAGTAATTATATAGCTATTAGGCAGCGCCATATTTATATACTAGTAATAAAGGTAATTAATAGCCTGTACGACAAGTATAGGTTCGAGCACCTCTCTATTACTAGAGATTAATTTAATACTCGTAATATAATCGCGTGACGTCTCTAATATAGAGATATAAGGATAATTAAACTCTATAGTAATAATCTATTAATTACTACTAACGCCTATGCGGAAGCCGGTTTCGTCCATATTATAGGTGTCTAATAGGGTGACGCCGTAGGTGTATATCACCTTTTTAAGCTTAATAAAATAATAGCTATAAGCTTTAAACGTCGCTATTACTATATAATTAATATGCTGCGACTTCTGCTTTATGCGGCGATAGTCTAGATTTCTTAATAGCCATCGCGATAGCTAGTTCTTGCTAAGTAGAGGAGCTCTGCTATTAGAGTGCGCGTAATTAAGGATATATTAAGTAGTACCTTTTAACTATAGTATAAGGCTGTTAAGTCCCCAAAAGGATAGCTAATCCCTAAGGGGTTAGGGTTGGTTCTCGGGCAGGAATACTGGTAGGACGGGAGAGGTTGTAGTGATAGCTTGCGCTTGTCACTAGGGCGTTAGTATCGAAGGTGTGTACGGCACAATCAAATCAACAAGGTTGCTTACTCAGATCCAAACGATAGATTGATAAACAAGATTGAACACGAATGCCATAAGGGTATTCGTGTCGGTTTATATACAAGAGGTTTATTGGTTACCGTCCACCTATCTTTCTGCCATCCTATCTTTCTGGTGGATGGTCGTGTCATCCATGGATGGTATACCGTCCATGATCTTGGCTGGATGGTATGTCTTGGCTGGATGGTACATCACGTGATCTCGGTTGCGCAACCCCACCAAGTGTCACCCCCGCTGAGGGCCCGTTGGTCCTCCGCGTCCCATACATGTTCAGATCCTAACAAAGGCATAGCATGCTAATAGTGTTATAGCGACGTATATATAACTTTAGCGCTTTATCCTAGGTCTCTAAGAGTCGTAGATTCGTGCCGCTACAGTTATAGCGGCTAATCCGGCCTCCAGCGCGCGCTTGAAGTCGCGAAACAGGCACGCTCTATTCGCGTGCTGCAGTTGCAAAATTGGGTATTTCTAAGCTAGAAAAACTAGAGAGACAATTAGAGATACGCTGCTTAATTTTATAGCTCTTGCTATAATATTTAGGCATAGTTATAGGTTATTTATTAAGAAAATAGAAAAATCCGCGACGAAAAGTTACGTTAGGCTGCGAAGTTACGTTGGGCTACGCAGGGCCAACCTCCGGTTGGCGTGTGGGGCGAGTAGGTGGTAAAGCAATGTTGGACGGAGTAAAGTGGACGCCGGACATGGAGGCCGTCCGGGCGACGATTCAGTTTGCTATCAGCACAGGCAGGTTGGAAATGGATATAGGCTAGAGAGCATCGACAAGCACAAAAAACAACAAAGCCTGTGTGGCAGCAAGTTCTGCTTCAATCGCCGGGTTAGGGACAATGAACACTTAGAGAAAGGACTCTAAGATAACTTGCGATAAATCTAATACGCATAGGAATAAGACATTAATAGCAAAGGATGGTAGCGCAGGAAGAGGGTAACAGTAGGGGCTTGTCGAGTTTGGGATATCAGAAGGCTAGGATTAGGTAATAAACTGTACTAGTGCCCTTTAGGCTTAGTGCCGGGCGAAATGAAACTCTCTCTCTCTCTCTCGTTCCAGCCATCTTTCACTCTCAAACGCCCACACCCCGATTTGTATCTTCTCTCAACCCGCCCTTGATACCCCCTCTCCACGGGTCTGCCTCGCTCGTCATTTCACTGCAGTGCACATCGTCATTTCCATTGACTATCTCGAGCGTTCGCTACGCTCTCGCGCCATGGCCGATGAGTCGCGATCAAAAGCAATCAAGGCAAACCCCATTGGCAAAGGACTCAATAACTTTCGCGACTCTTTCGAATTCAAATGCAGAGGCCTAGGTATCGCAGGCGCTGATGCATTGTACCATGTTAGTGGTGAAGGTACGGCATAACACCAAACTTGCGAGATTTCCTAATATCAACAGGACCTAAAAATTCCCTCCTTGATCTGATACACGCTTTGCAAGGTCTCTCTGCCACACGTTCGCTGCCTTCGAATCAGGGTAATAGGGATCTCCTCGGCGACCTATTAGCGCTGAGTTCTGCGGTCTACTCCGACAACTTCGACATTAAGCATATCCTACCGCTCCTCAGAGCAGTACTCAACAACGAGCCCGATGAAGTCATATGGAACAATGTCTACGCCGCCGTCGCCGCATCCAAAGCTTTCACAGTCGCCAAACCGACAACTCCTCCGTTGTCCGCGCCGTCCCTCACCGCCTCCTTCCAGCAGACGCCATGGCTGCACAACACGGGCAGCTTCGCGAACTCTACCGAACATCGCAAATATGTGGACGGCGTGCTAAAGGAGGAACTGGGACATCTATACGTCGGGGTCCCTGATTTCTTCGACGCCTACTTCGGAAGCGTCGCGGGTCTGAAGTCGGTAGCGCAGGCCGTGTTCGACAAGTGCAAAGAAGGAGATAATCCGCTCTACCGAGAGGAGAGCGGTTGGCAGGGCTGGCCTGAAGGCGCGAGGGAACGTGACGTCTTAAGCTGGTTTGCGCCTCTTACCGGCCAGCTCTTGGACTTCGCAGCAGAGAATCAGCCCGCCTCTAGGCGTCGACGGCGGCCGCTGGCACAACCCCACCAGCCCGTGCAAGGCTCCACCGCCGACCGCAAGTTGGATGTCGGCTTCGTAGACGACCCGAGCGCCGGCGTTGACTCCAAGTGCCGTTGGTCGCAGATCCTCATACCAGGAGAACTCAAGAGCAATCCATTGGCAGACAAAGCGTCCAAAGCGTGGCTTGACCTGGGGCGATATGCGAGGGAGGTGTTCGCGGCCCAGGACAGCCGCCGCTTCGTGCTCGGCTTTACCCTGTGCGGGTCGCTCATGCGGTTGTGGGAATTCGACCGACTGGGCGGCATTGCGTCTGAACAATTTGACATTAACAAAGATGGACTACAGTTTGTATCCGCCGTGCTTGGATTCCTGTGGCTGAACGAGGAGCAACTTGGATTTGACCCTACCATCATCACAGCCGGGGACAAGCGGTACATCGAGATCCAACGAGACAACCACACTGAGCGGCTCGTCATCGACAGCGTTGTGAAACGGGTACCCTGTGTGACCGGCCGAGCGACAACCTGCTGGAGAGCACATCGCGAGGGAGACGATTCCCGAACCTCTCTTGTGATCAAAGACTCATGGCAGTTTCCAGAACGCGAGGAGGAGGGCGAATTGCTGCGCGAGGCGACTGACAAGGACGTGGTCAACGTCGCAAGATACTATCACCACGAGACGGTCTGTGTGGGCGGCCAGGACGACGATATCCGCAGAAACGTACGACGTGGCTTGGACATAACAAAAGCGACAAACTACAGACCGGAAAGCTCGATGCCGCCTCCAAGCACGGCTGGGCGTCATGTCTCGCGGGTAGGTCGGAGCAGCAGCGTCGCCGGGCGCAAGCGGTCCTCCAGCTGCACCGGCGCACCGTTGCCGCCTACTAAGCGAACCTGTTCGAGCTCTCCAACAAAGGGCGGAAGGGCGACTGCAAATCGGGTGCATCGTCGCGTCATCGTCCGTGACTATGGAAAGGCCATCTACAAAGCAAGCTCCCGGACTAGTCTTCTTGCTGCGTTGGAAGGATGCATCGAAGGATACGAGTCGTTGCACACACGAGCCGGTATGCTACAATGCGATATCTCACCAAACAACCTCATAGTGAACGAAGAAGATGACAACCCCTCTTGGAGCGCGTTCTTGATCGACCTCGACCTTGCTATTAAGGAGCAGCGCGAGAACTCTTCAGGAGCACGGGGGAAGACCGGCACACGGGCGTTCATGGCAATTGGGGTGCTTCTAGACGATGAGAAGCATTCATTCATGCACGATCTGGAATCGTTCTTCTGGGTGCTATTCTGGATATGCATTCACCATGATGGTCCGAAAAGGGAAAGAGTTGTCAAACGCTTTGATAAGTGGAATTATGTGGACACAGAAGAGCTTGCTGAGATAAAGAAAGGAATCGTAGGTGACGAGAGAGATTTTCTGAAGACTGTAGAGGGAACCTTTACGCCACATTACCAACCTTTAATCCCTTACGTCAACCGATTGCGGAGGGAAGTGTTTCCCGATGGCAGGAGATGGAGGGATCCAAATCCGAAGCTGTACCTTGGTATGAAGGAGATACTTCGGGCAGCACGGGATAACTTGAGGGAGTTAGAAAGATAAGGAGATAATTATTCGGCATATTCATAAACTAACGTTGTGATAACTAAGGCCCAGCTTGAATGCAGTCTTTCAAATCCTCCAGTTTGAGCCCAAAGAAGTCCAGTTCGCGTGAACTGGCCTTGTACATCATCCGTTCGTCCTCGCAACTAAACACTCTCCACAAGGGAAATTCGAAGTGTGTTGAGAAAAACCCCGCGAACTCCCAATCTATGGTTTTGTGAGCCGAGGTCGTTGTAGCAAAGCACAAATGAATCGGTCTCGGCCGATATTCGCTTCCAAGACCATCGGTCACGGCTGTTGTATCGATAATAGAAAGAGCAGATGTACTTGGTAGGGTTTATAAACAGCGGGCATCCGGGCGCGTTTCGCAGATATATCGGACCGATGTATTAACGAGGGTTAGTCACTGCTGGGTCATATACCGTTTATAATAGGCTGGCAAGGCTTGGGCTGAGTAAATTCCCGATGGCGGGTGAAAGGGTGGAGAATTCAGTGGATCATCAAGTAAGTGGGAAATGCCTCTAGTTCTATAACGTGTTCGTATTTGTCTGCAGAAAGTGACTTGTCAGCGGCGCGCGGTCATGGCGAATTAACTGTGGCTGTGACTGACCGGTGCAATGGCTGACGAAGTAGAAGATGTCGCCATCGGCGGCGACCAATGGCGTATCTCGCTCGCACACGTTGCTGCCGTCGGCTGAGCGAGTGAACAAACTAACCAGTGTTCTAGCTGTTATCAGAGATGCAGATGGTAGAGGCTTTCCCTTCATCTAGGCGGGTAGTTTGACGAGCGTGTTGTAGTCCGGGTAGTGGGATGGCGCACCACGAGCGTTGGAACGCGGCCTCGGTGGCAAAGCTGCGGGGTACGGCGCGGTTTGATGGCGGACATGAGAGGCTGCATCGCTCGGCTATACCGCCGCCACCTTCCGTCGCCTCCAAATCTCCTTGCCATCCAATCACAAGCCTCCCTCCAATAAGTATGGACTATTTGCCGCTAGCTCTGCCGGATGAACGCCATAATTGGGGCCATTTTTCTCCGTGACCGTGGTCTGCGAACGGATGCCTGCAGCGACCCCTCTATTTTACACCATGACCTATTCACGCCCGAGCACCAACGTCAGCTCAAGGCGCCTCATGTGCGTTCGCTATACCCTTGCCTACCAAATTTATGAGCGGGGTAAAGACTTAATGTAGTATTTGAATGAGCGCAATGTCTCCTGTCAGGTCTACTCATTAAAATACGACATCAAAGTTGGTACCGAGCTCACTGAGTCCTTCAGCTCAGGCTATGTAAAGAACATTTCAGAGGAGAGTTGTTCCTGAGATTAAAATTTCTGAAAGTGAAAGACTGGGGGTAACTAAAAACTTCACGCGGTTGGCTGCTGCCTAACACAAGCAAGGTTGCAACCAGCTCAAGCTGTAGTGTTAATCGCCTAAACGCCGGCCACTCAGGTCTGGGTAGGTACGAAATCCTCCAGGCTGGCTATAAATTGCCCCTCAGCTACACTCTGATAATTCGACAGCAATCCCCAAAGTAACCTTAACTTTAACCTACTTCAGCTCGATTTATCACAATCTTTGTCCTTCTTGAGAGTATAACCATCCTTTACCTTACCAAATCAGCTATGTGTAAGGAATACAGGACCACGTACCTTTATTCTGGAGGTGGTTGCAAGATTGGAGTATGCGACGAAGTCAAGTACACGGCAGATCCATGCGACGAGAAACCTGCCAGCGGTATTCGAAACTGCCACAGGTACCAGATGATTCATTCTGGATCGACTAGGAGGAAAGGTCCGCGTCCAGGACATAATCACGGCGATCAAGGCGGAAATTCCAGCTCGGCCTAGGCAGGTTGGTACAAAGACCTTAGTTGAACTTGGTTGTCCTCTAACATGTTTGTCGATTATGCACTATCTACGAGAGGTCAAACACTAGATACGCCCGCTATCATCACGTCCACTTAGCTTAATAACAAGGCAAATTCTATTGCTGGTGTCGTTCGCTTAAGAGGGGATAACGGGCGCGTACAAGATAAAGATAGAGTTAAACAAGCGGTTGCTAGAGAATATATCGTATTATCTACACATCTTTTCTCTCTCCTGTCTTATCAGCTTCTTTCGTTTCCTTCGATCTGAAGACATCCTTGCCGTAATTAAGGATGTCTTTAGCAGAAGAATTTTTTTTTCCAGCAGCCCATAATAATATCCCCAAGCAGAAGTCCTTCTGTGCTCGGAAACTTTCCTCTTCGAAAGCATGACTCGATTGATTCGTCGCTCAGGCCTTCGTAGGGGGTTTGACCAGCTAGCAGTTCATAGAGTGTAGAACCCATTGCGAATAAGTCCGACTCCACCGTGTTATCCGCCTCAGGATCTCGAGGGAGGTAATGGCTTAGGATTTCAAGTCCCTGTGCCGGTTTTCCTTTTAATCCGAGGTCTGGCTGGTCGTCAAATCCCGATGCGTTGAAGTCACTAAGCCGGGCGTTAAGGTCTGCGTCTACCAGCCACTGGTCGAGCCTGAAGTCAGAATGCCTGACTCCCTTAGAATGGATATATGCGACACTTTCAACCATTTGATAGGCCCAACGCTTCAGATCCGTTTCTGTGATTCTTGTGCAATTCTTCTGGACGTATTCCTTAAGATTGCCGTTAGGATAGTACTCAAGCTCAATATATTCCTTTTCGGGACCAATTGACAAGCATTTGGCGATGAGTGGGTGGCTGCCCAGGATAAGATAGACGTCGGCCTCATTTTTGCATGCCTCCATGTTCTGCTCTGTGATGCCCATGTCATCAACGAGCACATGACATTCCTTCCTGACGGTGTTTCCGATGCGGTAAGTTTTGGCGCTCATGCCCACCATGAGCAGCTCGCGCTTTGGCGGCGTAGACGGTAACATAATTTGAAAGTTGATGCAAAGAACGTGTTGTTGGCTTAAGACAGAATAACAGGGGGGCCAGGGAAGCGGCTGTGGTACGAGCGGAGACAATGTAACGGTATTCGGATTGTTCATTGTTGCCTATGCTAGCTCATTGCTGCCTACACTCATTTACTGCTGCCTAGCCTACCTAGCAGTATATATCTTAGCTACTACACACATACAATCAAATCAGTGTTTTTCCCGACTTTCGCTTTGCAGCAACAACCGCTACAGTTATGAGCCCGGAATCGCTGAAGCCTGCGCAAGCACTCAAGAGACGGATTCCCACTCGGGTGGGGTACCACAAGCGAGCACGTGCACACCACACAAATAGCCAAGAGCACACTGCACCAAAGAGCACTGCGCCAGAGAGCACTAGGCTAGCAATGCAAATGCTAGCGCTAGATGGCTATAGTGCCAGATGGCTAAAGAGTCAGTTGCAAGAAGGGCCACAGACGTAGAGGGCGAGCGGGAGAGACTGGAGCAGAATATACAGGGCATGTTGCGCTGCGGCCAATATGTATGAGAAACCTTGAAAAGCTTCCATCTCTTCGCTACGCTACGATCTGGGGGGGTGTGTGACGGTTAAGAATATTCTACTCCAACGGGAGCAGAAGGTTAGCCTTTTGCTCCGCGACAGTTATGAGCCCGGATTGCGACGGGATCTCACTCACCTGACTTATTACATACTCACACATAGAGTAGAGCACCTACGAGCACGATGACAACCGAGTCGGACCTAACAGTTACTTAGGTGACAATCGTCCTTAGCTAATTAGAGGATTAGCATAAATAGCTGTTTATCCGCAAGGATACGGCACAAAAGAACTAACTCTAGAAATACGTTAATCTAGATATTACAGCAGACTAACTACCCTAGCTAGAGGAGCCAACGGAGCCTTAGCTAAGCAACTATAACTAACGAGCTATATTATTTACTAGCTTAAACACTAAGCAGCGAGCCGACTATCGTTAAGCGTATAAGTAATAGGAGAAGAAGGATCTAGAGTATAAGCGTTAGCTTAAGGCTCTAGCAGACTTTAACTCTAAGATTAGTAAAATAATAGTAGCGTATTATATATACCTAATTAAGGACAAGAATACGCCGCACTAATAACTTATAACCCTTAAGAAATATCTCGTACTATTAGATACAACGCGTCGTCGCGATTTAATAGCAAAATATAAGGATCTTTAGACACTGCCAAAGGGCAGAAAGGTTAAAGAATAGCTTTAATATTAGATTAAGGTTACTAGCTAGTGCAAGGCTATTAAGCTTTTAGAGACTAAAGATACCCGTGCGTAGGAGGACTTCCTAGTTGCCTATAAGATAATTAACCCTAAATACGGAACGGCAGGTCTGCGAGACCTAATCTAAAAAGAGAGGCTTAATATAAAAGTCCTATTAGTAGAAGACTACGTTACCAAGTTCTTAGCATACCTAAAGCGTACACGCCTAATTAGTACAGGCTTTAGTGCACACGCGGCAGAGCTAGAGATAGTAAAGCTAATAATACTATAAAATAATAAACCTTCTCGAAGCGGTATATGCCTCTGTAGCAAGAGACACTTATAGTCTAAGTGCTAGTTAATAAACCCCGACGCTCCTAACCAACCCTAAGGATATAATAATAAGGAAGCTAGTAAGAAAGTGGCTATAGCCTTTGCCAAGGATTCGAGCTTGAAAGCGAGGGTAGAGAAAGCTATACAGGACTAAAAGGTAACTTAGTTAAACTCTAAGCCTGTAGTTACTATTAACAATAGTAAGCCTCCTTCTAATCTATTAACCTACACCGCATAATATATAGTATCTAATACTATTATAGTTAATAAGCACGACGAGCACGACGAGCGCAACAAACATAATAAGGATCTAATACTTAATAATAGTATTAAACCTATTAAGGAGTTGGTAGCTCTATTAACGCTTAACGATGTTAGTAGCTATGACTTATTAAGCAACTAATTTATACTTAATCCTAGTTTAAACACTTACATTGTTAACACTAAGTCCTAGCCTAGATAGACAAGAGAGTATAAGGCCAGTGCCAACGACTTCGTAGGAGCAGGAACAGGCTATATTAAAATTACTACATAGGGTAGTATAAAGCTAACCGTGAAAACACTAAGAGGACTATTACCTATCGTCTTAACATACGTTGCCTTAGTCGAAGGCTTCTTAACAAGCCTTATAGGCTTAGCACGCTGTCGCTTAAGTTAGATCCACTTTAACTTAAGACAAGATTTACTATACAAAGGTAGCAAGAAAACCGTTATTGCATAACTAAAGTATAATAATAGCTACTAGCTAGTTAACGCTAATGCCAGCCGCCGCCTAGACATACGCCTATTATTATCCTTTAGCACTACCTACTAACCTTTAAAGGACTCTTAACGTAATTATATAGTTAACTACAAGACAGCGCATAGCACCTAAAGTCATCCTAGTAAGAAGGCAATTAAGAAGCTAGTTAATTATATAAAAGGCTTGCGAGTAGAAGGTAAAGATAGCGACTTCTATAGCGTATATATTAAATCGAAACTTACAAAGCAAGTCTCTAGAAGATAGTAAGAGAACTTTACACTTAAGAAGTTCTATCGCGTTATTATAGACTTTATATAGCTACTACCTCGAGAGGCAGACTCTTGTCTTAATAGTAACTAAATTGCAGGTTACATAGTAGACTAGTATAGTAAGTGGCATAAAGTTAACTGCTTTCCACAGCGTACGAAGGCATTCCTAAGCCACTAGCTTATCTAAAAAGTTTGTAAGATATAGTATATTTTTAATAGCGACGTCACCGCAATTAAGACTAATAATAACTAAGGATATAGAGTTACACTAAACGTGTTAGAGGAGCTTTGCGCTAAGCTAGGGATCTAATATAAGCCGCGGGCAGACTACGTAGACAAATAAAACGGCCTTATAGAGCGAGCAGGCAAGATTATCGTTATTTAAGTTTAAGCTATAAGGCTTAAAGGAAACCTACTAAAGTTATTATTAAACGAGCTATTTTAAATAGCAGCATACATACTAAATCGTATACTAATTAAAGCGCTAGGCTAGAAGACTCTATATAAGGTTATATAGGGATTAAAGCTAAAGGTAAACTACTTGCATCCTATAGGCTGTCGAGCATACGTCCGAAATCTGTCTATTAAAAGAGGCAATAAGCTGGAATCTAGAGCTCTTATAGGACACCTTATAGGCTATAATTTAATAAATATCTTTAGGATCTGGCTACTTATAAAGGACAGAGTAATTTGAGCAAGAGACGTTATTTTCGAGCTAACGCGATTTTACGAAGGGCCAGAAGGCTATATAGCTAAGTTAGTTATTAAAGAAGTTATAGAGCTACTTGCTTTCCTAGAAGAAGCTAAATCTAATAATATCGCTATTGAAGAGCTCATGACGCTTAGACAAAGCCGTATAATACCTGCAGCGGTAGCTCAGGCCAGCCAATAGCAGGTAGGGGGTGAGAGTAGAAGTAACAAGAACGATAAAGTTAATAAGGATGTAGAGGACCTGTTTATAGGAAGTGGGCTGCTTACACCTACGTTACCTAAGCCTCACGTAAGCCAGTAACGGAACAACGATACTCCGGCCGACGTTCTCCTGGCAGAACAAAATCTAGAGACAACACTATAAGAGCTCTCTGTAATATAAATTCCTAGTTATATACCTAATTACCACAACAACAACGCGCTAAGGCGTAGAAATCCTGAAATTAATAAATTAAACATACGTACAAGCTCGCGTCGCCGACAACAGCGCATAAACGACCTTACTAGTGTAATTAGATACTAGACGCACGCAATTTCCTATAGAATACGCATTAATAACTACCTACACGCATTTATAATAGCGCTAAAGCCGTAGCCTGTAATTAAGATCTATTAGTTACAAGTTCCACCTCCACTAAGGACCTGGAGAGACCTAGAGACTTATCTATATAGAGCCGAGTTTCGACAAGCTAGTTAAGAAGAATACTAAAGTATTTAGAGTAAAGAATGCTTTGCTAGGACTGCAAAGATAGTAGTAAATGTTAATACTAAGGTCTTACCACTTATGTAGGTATTTACCTATAAATTTAATAAAGACAGTTTTCTTTCACAATTTAAGGCACGATTAGTAATTAGAGGTAATCTTTAGTAGCTATACGGAGACACCTACGCCGCCACACTCGCGGCACGCACCTTTAGAGTAATTACTACTATTACTAATTACTTTAGGCTAGAGCTAATTTAGTACAACGTACTAATAGCTTTTCTTAACGCCTTACTTAATCGTCTACTCTACGCGCAGACGCTAGACGGATTTTAAGAAGACAGAGAACTACTCTAGATACTCCGCGCTCTCTATAGATTAAAGGAGTCACCGCTACTATAGTACAAGGAGCTCCGCAGGACGCTATAGTTACTAGGGATAAAGCCTGTGCCAGGCTTTCCATGTGTGTACACAAATAAGTGGCTTATACTATTCGTCTACGTTAACGATATCGTTATGGCCTTTCACCTACATAATACTAAGCTCCACTAGCAGTTTAAGTAGAAGCTTAGCAAGTGCTATTAACTAAAGCAACTTAGTCTACTTAAGTAGTTTTTAGGCATACGCGTTATCCGAGACATCGCCGCCTATAAACTCTAGCTACTTTAAGATACCTATATTAACAAAGTAGCCGTAAAGTATGGCATAACGTCTATTAGCCGCCGTATAGAAGTACCTATAATAGTTAACTACCTTAAGCTATCTACAAAGGATCCTAACGCAGCTTATATAAAGCTTTATTAAGAGCTTATTAGCTATCTCGCGTTCTTAACGTAGTTTACTTAACCAGACCTCGCACGTGCATATATAATACACGCTTTATATCTTATTAACCCTAGATAAGCTCACGTAGACTCTATACGCAAAGTATAGCGTTACGTCCTAAAGACAAAGTACTACGCGCTCAAAGCTTGCACAGAGTAAGAAATTTAAGAGTTTATAACTATAGAAGAAGATTATCGCGATCCTATATTCTTTAAAGTATCTAATACTACTTTTACAGACAACCTAGAGACTCGCCGCAGCTTTTAAGGATATATTTTTTAGTTATTTAGGATAACTATTAACTAGAAGTCTACCCTGCAGCGTATAGTTACTAAATTAACTACTAAGGTAGAGCTACTCGCGCTCTCCCTTATAGGCTTAGAAATAGAGGAGTAGCTACGCCTGTTTAAGGGCCTCTCACTAACGCTTTACACTACTCCGACTATCTTATGTAATAATTAGTAGACGGTTGGGATTGTTATAAAAGAACAAGACAAACTAGCAACCAAGCTCAAGCATGTCGATATACACCAGAGCTGGATCCGCCAGGAAGTAGAGCAGGGACGACTCTACGTATAATGGCGATCTACTAATAGGATGCCTGCTGACGGCATGACCAAGATACTACCACGTCAAAAGCACGCAGAGTTTGTGAGGTAGCTATACCTTACAAATCTATACTCTCGACTTTAAGGCATAGTAGATATGTAGGAGAGATCATCCTTACGTCGTTAACTAACTACAGGATAAGAGGGTGTGTAACAGTATTTAGATTATTTATTATTACCTATACTAGCTTATTGCTGCCTACACTTATTTACTGCTGCCTAGCCTACCTAGCAGTATATATCTTAGCTACTACACACATACAATCAAATTAGTGTTTTTCCCGACTTTCGCTTTGCAGCAATAACCGCTACAGACAAGATGCGAAGACCACTATTTCACCCGAATAAGCTAGCGCATGGGGTTCTGAGACACCCGGGGATATGAGACACCGCGCAGAAATCCTCCACCCTTTAAAAAATCGCGATATCTCCACATCCACCCTACTAAAATGGCCAACCGTGAGGCAGCAATTTAAGCAGCTATTAGTGATCTTAATGCTGGCATTTTTCCTAGTTAACGAGCTACTGCAAAGGCATACAACATTCCTATAGCCACGCTATCTAGGTGCGTACGCGGTTCACAAAACTAACAAAATAGTCACGTATACTAGTAATAATTAACTCTATAATAAGAGGACTTCCTTATATAATAGATACTTAAAAAGGACGCGCGTGGGTTTCCTCCTTCTTACGCTTATACACGAGAAATAGCAAATTAAATCCTTAAGATAAACGGCGACCACGCGTTAGTAGGTAAACACTAAATATCTTATTTTATTAAACGCAACCTACGCGTTACCTCTATTATAAGTAGGAAGATTAAGGCTATAAGAGCTAAGAGAGTAACTTAAAAGGTAATACGCGAGTTTCTTAAGCTCTATAAGTAGCTCTGCGTTAAGTTAGACATACGTAATAAGGATACGTGGAATATGGATAAGACTGGGAAGGCCCTAGGCGTATGTGCAAACACCAGAGTACTCGCAGAAAGCCAGAAAAAGAAGGCTTACTATCAGTCTCTAGAGAATCGCGACTAGGCGTCGATAATCGAGTGCGTTTCTGCAATAGGGAGAAAGCTGCGGCCAGCTATTATTTTTAAAGGCAAAAACCTGCAGAGCACCTGGTTTCTATCAATAATACCTAACTAGCTATACGCAACTTTAGAGAATAGCTAGATATTTAATGTAATAGGGGCTAAGTGGCTGCAACGCGTATTTCTGCCAGATACTACGCCCTTAGAGGATCGCTGGCGGATGCTAATATTAGATGGCCATGGCAGCCATGTCGACCTGGATTTCCTGTAGATCTCTCTGTTTTCTCAGTAGTGAAACGATTCTATCGCCAGCAGATCCACAAGTTATCACACCTAGATGATGCTGCGCCGGTTAAAAAGGAACGTTTTATTATTGCCTACAACGCTGCTAGAGAGGCTGCGATTACTAAGAGAGTAATCCGCGCTAGATAGGCCGTTGCAGGCATCTGCCCGTTAAATATTAAGCGGGTAGTTAACTTATCTTAAGTTGCTTAAAGGCCTGTTACCCCCCCTCACTAGGATCAGGCTTATCTCGCCGAGAGCTCTCTCTATACTCCCTATAGCCCTCGGGATCTGTTTATGGCTTAAAGGCAGCTCCACAGCGCTGAGAAATTAAGCCGCAAGGTTTACTAACTATTTAAGAAAGCTAGCAAGGCAATTATAATAACTAATACACGCTTAGTAGCGCTAGAAGCAGAGAATAAAAGATTATAGAGTTAACTTAAGGCCCTTAAGCGTTCTTAACCACGAAAGAAAGTTTGCATAGACCTAAATTAACGCTTTGCTAGCATAGATTAAATTATAATAGTAAAGCAGGCATTTGCTCTCCTAGAGCAACAAAATAGTAGTACTTCTGCAGAAAAGGACGCAGAAAAAGCTGCAGCAGAAATAGTAGCTAAAACTCTGCAATCTATGTGTAGCGAGTGGCAATTGTAATTACGCTGAATGAATTATCGCGATTTTTTGAAGGGTGGAGGATTTCTGCGCGGTGTCTCATATCCCCGGGTGTCTCGGAACCCCATGCGCTAGCTTATTATCGTGAGGAAGGGATGAGTTATGGTGCAAAGGAGCCCGTGCGATTTATCCCCCGCACTGTCAAAATCTGCCACAGGCGGACTTCTTGCTAGTGGCCAATCGGACGATAGCTCCGATTCTGCATGAACACCGAGATTTATGAAGTTTGGCTGTAGATTCTTATACAATCTGCATTTTTACTCGTACTTAACTTAAATTACTTAATAATTGAGCTCTTGGTGGTGTCAATTGACTTGATTGTTTGCAGTCGGCGGAGGTGCTCCTGCCAGCACTCAGGGCGTACTTCAGGCCTACACATAGGCAGTTAGCAAAGACTACACCCAAAGCGCGTACGCGGAGTACGCTGAGGAGGTCAAGGAGACTGTAAATTGCCTTGAACGTGACCCAGAGCTACCCTGGGAGGCTGAGACTTGTGCTGGCGTCGCCCACGCTCCGCACAAAGTACACAAGTCTTTGCCTGTTTATACAGGTTTGCGGAGCGATGGGAGCTCTCCTCAGCGACAACGACGTCGTCTAATCTCTCGCGCTTTGCTCCTGCGTTACAGAGACGCGTCCCGCGGTCGAAAAGCTGCTTAATAAGGTCGTATAAGAACCTTTTGTAGCCGCTCCTTTTAGCGGCGGCAGCGTCAGAGTATAAGGACAGCCTGTACGCGTTGTTAAGCGTCAGGTTAAGCAGAAAGTAGAGCAAAGGTCGCCAGGTACAACGCTTAACTTGCTGGGTCGAGTAATACGCCTTCGTCTGATCAAAGCGATCAACCTTAGTTTTGTAACAATTGTAGTCGTCAATTATCTGCGGTATGCCTAGCAGCCTCACAGGCTCGTTGCCAAAGGCTTTTTCAAAGATCCCCTTGTTGTTTTGGCTCATTTTAGAGCGTCGGCGGAGCTTCATAGTGACCTGGATCGCTGGTGGCGACTATCGTCAGCGTGCCAAGGCCATAGTGTTAAGACGACAAACTTACGCTCTGCGACGGTAGAGGCAAAAAGGACGACCTGATTGTCTCTCCACGCTGCCTGTAGGACTTCTCCGCTCTTTAACAAGTCCCATCTGATCTCTCCCCACTCCATGTGCTTTGTAAACTGCGTTTTCAGACGCATAAGGCTGCTCGAAAAGCGCTCCTTT
>ML976738.1:292896-334554 GCA_010015655.1 Bimuria novae-zelandiae CBS 107.79
GCAGACGCAGGATTTGGCATGTTTGCATGTGCTAGTAATTTCGAAAGAGGTCGATTTTGGCTGTAAAACAAAAATTGCCGTCATCACAATTCAAATTTGGTGTTGAGATCGACTAGACGCTGATTGGCGCGTCGTTTGTGGCAGATTTTGACAGTGCGGGGGATAACGCTTTGCAAGAGACCGTCCCGACCCACTTCCTGCGTATATATAGGCACGACTAAGTAGATTCTAGTATAGCGAGTCTTAACTTGTCTTAAAGCTATATATCTTCACAATTCCTTCATAATAAACTTTATAAACTTAGTAGAATATAGAATCAGGCTACCTCTATACTATATAAAGTTTATAGAAATTTCAATAAAGTAGTTGAGGAGACAAAAGGGATATCAATAATCTATTCTCTGATTTGCTAGGCGGGTGGGTCGGGACGGTCTTTTGCAAAGCACCAATACCGTATCTTGGCAGTCAATGCGCACCGTCAGACGATGCGCACCCCAACATAATCGCTCGGCCAGCCACATGAGGCTGCTGGGCCACCCACAATCACCTTATGCATACCTGCGCACACGTCGCACCTCCTACAGCCGCTAGATGTTGGCTGTTTCTCGCCCCTTAGGGCAACGTACGGGAGGTGGCAGATATGACTGGTAGGCCCTGGTCCTTGCACTCACTACCTGACGCCGAGACCCTGAAAAGCTCTTCAGTTAGCATACGGTTCTCTGATCGTCGGCGAGCCAGAGGCCAAGTCCAGACCAAGGTCCAGCCCAGTGCTCCGAAGTTTCAAGGAGCCACGGCTGATGGGGCTGGGATGACTTTGCGTTCCGCGGTTTCTCGTAGGTATTGTGCTAGAAGTATACTAGATTCTCGTCGATTACGACCGCGAGCTTCCTAGTCACCCTTAAGGAACATATCTCTACTGATGATGGTAGACGACACTTCAAAAAGTGCGTATAATGAGCAGTACGGTTGTCATATCTTCTGATAATAGAAGCTGCGAGCGACTTCAGTGACATGCGTGCCTGCCACATCGAGCGGTGTATACAACATGGGCAGCTCATGGCCAATCTCATACACCCGTTCGCTCTTGCCCCGTCCACCCCTCTCACCTCACGACTTCTGCCCCATGCTCTTCGCTCGCCTTCGTATCTCTCGCAGGTCGCCACCTACCTTACAGCCGCCTCCCATCCAACCACGTCCTCTTGCGTGAATACCGGCCGCAGTCATGACGGCGATCCAAGCGGCTTTTCCCGCAAACCACTACCTGCGCGGAGAGGATGTCGATGTGAACAGCTTCCTCTACTACCGTACATATCAAGAAAGTTGCGCCGCGCTCGCCTACTGACACGCTCGCAGTGCAGGAAGAGGTCCTCCCTTTCCCAGGAACCCGCATCCGACTCGCCAGGTTGCAGTACGCCATCGGCCTGTGCTGTGACGCCAACGTGGATCTTCCACCACAGATCGCAAGACTTCGGTTCGGTGGCAAGTACCAGCCAAGGCAGGACGTCTCGACAAACGAGGTTCCCACGTGCACATTTGCCGAGTATCTATGCGAAGAGCGACCGGATGTGCCGTTTACAATGGATGTGTTACAGCGCCCGGCAACCATTCGCCGGCTCGAGTCCGCCATCAAGCAGTACTGCATCCTTGCCGCAGCAGCACGCCGTGACTGCGACCGCTGCGTTGAGCAGAAAGGCAGCGCCAGGGCCTTCACCGTGTGTCGACGCATCAACACCACGGACGCCAACGACCGGCGCCACGTCCAATACGGCGGCAAATGTTTGTCGTGTTACAAAGTGGGCAGCAAGTGCAGTCACCAAGGTATGTCTGTCGTTGCGCAAAGATACCCGCTGATGTGCTGTGTGCAGATGAACAACATCGTACGACACCGTCGTCGCCGCCCGGCCCTGTCGTCGTGGTTAGCGACCAAGAAGATGATGGTGATATCGAATATCTCGGCGAGGCTGGTAGGATCAAGGAGTAGCCGTATACGATGTAGCAGCAGGCCAGGTACCACAGACGGGCGAGCGCGCTAGGATCGCAGACAACTGGGGTTGGAAGGGCAGCACCATACACGCAGTGGGTGGCACGAAACACGGTGTGTGAGGTGCTACTTCTGATTTAAACTGGTATTAACTTACCTCGGACTTATTCTATGCACAATACTGCAGAGGTCTCTTGTTATCAAACAGGGATGACCTAGGCTGGCGCGCGTTACTGGCCATATTGAAAGATTATTTAGCGTGCTTAAGAAAAGAATACCAGTGCGCAGCCGAATATTGTTTCCTCTATTGTTTACCTATTTTGGAGGCAATTATCTTATGCTTAAAATTTTGCTGCTGGCGCTTAGTAGCACCGCTGGGCCGGCAAAGGTGGCCAACGTTCTTCCGGACCAGTCTCTCAGCGAGCGTTGTCGCGACTTGGAGAATCGGCGGCGACGATGGGATGCTGCAACTCTCCATCGTGATCTGACGCAGGAAAGGACGACGGACTTGATAGTCCACTGCCATGTCTGGTTCGACGCTGCCGGATGAAGGCGCCTCTCCAGCGGGGAGTCGGGCCACGCGAGGTGTTGTCCGAACCGATCGGCGGATTTCGAGGGGAATATTCGGGCGCGAGATGCGAGTCCTAGAGCTTTTATGAGTTCGAGGAATACGAGACACATGACCGGTCGCTGACGGGGGGTCGAGCGGTTCAAGCAGCGCTTGCAGGGCCTATTGGACAACATCGATTCGGTTGCACAGACGGTTCTCGCCGAGCAAGGCACTTCGGAGTGCATGGGCTGATGACACACTATTCACCATCAGTTTCCCTTACGCTATGTTTATAAAAGTAGTTTCTGATTTGGCTTGTAACCACAAGCGCTATCAATTGCGCATCCACAAAGAGATTGCTAACAGTAGTCTGATAATTTTCGCATGACAGAAATCCTTGGGATAGAAACGGCTAGAGAAGATAACATCTATCCCGCAATTACGAAACTAAGCGAGGTACCTAAACTTGAAGTAGCTATAACTTTATGCGAACCTAGCATCATGTATAGAAGACACCCATTCTCGGACTTATCGAGTTCTGAAACACCTTGTGACCAGCACGCCAACCGAGATCCTACATAACGCTCATATCACCAATGCTTGTACTACCAAATCCGAAGCGCCTTGTAAAAGTCCACCACAAATTCTCCACCACCGTGAAGGAGATCCAAGAATGTTTCCTCTTCCTGCAAGTCTTTCCCGTGTTCCGCTGCAATCTTGGCGACAGCTACGCGCATAGAGCTGGAGCTGCTGGTTATTGCGTAGATCTCCTCGACGCAGACTGGGAAGATCTTGCTCTGCCAACCTTTCTTGAGTCGGTCCTTCAATTTGCTTAGAGCGAGTTCTTTCAGACCTTCCAGGAAAAATTTCTCCGCCAGATAATACACTCTAGGATCTTTCAGTAACGCCGGATCGTCTGTCTGAGTGAGCGTCCGAATGCAAAAGTTACACTAAAACCTACCTTGTAACCCTTCTACGTTGAGATTGTCTGAGTAATCGCCAGTGTACAGATATTCGAAAACCCCCCAATGAGCCAAAGGACTATCTTGATCAAAGCTGATCTCGCCTGTGTTGCCTTCTTTGAACGTCTTGTCTTGGAAAGCCTTTGCGAAATAGCGACTCTGCACACAAATTACGAAGCGATGCGCATAAAGTTTCGTGCCATGGATTTTGACCGTGATATCCGAGTACTCTTGTTTATTGAACATCCTAGCACGTCAGCTAGATTTGCTCAGGTCCACTCCAGGAGTCATAGATTGATCAGTGCGTACTTGCTTACGAAATTCGTGTTGGGAGGCTCCATCGTAAGCTATGCCCAGTATTAGAATTGCATGCATATAGCAGCAAGCAGAAACACAAAGAAGCAATAGAGAAAACGTACTGGAACTTCTGAGGCCACGCCCTGAACCTGAACTGGTGTCGCCGTGGGCTTACTCACTTTACAGATTCTTGCCCAAATGCGGTCAAATTCGAGGTCGGTGCGGTGACGAGTTTTGGCTTTGTCCTTCTTTGACTGGGCTCGCCGTCGTCGTGTCTCCGCGTTACTAGGCATACGTTCGTTAAGGTACTGAAACTTTGCAGCAGAGATGATGCGGCCCAAGGAGCCATGACGTTGGCAGAGCAACCAACGTGCACGTGCCCAGCCGCGCGATCGCCCGGATTGCTCCCTGCAAACGCAGAAGGATTTTCGGGTCGATCTTCAATTTGCACAGTCGTGCGGCTACTGACAACTGCGCGCTTTTCGGCAAGGGTCTCCGCACTTCGTCGAGGCGATAACTCAGGATTTCATGCCCGGCAGCAGGTAGAAGGGCCGTGGAATCGGCAGTGTCGGCGCGTACAGGGGCTGGGCCGAGGGCATGACATCATCACTAATCCTTCTCCATTCGACCCAGCTACGTGACAGTTGAAAGTTTAGAGTTTTTGAAAGGGCAGCTGAGCGGATTCATACAATGCATCTAGGCCGTGTGCGACGGGTTTTGTTTGAATGATCGACGACCGCGGTATATCTGTCATGACAACGACGCGCGAACGACGTAGCTGCGAACTGCTCGACCACCAATCTCGCTCTCACCAATCACCATGCCTCTGATATAGCTCAACTTCTAGCCAAGCGCCAAAAACAGAATCATGGGCAGAGCCAAAGACAAAAATACAAATGTCCTAGTTGCAGCAAACAATGGGAGGTCTCGTCGCAAGCCTTATCAATACAAAGTCCACAAAAACCGCACAAAAAAAACCAAGATTCGCGAACTTTGCGCGGTAGAGAGAGCTTTTGCAGTGGGCGCGTCGGTGTTCGGCATATCAACAAACAAAGACATCGCCGAATGTTTCGACCCACCTGTCGACAAATCTACTATCGCAAAGCTCGTAAAGCGCATACGGGAGAGAGCAGATCAAGAAGGTATTTCTCTCACAGATCCAAGCCTATACGAGACGTTGCCAGGTCGCGGCAGGCCTGAGTTGCTCGATGATGCGCAGAAGAAGTGCATCATCGAGATCGTCACCCAGGACCGCACACACCGTGAAAAGGAGCCTCTACAGGCAATTCAGGATGGAGATTTTGATGAGCTGCCTCCTATGAGCATCTCCACGTTCGAAAACGTAATGTATGAAGCTGGGTACGCACGCAGAAAGCCGGGGTGGAAGCCGCCATTGACTGAGGATGAAATGCAGGATCGCTATGCCTGGGCCGTCGCGCACAACCCAGATAAATACAAAGAAGGCGACGGCCTAGGATTCAACTTCAGATCGTGTGTATATACAGACGAAACTCCAGCTCGAATTGGTGAGCAGCGCGGCATGCAGAGAGCTTGGTTTCGGCCGGAGGAGAAGTACGATGTCGACGTCAAGCATGACCGCGTACAAAAGTACTGTAAGCTTCAATTTTACGGCGCATTTACCTACAATCATAAAGGGCCTTGCCATATATACGGACATGAAACAGAAGAAAAAAAAGCAGCTGCAAAGGTCACGCTTAATCAGGAGAATGCAGAGCGTCGGGAGCATGTAGAGAAGCAGCAAAACTATGCCCGCACAGCTCTCCAAGAACATGACCCTAATGACCGATATCTACGCCCACGCAAGAAGCAATATACAAAGAAGGATGATTATACCCGAGGCCAACGACAGCGCGGCGGCATAGATGGGTATCGGCATCGTGAGAAGGCATTGAAGAAGGTGGTGCCCTGGATCAACTCTCTCAGAGATCAGGGCATCGACGTCGTACTTCTTGAGGACAGCGCACCTGCTCATACTTCTCGGATTGCAAAGGATTATTTATCTACGTACAAGATAGATAGATTAGAGTGGCCAGGGCATTCGCCAGACGTTAATGCCTCAGAGCATGCATGGCCATGGATCCGCAGGCATATCACCAAGGAGATGCCACAATCAACTTGTGAGCATAAGTTCCGACGGCAATGGCAAGAGCAATGGGAGAATATCCCTATTGAACAGATTAATAGGTGAATTGATCATGTGCCTGTCATTGTTCGTCGCATCATCAAGCATGGCGGTAATAACGATTTCCATAATGACTGAGCATGTTTAAGCCACCTCAACACCAGAAAAGGCCTGTATAGATACAAATCAAGCTTCAAAAGTTCAAGCTTCAGCATTAGCATGTCAAGAATCCCAAAGATTATCTCATTTCTACGTGTTTTGGCTGTAGAGCGGATATGTGATGGGGGACCCCACATGCCAAGCAGGGTGGGGAAGCAATAAAAACGAGCTCCTTCGTAGTTTCTGATCACATAGGGTTCCTGATCACCCCACCAAAACGCGACACCTGCACAAAACACGCGATATCTCTCTACAACGCTCATCAATATGGACGTCCGCGAGCATGCTATACAATCCGCTATCAGCAATCTCGCTGCAGGCCTTTATACTAGCCAGCGCGCAGCTGCAAAGGCACAAAACACGAGACTTCGCACTTACTTCATTTAGAATACGGCAGAGCGATTTGCAGTAAATTAGGCGAGACCCTCAAATATATGGACCGGATGCTAACCTAGTCTAAAGAGGTTTAATACAACACGATCTGTGATCTTTGTGTGTGATGGTAATTATAGAGGGGTAATTGCATTCCTAAGGAGACGCACATTAGTATGTTGTACAATGACCTACGTGATACCAGAACGAGGGTAAGTAACTTATGTGGAATGTAGTGTTGCGCACTGTGCACATCGTTCCTAAAATTGTTAACTAAATTTCTTGTCTTCTTATGACCCCCGTAGATACGAATGCGTTTTATAATGCTATACCGTTTAATAGAGAGACGATTAGAGTAGACTAAGTCCATTTGTAGAAACCGAAAGTGTCAACACTCTATTAGTTTTAGAAAAACCAGATCTTTGCTCAACCCGATTTGATAGTCCTCCACCCTCGACGTGCGCTCTTTTCGGGCTTGTCATCGTCTAGAAAATCATATGCGTCTTTGTCTTCTTCCCAACACCGTTCCCAATAACTAAGCCTTCCCAGAGGACCTAGCACATTGCGATTAGCTTCGTGGAACTCACGGAGCTTGTGCGGGCTATTTTTGAAATTAGATGCGTTGTACCATTCCGGATCGGCCTCGTATTCAAGCCATCGGACACGATATTGCAGATTCCCGCGACGGAGGCGGACTGCTAGAATCCGCTCTACCTCGTATTCGACGTTGTCATTTGCACTTCTGTGATTGATCTCTGTACTACCCAGAGCCTGCAATTCTTTGGCGTTGGCCTCATTTTTTGCACTGTCGGTGGTACTCTTGGCGCCAGTTTCTTCCCCTTTCTCTACCTCAGCAACATCGGCACGCGACCGTGCTTCTGGGGGAGGTTTCGAAGGACCGGGGGAGCGATATCGTTCTCGATGCTTTGGCGCATGTGCGGCGTTTGGGGATTGCCGTTTCCGTGTTTCGTTGGATGCGCGAAGATGCCGCTTGCAGTCAATAACATTGAACGAACCACCGCGTTTCCGTTTCCGAATCGGCGATGCGCCGCTCATACTACGGTCGTGACAATCACCTTCTTCATCATCGTGCGTGCCATCGCCATGGCCACCACTGTTGACGCTCTTAGGCGTCGGAGAGTTGCCTTGCTACTGTTAGGCACCGCAAAGGCATTGGCAAATCGTGAGCGCTTACCTTAATCACTGGCCTAGTTAGTCTTATGCGGCTGCCGTGAGTAGACCACGGAATCTCGGATGGCGTGACCACTAGTCCTTTGAATTGATTGGCGGCTAGAGGACATGCCGGTACCCGCCATGAGCAGTGGATCGCCATGAGGCACAGCATCCTCCGGCTGGATGTTGCTGCTTAAAGGCGAGAGTAACTGGGTTATAGTGGCTTCAAGCCCTGTAGAATCAGGAGCCTCCTGTAGAACGCTGCTGCTCCTTACTCCTTGTGACCAAAACTTGCCCTCCCCTTCACCGTCGTCATCGTCATCGCCTGCACCATTCACGCCCATGTTAGCTCCATTCAGTTTACACGTCATGTTAGCGGCATGCTTACCTGAATCTGTCAAGTCAATAACTTCGTTTTCCTCTAACGTTGGTGCTTGACTGCCCATCACATTCTGTGCGTTCGAGTCTGCTCCTTGCGAGCGGCACTCGCTCTCCCCTTCACGTCTGTCATTATCGCTTGTCTCGTCGCCTACACCAGTTGTGTCCGCATTAATTCCATTTAATTTCTGCGTGATGCTAGAATTATGCTTACCTCTATCCGTCAAATTAATTACTTCGGGTTCTATTAACGTTGATACAGGATAGCCCATCGTGTTCTGTGGGCTCGCGTCTGCTCTTTCCGGACTGCACCCACCTTCCTCACCGTTATCGGCCATCAAGTGCATCTGATGGCTATTAATGCCGGTTTCGATCTCTGCGCAGTGTTAGACTCGTCACAGGTAATTACACTAATTCGAGCGGCTCACTTGCCTTGGCTACTACGCTCAGCAGGAGAACCGCCATATAGGCTCCCATCCGTTACAGAGAGAATATCTCTAGCATACCTATCTTGCTCGTAGTTGAGGCTTCTCTCCCGGCGAGAGAGCGTCCAATCGTCATCGTGATCGGCGGGACTACTCCAGTCATTTCCATCCTCGCGGTCGCCACCGTTACTAATTAGACCGTTTGATGCACTATTATCTGCGGGCACGTTACTCTGACTAAGTCTAGTTTCCACCGGCTTTAGGGGTTGCCTACCCAGGTATGCTAAGCCGGTAACTTCAATAGGATCGCAGCGCGGAATGCTGGTGATACTGAGAGTTTTGTCATCGTGATACGGCACGCTATTTAGAGGTATGCGTCGAGAGGCCGGCTTCGCCTTAGGAAGTTTTTCATGGACGAATCGAATCTCGATTGGAAGATGAGAAAAAGGCGGGTTGCATGTTCCCATTGCTGCTGTCGTCGCTTTAAAGCGTTCTGATAGTTCGAAGAAATGGGAATTGCGACAGTTTAAGTAGGCAACGGCTTCCGCGGCTACATGCCAACTAGGTGGTCGAAAAGCTGGTTTGAAATAACCTTAGCCCTCTGGCAGACAGCAGTCGGCAGTCTATGCGAAACGACGGTCGGGACGCCACGAACCGCCAGGTCGGAGTCAGATTCGGTGGCGGGGGCGATGCAACCTTCCCATGAACCCCCTTTTCCTCTCGGACGGGATGTTGGTGACCATTCCGCAGATCCTCATCTTGGATACGGGTTGCAGAGCCAGCGCTGCATGTGGCAGGGCATTTCCCAACATACAGCTCGCCTCTCTGTCGAGGGTCGCTTCAAGGTCATGCAAGCAGAAGTCCATGTCGCGTGCACCTTCGATAGCATGCTGTTCAGGGCGAACCTCTCACGCATAGTCACCTCGTCGGCGACCCCGAAACCCACACCTGGGCTCAAACTCTCGTCGAGGCTTTTCGTAACGCGGACTCAGCTTTGCAGGGAAGTGGACACACACACATATGCCCTTTTCGGGTCCGAAGGCCCACTATGGCCCTTCATTTTGACGGAGCTGAAGCACCGGAGTGCAACTTTGCCGTGCGTGCACCTAAAGCCCCAACCACCTGGCAGTGCAATTCGGCTGATGCATGGCTTGACCGCCATTTGCTCATTCGAATTGTGGTTCGTAATCTGCCATGCTTGTCTAGTGTGATCCTCTACAGGAACTGGACGTGTTGAGACCAATTAGCTCCCGTGGGGAAGCTAATCCCGGAAGATTGCTGAGTGTCCAGCTTGTCTAGCTGAAGTTACAACCAGGTCTGCTCCCTCGTGCTGAGACACTAGCAAAGCGTCCTAGGCGGCTCAGTTGCCTTGCTGGTAATTTGTGACGTGACCGGGCAAGCATGTCCGGCATCAGCATGAATCAGGGAGCGGGTCCAAATCCGAATCCGAAAGGGGTTCAACCGAAGGATGGGAGGCAGAAGTGGCGCGGGGATTGGAGGCCGTTCGCGAGCGAATATGCTACGGAAGGAGGCAGTTTACGTTGGCTCCACTTTGCTCCGGTGAAGGCCAACAAAATCGAACGACCGAGTTCGAGGCAAGACAGCAGCAGAGCTGCCCGCTGAGTCCACAGAAGACGCATCATGCGAAATTCAGTTAGAGGTAGCTGAATCTGTGACGCCGGAACGCAGCCTGCCGTCATGCAAGCAGTCATGCGGACCCAGGCTACAATCTGTCGAGTGCAGACTGGGCGAGTACATGCCACTACCGTCCTGCTCGGCCGAACAGCGGGTCGTAGCCTAACTGAGTCTGCCTCGTCTGGCTCTCATGGAACTGACTTTGCAGCAACGGCATTCTAAGCCAATTGTTTCCACGAGGCTTGCATTTCCGTGAAACTGTTGAGGGCCCAGCTGATATTGCACGGGTCTGACCCCTGCCGCTCAGACGTTATCGCGGTGTGCAAGGCGCTTCTGTCGCCATCCCGCGTGATCGATGACGTGGCAGGTCGACAAGCTCTGATACGAGCAAGTATGCAGCTTCTTCTGGAAGAGGGAACCGAAGGGTTGGCCGGAATTCGTTCCCAGGCGGTGCCGGAGTCGAGGGTAGATGCCATAAACACTGCTCAGTCATGAGGAAGGCGAGCGACCCTTCGCGGCTGAATCCAGAGTGGAATAGAGTCGCTTGCGGAGCATCAAGGAGAATACGAGAATTGCCTTAGACACGACGCAGTACCCTCGTCGTCGGCCTATCAAAGCGGGGGGAAACTGGAGCCATCGGGGCATTGCACGGTCGCATGATTTGCTAAGAGGTGGGAAAATACCTCACAAAGGAGTCCGAGCGACTAATTAGGAGGAAAGGGGGTGCTGGGAGCATGGAGACGATAGATGGAGAAGGGTAGGCCGGCGAGGGCAGCGTGCTTATATGCGATGAGGTCGGTGCACGGGCCAGATAAAAGCGGCGAGTTGCCAAGCAAGCCTCCATTTCCCGCTCAGGAAACCTCCATTTCCGGATGCGGTTCCACCACCACCAATATACCTAAAATTAAGTTATAGAGATCTTTATTTTTTAGTGCTAGTAATGCTAGTAGCTTTATAATAAAGTCTATAGCCACACTAGACTATAGTCTTAGGGGTAGCTATAGTAGCTATAAGAGGCTATAGGGCTTATATCTCTTAGGCTTGTTCTTGTGACAGGCTAAGTAGTTACCTAGTACCTTCTATACTACCCAGCGTAGCCTAGAGATAGCATATTTATTTGTAATCTAACGCGTTATTTTAGTAATCCTTAGGTATCCTTAGTCCTTATCTTTATATAACTTCTTTATTAGTAGCAGAGCTACTTACTTACTAATTTAGATATAGTTTTAGTAGTCTCGTGCCACTATTTCTATAGCTTAGTAAAAATTATACACTTAGTAATCCTTGTTTATAAGCCCATCGTAATTCTATATCCTATCTATAGCTAGTTTATAATAGGTAAAGTCTATGCATCGCACTTCTAGTGCTAGCGTAAGCTATATCTTATTATAGTAAAAGGTTCCGTCCTTCGCGTAGGTTAAAATTATAATATAGTTACTACTATTATCTTCTTTTATAAGATCTAATTATTTACTAAGTACGTCTACTATAGCGTTTACGTTCCCTAGCAGATACGTAATGTAAAAGTTAAATCCTACTATCTACTTAAACTATCTAGCCTATTATTAATTAAGCTTTTTAGTCGTTGTAAAGCGCGTAAGATTAAAATAATCTAAAAATACATTTATTTAGTATTTTACTCCTTTAATATATGCTTCCTATTACTTAAAGTAATTAATAGTTACTAATAATTCTTTATTATAAATTTTATAGTTAAGTTTTACTCTTAAAAGCTTTTTTGCGTAATAAAAGACTAGTCTCTATTTCTTATTATTATATTCTTATAATAGTATAGCCCTTAATGCATAATCTAATACGTTTATATAGATACGATGTTGCCGCTTAAGGTTATATATTTATAGTAGGGGTGCTATTAGGAATAGGCGCTTTAGTTATTTAAAAGCTTCCTTCTCTACCTTTTATAGAGGTTGCTATTTTCCTGTCTCCGTAAGTTCTATTAGTAGAGTAGTAACTTTTAAGTAGTTCCTAATAAATTTACGATAGAAGTTAGTAAAGCCTAAAAAGGATTAAATAATTTTTACTAATTCTAGTAGTAATTATTTTTCTATTATCGTAATCTTCTTCGGGTCCATGTTAACACCCTCTTAGGATATTACAAATCCTAGATATTCTGTTTCTGTAACGTAGAATTTATATTTCTTAGGGTGTAGGAGCAATCTATGCTCTTATAGTTTTTACAATACTTTACGAACATGTTCCTTATGTTCCTCTAAAGTTCCGCTTAAGTATATTAATATGTTATCGAGGTATATCGTGCAGAATACGTCTAAGTATTTATATAATACTTAATTTATAAGCTCTTAGAAGGTTGCTAGGGCATTTATTAGTCTTATAGATATAACTATATACTTAAAGAGGCTATATCGTGTACGGAAAGCTATTTTCTACTTATAGCCTTTTATAATTTAAATCCTATAGAATCTAATTTAGACGTTAAATTTTGTAAACTACTTAGCTCCTTAGAGTTAATCTATAAGCTTTCTTATTAGGGGTAATAGGTAGTAGTTTTTAACTATAACAGCATTTAGCTATCTATAATTTACATAGAGTTATAGCCTACTCTCCTTTTTATAAATAAAGAGTATAATGAAGGCTATAAAACTCTAACTAGGTCTTTACTTTCTTAAGCGTAGATTCTTTTATATTAGCTCTTTTAACTCTTTCTCTTATTTATAGGTAAGGGGCCTTAGGCGTTCTAGCTATAGCTTAGCTCCTTTTACTAGTAGTATCTCGTAATCCTACTCCTTATATTTAGGCAGGATAGTCTTATCGTACTCTTTAAATAGGTCTATAAATTCCTTGTATTCTTTTAGTAGACCTAGGTTATCAGGGACTATCTTAGCCTTCTGGACCTATATATAGTGTACCTATCCTAGGTGTCGCTTTATAATCTTATCTATTTTATATACTAATATTTCTTATATCTTAAATAGTTAGTTCCCCTTTCTTGCCTAAAGTTTCTAGAGAGTTTCCCTTTCGCTAGGGCTTACCTAAGCTATTACTAGTATATTTTAGGGAAAGATTATTTCTTTAATCTAGTCTATTTATAAATTATATTATTTTAGCTATTTATATCCTATAATAGCTTTAATATCTCCTATCTTTATAATAGTAAAAACATGTTAGCTCTCCAGGCCTTCTATATTAACTTATACTAGCGCTATCTTAAGGTGTAGCTAACTATTACTATATTCTTATTACTAGGTCTTATCCGCGAGTCCTATTTATAATAGTATCTTCTTATTATAATATAGCATATTATATTTTATAACTACTTATAAGGTAATTAGACACGCGTCCACTCCTAAGTTAATAAGTGCTATAACACGATACCCGTGCACTATACTATTCTTAATTAAGCGTTTCTTAACTTAGTAAGTATCTACTTAATAAGTTATAATAATTACACTATTACTAGTATAGCTTATTATTTAGTAATAATCTAGTTTTTTAAGTCTTCTAACTTATTTTAGACCCCCTATAAGGCTTCTGCCTCTTAGATCTAACCCTTAAGTTAGGCTAGCTTTAAGACTTCCTTAATTCTATAATACTTATATTACTATTAATACAGGACGTAAGTCTCTTTAATCTTATTAGACTTATATACTCCTTAATTCCTATATTATAGGTAATTTAGAGTAAGGCATTCGTTTTAGGCTAATACGCTATATTTTAGGTAGCTATTAAAGAAAGCTATTTCTTTTTATAGGCTTAGGTGTATAAAGCACTATAGGTTATATTAGTTTTATTTAATTATTAGGTAGTTTACGTCTTTTCTTAGCTACGTGCTTTCTATTATTATGCTAGTGTCTTAAGGATCTAGGCCTTGCGGGAACTAGCCTATCTTAAACTTCTATTATCTATATAGTTCGCAGGTAATATTAAAATATTAATACTAGCTATTCTACTTATAGTGCGTAGCTTAATAAATAAGAAAGTGCTTATAATAGTTATTAAGTACGCTATACTAGCTCTTCTCTAGCCTATAGTACTCTAATCCTCCTAGAAAATAAGAGGCTTTAACTCTAGCCTTAGAGTGCTATTAGCATCCTTTACGCGTGCATTGTCACCACTTAGCATGTTCGTGTCGTTCCTGTATCGTGATCTGGCGTAGATACCGTCTTGGGCGCCCTTGTAGTTTCTCGGCAAGCCAATAGGCGTCCCATGCGTGTGCTCCTTGGACGATCACCTTTGCCTCACACTGAGATGAGTGGTGTAGCGTACTGCTGCACATCCAGCAGGTGTCGTCTGCCAATCGCTGGAAGATTTGGTATTCAGGAAGGGTCTTTCGTTCTTCTTCCTCTTCCATTGGCTCCGGGATCTCCTGCGTAAGATCTACTTCGTCGGCTTCTGCCGGCGTGAGGGTGGCCATAGCCACTCGTAGGAGGTTAGTCGTATTGACCTTGGTCTCCTGACCCTCGCAATCCTTGGCGAGGTGACCCTGCTTGCCGCATCGGAGGCAGGCTTTGTCCTTAAACCTTCGTTCTCGCTCTTGCGAGATGCCACTTCTGCCCTAGTAAGCCTTCCTTGACTTGTACGGCTGCTTTCCTTTGCCGTTCTTCTTTCTGTACCATCGGGCCTCGTCGGTTCATGATGACATCTCCGTCCCGGTCTCTTCCGGCGGGTCTGGTGCTGTTTTCCTTCCTGGAGAGCAGTCGGGTGCCATGCTGTTTTTTCAGCTTTCGTTTATATAGACAGTTATCTATTTTAATAGCATTATTTATAAGTTCTTCTAGATTATCTGCTTTTCCTTAGTAGACTAGTTCGTCTTTAACTAATTCCTTTAGTTTATTATAGTAAGTAATTATAAGTGGGGCTTCTTTCTATTTATCGAGTTCCGCTACTATTTATTTAAATTCTAGTGTATAGAGTACTACTAACTTCTTTTATTATAAGCGTTAGAGGCGTATTTTAGCTTAATATCCTTTATTAATAGTGCTAAACATTCCTTTTATAGCTTTATAAAAAGGCTTTTAGTCCTTAAAGGCGTCTTTCGTAGCGTTTAAGTTATAATTCTCTACCTTGCTATTCTTAAGGAAGTTATTAATTATTAGTCTAGCCTATATAGTTACCTTATCCTATATATTTATGCAGGTAACTAGGATCTTATCTTATTTATATTAAACTTTCCTAGGTTATAGCGGATAAATAGTTCTATCTAAGTTAGGAACGTGCCTAGATAGCCCTTCCTAAAGTAGGGTTTAGGCTTTAGGACCTTTAGCTAATACTTTATAGCCTTTTATTTACTTATCTTTTTGTTTATCTAGTTAATAATTTCCTATAGCTAGGCTACCTAAGCTACTTATTTAGTAACTATTTCTTTTAGGGTCTTTTCCTTAGGTGCTAGAGCTAGTGCTCGAACTAGGTCCTACTATTATACTATAAGGTAGTTAAAGTGTTATAAGGCGCTTATACCTTATTCTAATTTAAGTTAAGGTAGTAAGGTATTATAGTACTTTATAAATTATTTAGTAGTATAAGTTAATACAATACTTAGCGTAAGGCTAGATAATCTAATCTTATAATAAAATAAAATAACTATTGGTTTATATAAGAGAACGTACTCGCACAGAAGATATATAAGTTAACTATAAAAAAGGAAATAACATAGAAGAATTTACTACACTATATACTAGTCTATTTCTTCCTTTATCTCTAGGTAATCTGGCCCCCTTAGCGGATCACCGTGGTTCGAAGCTCTTAGTAGATTACCTTAATCTAGAGCTACTATTAGATTAGAGTTACGTAACCCTAGCTAATATAAGCGACCCCGCGAGTCCTCACGGGCTAGTTATAGCATAACCTTATCTGCCTCCCCCCATTTATCCTTATTCGTGGTTGTGCCACTATCCGGGTTTCCTGAGCTCGTAACAAAATTTATTAAGAAAAATATAAGCTTAAAAGGTAGTAAGATATTAATCGCACCTAATCTATTAAACACCTTATTAAGATTAAATAAAAAAAAAACTAGTAGCTCTAAAGGTACGTTCAATATTACTATTACTTAGTAACTTAGGATAAGCAGTAGCGTAGATCTAAAAAACGTTATTTATATTAATATAGTTCTAGCTATTATAGGCTAATATCTCTACCCCTTAATAATAACGCCTCTTAACTACACTAAAACAGGTAATATCTAATAGTTATAAAATATATAAAAAATATAAAAGTAGCTATAATAGAATAATGTTGTTATTCCTTGCGTACGTCTCGAATCGCTCTAAATAGTAGCTACTATGTCCGTCCATAATAAGGAGTTATTTAACGCCTTTAGTGTGTAGCTTTATACAAGGATCGAATACCTCTGTAAGATATATATAACCTAGTCTGTTATTCGACTATCTAATTTTGCTATAGGTAATTATCTAGTAATCTAGAATGTCTGCATCCTTGTTAAATTAGAAGTTCTAGAACACCTTCCCTTTAGCGATAACTATTACTAGTATACAGCGTTTAGCGACGTTTATACATTTAATATCTAATATCTAGTCGCGATCTCTAGGCTATATATAGTTGTCAGATAGAATAAGCTACGGTGAGGTCAGATCTGTACAATCGAGCAGGGACCACTTGGCTTGGCACACTAGCAAAATATCCAAAACCAACTAAACACAGTGGAGAATACAAAAAAAAATAATAAATACTATTAAGTTGCATTAACATCTACTTATCATACCATCTAACAATTAAGAGTCTTACTACCCCGACTGATACAATATGGCGCAACTCTCAAACCGCGATTCTACGGTACACCTGAACACCTCCGTAGACCATAGGGGGTAGAGAACACAACTCCAGGCAAGATGCGTAGTACATAACATTTAGAATAAAGTTAATCTAAATTTAACTACGCTATTAACCCCGAAACCGCTACTAATAAGGGCTCTAGTTATTACTGACTACGCGCCAGCCGCGAATATTAAAGTCTTAATAAGACTAACTAAACTATTAGCTAGAGGCTAGAAGGCTTTTAAAGAAGATCTTAAATACTATAAGATCCTCTTTAAGCAATATAAGAGCAATCGACACGAATACAAAAAGAAGTAATCGAGCCTTTAGCACATCGTTACGTTTATCTAATTAATTATGTCACCGCACCTACTGCGCACATGTTGCCTACTAGACAAGCTACTACGATAGTGGATTACCGATCTGCAGAAGACAATTGGCATAAGCGACTAACTCGAACAAGAACAAGCACGTACCAGATACCGTACGACACTTAAGCTAATAAGAAGCCCTTAACAATAGGATACTTAGCTAGCTAAGTACGACGAAGTAGCTACAAAAGCAGAAGCCTTCTAAGTTACTAAAGTATTATAAATTAATATAATTATAAAAGACTTTATAAATACCGTAAACAAGGTTGCTCCTATATAGTCTACGAATTTTTAAAATAATGGTCGATTCGCAGCTGGCGTGGATCGAAAAGAGATAATATAATACTTCTAAGAATATATAATAATAAATTATCCCCTTAGATTAGGGAAACACAAAGCATTTGTGTCTAATAATACATTATTTTTCGCTGAAGGTAGTGCACCTACCTAGGGCAACGATAGAAACGCCTATCCTGCTAAAAGCGCGTTATTAAAACAAAACTAGGGTAGACCTCGTAATTAACGTATAACGGGCAGGAAAACCACCACGCTTAAATAGCCTGCAGATTCAGAGCCTACTACTATAAGAGGAGCAAAATGCCCTGCATGTAGATAACGCCATAGTATAAGGGACTGCTATTATGTTAATCCAGACAAGGCTCCTAAATGGTGGAAACCAAACGAGACTATTAGCGAGCTTATACAATTTAAGCGTAAGAAAGACGTAACGTTCCAGGGGCTAATCTATAGACAAAGTAGGACCTAATTAAGAACACTAATTACGAAATAATCGCACACTCCAACGCCCGAGATCCTTAAAGATTAACTAGAGGGCTAGAGAATTGCTGCTACTAAAGTAGCTTTTAACTTAGCAGTAGGAGGGAGAGATGCTACTAATTATCTATTATAAAAGTTATTTATTCTTAACTTAGGATTAACCTGCTACATTACTAACAACCCTAATTACATCTATAGTTTCCGACCACCACTGCCTGGAGACTATATATGGGCCGGAAATTCCAAAGTGTGGATTAGAGGATATGGGTCTATTAACCTTACTCTAAAGAATAATACTAGAATAATAAAATTAATCTTGTAAGATGTGGCTATTTGCCTAGACCTATTATATAACTTAGTGTTATTCTAACTGTTAAGGCACAAAGGGATCTGGTAGGACACATAAATAGACCTAACTACTCTCTAAGGAGCTAAGAACAGAGCTATTAGAATTATAACCAAGATGTTTAGATAGTGGGTGCTAGAATATAATCCGCTACCACCTGCCACATATCACACACACAAGATTACTACAAGAACCAAAAGAGGACCGCAAAAGGCCTTAGCTATGCTGTGGCACAAAAGACTAGGACACCCAGGCCTAGTGGCTATTAAACACCTAGTGCAGCAAACTGAAGGGGTGCGTGTTAAAGGCATTATAACTGTAGAATGCAACTCATGCGGGAGAGCAAAGTCCAGACAGCAGATAAGCCACGCCCCACGAATAAACGAAGATGGACCTAGAGAGAGGCTTAGCATTGACTTCCACACATACGAGATCCAAGGAGTCACTAAAGAGAAGAGTTAATTGCTAATTACTAATAAGTTTTTAGGCATGTAATAGGACCTCTACTTTATAGATTACTAAATAGCAAAGTTAATTATTAATGCCTTTTTAGTATTTATCTTATTCCTTAAGAACCACTACAACATCTCTGTTAAGACTATTAAAGCAGACAACGAGATCGCCATAGTTAAACTAAAAGTTAAGAAATAGTTAATAACCTAAGGAATAATTGTGGAGCCTTCCGCACTAGATATATAATCACAAAATGGAGGCGCAGAACGCTTAGGGGGTGTGAACAAGGAGAAAGCTCGTGCCATGCGACTTAATGCCAACCTATCCTGGGAGCTGTGGCCTGAGATTATAAAAGCCGCTGTATACCTCTACAATCGAACACTAAACTATGCAAATCACTGGAAAACACTATACGAGATATTCTTCACACGAGTCGCTTTTAGTAATGGGATAGTCACGTTACTACGAAAACCTAACATTACACACTTAAAAGCGTACGGCTACAAGGCATTTGCAATAACTAATGATACTTACTAAGGCAAATTACGCCTACAACGTCTTAACCCGAAGGCATGGATTAGTTATCTAGTTAGATACCAATCATGAAACATCTACCGAATATGGATACCGTCACTTGGCAAAGTAATAAATACCCGGGACGTTGTCTTTAACGAAGAGTTAGTATTCGACGGGAAAATTAAGGACCTTATAGATAGTCTTATATACAGCACGCTTTAAGAAATAGTAACGCACGTAAGAACTATTAAGTTACTAACTCTTACCTAATAACTATAAATAGACTCCTTTTATAAGGATAAAGCCACTGTAGATTTGTCAGAACAACAAGATAAAGCAGATCTACTAGGCTACTATTAAGGAAGGAAGATTAGGGATAACTACTTAACTCCTCTAACTATATTACTACTTGTCGCGTTACTTGCACAGTTAATAGCTAGAGACTAAATAAGTCTAACGTAATAAGCGTCCTCTACAACTATCCCCTAGGTAGCAGCTTTTATGGCGGGAACCTAAGCCGGCCGTGTTAGAAAATATAAAGGAGAAGTTATAGACAAGGCTAAGATAATAAGAATGCTTGCTAAAGGCTTAAAGCCCTATTAAAGTTAACTTCTACCTCTACTAACGTGCTAAACTAAGCTTAAGGATTACCTAATAGGTAAGATATTTTAAGAGGCTAAGCAAGTGCACCTCGTAAGCCACTAAGAAATAAAATTATAGTTAGAAATTCTAGTAAAGAAGATTAAACTAACAGGATAGCAGATTCTTAACTATATATAGGTATACACCTACAAACTTAATAAGCACTATCGCTTGCTAAAGTGTAAGGCGCAACTAGTCATCTAAGGCAATTAATAACGAAATATTACCTCGCAAGACACTTACGCAGCCACGCTTGCTAGTTGGTTATTCCGAATAATAATGGCAATAGCAGCTTACTATGATATGGAGCTCACGCAGTACGACGTCACCAACGCTTTTGTCCACGCAATAATAGATCGAGAGGTGTATATAAGAATGCCTTAGGGTTATCAGAAGCCTGGAACAATATTGCAAGTAAATAAAGCACTGTATGGCCTTCGCATTTTATCACTCCTCTAGCAGAGAGAATTCACGATAATACTTAAAGCGCTAGGCTTCTAGACAGTGCCTTATAAGCCATGCTACCTAATTAAAGATAGAGTTATTATATTTTTTTATATCGACGACATCATACTCGCGTACCACAAGGACAAAGAACAAGAAGCTTAATAAGTAATTAAACGCTTATAAGGCAAGTACACTCTTACTAAAGGAAACAACCTTTAATAGTTTCTTAGCATAGAGGTTGTACAGGACTAAATAAGCTATAAGATTTAACTATTACAGGCCTCCTATTTAGACAAGATTAGCTAACTAGCAGACAAGACAAATATTCAACATAATACTCTAATAGCTGCGATTAAATTACTACTAAGGAAAGGGTTAGCAACACTAACTAAAATTAATAAATTTTAACGTAAGATTAGATCGCTACTCTTTACTGTAGTTATTACTAGGCCAGACATTACCTTTGCAACATCACGATTAGCTCGATTTCTGTTAAACTTAGGGACTAAGCACTAAGACGCAGCAGACCGAGTTCTCTTATACCTTTAAAGCACAAAGTAGCGAGCCCTATAGCTTAGAGGTAACACTAGACTTTAGATTGCAAGCAATGCATTATTTGCTAATAATATAATAGACTACAAGAGCTCCTAAAGTTACGCTATTAAGCTCTTTAGTAGTCTTATCACCTGGAAAGTAAATAAACAAGACACTATAATAATATTAACTACTAAGGCCAAGCTGCTAGCTCTCTCTCAGGTAGCTAAGGAAGCACTTTTTGTCTTAAGACTACTTTAAGAACTTAAGATTAAACTGGACGCGCGCACAGTCACTATTTAGTGTAATAATAAATAAACTATACGCCTAGTAACTAAGGAGGTTTCCCGCCTTTAAACCAAACTTTGGCATGTGGACGTCCACAACTACTAGATCCGACAAGAAGTATTTATAGGCAGGATTAAAGTAGAGCATGTGTAGTCAGCGGACATGATTACTAATAGCCTTATAAAGGTGCTCTCTAAGAGTAAGTGGGAGGGTTTTCTCTAACAACTTAGATTAGTTAATATAGAGACTAAGGAGGTAACAAATACTATGCCTCTTAAGGAGATTTAAGAGCAACTTAAAGACCTTACAATTGCATAAGTGCCAGCTTGAAGAGTTTCCAAGCTGAAGGGGTGTGTTAGATAGAATAAGCTGCGGTGAGGTTAGATCTATACAATCGAGCAGGGACCACTTGGCTTGGCACACTAGCAAAATATCCGAAACCAACTAAACACAGTGGAGAATACAAAAAAAAACAATAAATACTATCAAGTTGCATCAACATCTACTTATCATACCATCTAACAATAGTATTAAGGGCTATCTACTATTATTATAACTTTAGCTATACTAATATCACCTCTTAAAAAGCTAATCTTGTCTATATTATAAATATTATTATTTTAGATACTATGCCTATTCGCTATATTCTTAAGAAGCTAAAAATATTTATTAATTATTTTAAAATTTTTTAATTTTACTTTTTAATACTTATATTTCTTATTTTACGTAATTTACACTTTAGAGGTACGTCTAACGTAGTTATTAATCTAATTTTTGCTAACTAGCTACTTACCCCGTAATTAATGTAGTATATTTACGGTGTCTTTAACCATCTATTTATAAACGGGGTATTTATAAGTATCTAGGTCTAATATCTACTTTATTAATATATATTCTTTATTATTATTAATGTTTCGACTATTTATAATAGTTTAAAAGTATATAGGATAGCTATAATAGTAGCGTAAGAATATATTATAGTTTACGCGGTATATACGCGCTACTTTCCTAATACTTATAATTTAATTATTTTATAATATATATATAGTATAGATAATTCTGCCTTCACGCGTAGAGTTTTAGATCTTTGAAATTACGGGCATAGTGTTGGTAAAGATGGATAGGTACAGATTTTGGTAGGTGTCTTGGCACGTCTGATCGATTCGCTTATATAATCGATTCGCTTGTAGAGTACGTTATTCTTAACTTAAATTGATAAAATTTTCCGCCCTAGCTTATTACTATAAAAGATATTGTAAGGGGCTGGGTGCTCAAGGAGCCAAAGGTGCCAAAAGAATACTTACGAATTCGATAGAGAGTCCGAAGTTAAGCTTCGGGCGTCGAACTTATATATCTAGGGTTCGCATAATCGAGGGTCAAGGATCCGAGGCAACAACTGGGCGTAGCCCATTACAGATATAGCTAATTAGCTAAAAGTAAGCTATAAACTTTATAAAGCGTTAGTTAGAGCTCTAAGTTAAGTTTAATTAAAGGTATAACTATAAGAGAGCCCTCTATAAGGATCTTAGAGTTATATAAGACAAGTTCTAGCTTATAAAGAATACTAAAGCTAAGCATAGTATCCTAGATAATAACACCTCTGCTTTTAATAAGTTAGGCTTTATAATAGGTATAATATTAACTAAAGTAGTAGTTATAGACTTTAAGCGTTAGGGGTAGCTAAAAAGCATATAATAAAGTAATTAAAAGTAGACTATAGTTATTTAAGATATTAACGCGTTAGTGTAGGCGATGCTACCTTTTATTATCTTCTAAGGCAAGCACCACCTCTCCGCCTAGTATAAAAAGAAAGATCTACCTTATAATTAGGTTATTAAAGTCTCTAAGAATAGCTAGATAATAAATAAGCTTAGTCTATATTAGTTAAAGTACTTTAATAAGTATATAAAGAGGCGTATTATTAGTATAGCATGTTCACTTATTATTAATAATTATAAGAGCTATAACTCGCGTAAATTCTAGTAATACTGTAAGGATAATAAAATTTTTACTCTTTATATACCTTTATACTCGTCGCATCTCCTATAGCCACTTAATACAGGCTATTTTGTCCCTTTAAAGAAGGCGTATAGGCCCTAAGCTAAGGATCTAATGCGTAACTATATTACGTATATTACTAAAATTAAGTTCCTATCTTGCTTTATTATAGCTTTTAAAGCTTTAATTACTAAAAGTAATATTAATGAAGGCTTTTTAGGCGCTAGATTAGTTCTACTTAACTTAAAAGCTATAATATTAAAGCTTAATATTAGGTTACGTATACTATTACTATATACTATTTTGAATAGTATTTAGTAGTTGTAAATACTAAGTAACACCTTAGAATTAGGATTATAATTAACGCTAGTAAAGTAAATGGTTTAAATATATATTAATAGTTTCCTAATTTTAATAATTAAAGTAGTTAAAAAGCTTGTAAAAGGCGCTAAGATAATAACGTATTTTTAATATTAATAACTAAGCGTAACGCTAAGTTTTAAGCTACTAATAAGGCTACTATATAACGTAAATTATATAAAAGAAAGCGAGTATAGCGTAAGAGAGTTCTAATAGCTAAGGAAAACCTACGGCTAGCCATTCTAAAGGAGTTTAGGACGCGTAGTAATAGACAAAAGACGAAGAAGAGGGCGCGCGCTAATAAAGGCGGATCGACTTAATAGTGCTATAGACGCTACGGTAAGCCTAGGCATAATAAAATAACTTATAGGTAATTTATAAAAGTAAATACTAAATAGATTAGCTTTTTATAATTTTTAATAACTATTTGTATTGGTTGTGCACTATCGTGTAAAGTACAGAGTTTGGTGGAGTCTTGGTAGAGTGTCCGACTCGCTTGCGTGTCCGACTCGCTTGTCAGGTACGTTAATTTTACGAAGGAGCTCGTTTTTTATTAATTCTCCACCTAGCCTCGGCATGTGGGGCCCCCAACAAAAATACAACTTCCATACAAAAATTTATGTAAAATGCATCGCGCAAGGATTTTCTAGCATTATAAAGCTAGATACTAAACTTTTAAGGCTTAATTTGCAGATATATAGACTTTTTTTTAGTATTAAAACCTACTTGGGCAACTTGGCTATTATAGAAGTTATTATTTCTGCTATACTATATAATGCGCTAAATAATATTAGGTATATAATTAATTTACCTATTAATCTGTTCAATAGGTAAATTTTCTTACTATTATTATTATTACTATTAGCATTTATTATTGCATGTAGACTATAGTATATCCTTTATAATATACTAGCGGATTTATAGCTAAGCATGCTCTAATATATTAATATTTAGTAAGTGCCCTAGCTATAGTAACTTTGTAATATTATATATAGATAAATAATCCTTTATAATATAAGATGTATAAGCAGGTACTTTGTCCTTTAGAAGTATAACTTTAATACTTTTATTCTTAAGAAAATTAAGCTATAGAACTATCTTCTTAAGAGCCACTTTATAATACTTATACCTATTAATTCCGCCGCGCTGTCGCCAGCCTCGTGTATAGTGATCCTTCTTTGTATACTACTGCTTACGCGAGCGCAGATTTCTATTATTAGGATTTATTTCTTAAAGGACGCTGTGGGCGAGGTGTTGACTGCGTGTTGCCTTCTTCTAACGCTGTACATTCTCACGTCGAAGCGCGATCTCTATAGCTTGTTTTTCGTCCTTTTTTCATACCCGTATATATAACAAGGTCCTTTATAATTATAAGTAAATGCGACATAGAATTAAAGCTTATAGTACTTTTATACGCGGTTATATTTAATATTAGTATTATACTTTTTATTTAGTAGAATTTATGCCCTCTACATGCTACACTACTTACTAATTTAAGCTAAAGTTTTATCCATATATATATATAGTGCTCAAAATTAAATTCGAAGTTATTACTAGGCTTGTATTAATTAGAATTATACTTAAGAGCTTATATATAGTATTCTTATATTTCTTACTTTATTAAAAGTAGTTTTTATTTAGGTTTCCTGCGCGCGTAACTAGCTTTATATATAATATTTTTAAATATAAAGACGCTTATTAGAAGTAGCTTTTTAAAGTCTTTATTTTTAATTACTTATAAAAACTTTTTCTTATTATATGCGTAGTCTTAAGTAATAATTTTAATAATGCGCTTCTTTTACGTATTATCTAGGAGCTGCAGCCTGCTGCGCCCCGGTACGGTGTTGTAAAGTTCTGGATTCGTGATAGAGACACCTTCTTGATCTGCTCTTTCTTATGTACGCTTTATAAGCTTTGCAATAGCGTTCTTGGTGGTGGGTGGGTCGAATAGTGCAGCGATCTCTTTATTTATTACTGTTAGATTTGATAGTGTTCTGTCACTTTAAGATAATGCAATAATAAGAATTAATAGTTATAATAATTTATTAATAATGTTCGTGTTCTGTCTATGTCTGGAATGCAAATGTGTGCGAGGCTCCAAATAAGTGCCGCTGCAGCGCTAGCCCTATTTAGAATAGTACAAAAGAGAGAGTGCTCCAGCCTCATATCCACAACAGATAGAGGCCATATAATCGGACACAGGTCATGCACACCCTTTTTACTCGTGAATTTAAAGAAAATTACGAACTTTAAAGTCTTATAACTTTATATTAAGGTATTATTTTTTTAATATCTCTTATAATTATAATAATATCGTATTTATATTAAAGGTTTATAATATAAAAACATACATTATATATATTAATAGAGGTATAAAGTCTAAATTAGAAGGGTATACACTTTTACTAGTAAAAATGCTATTTTTAAACTTTAATAACGCTATAATGACTTTGTAATAAACTTTTAAATTTTTGCTATATATTAACAGCTCTATATAACGTACTCCATAAGCGAGTGACCAGCACAAGCGAGTGACCGGAAATGCCAAGACCCTATTAAAATCTACACTCTACACAATAGTACAGAATGCGCATAAATAGTTATATGAAATTATAATAGGCTAATCTACTTAGAATTAACTTTTACTTCTTTTTTATATGTGCGTAAATTATACCTAGCTTTACTATAATATTTATAGTACTATTAAGTTAATTTACTTTTATTAGCGCGTGTAAGGGGCTAGGTGCTCAAGGAGCCAAAGGTGCCAGAAGAATACTTATGAATTTAATAGAGAGTCCGAAGTTAAGCTTCGGGCGTCGAACTTATATATCTGGGATTCGCATAACTAAGGGTCAGGGATCTGAGGCAATAACTAGGCGTAGCCCATTACAGCCCGTAAACTTTTTTTATTTTCTATTTATTACTACGCGCCGTAAAGTTCTTGAACATAGCTAGTTACTAGCTACTAGTAGCTATACAAACTTTTTATTATAATAATTACTTTTTTTTATATAATTTTTATTACGTAGCGGCCTTATTAGTACCTTAAAACTTAATAATTTATTTTTACGCTAATACTAGCTTATACGCTACTATTATTACACCTTTTATTATTTTTTAAAGGCCTTAACTATATATATTAAGAAACTATTTAGGTGCCTTTAAATCTTCCCCTTTACTAGCGTTAATTATGCCCTAAATTCTAGGGTATTACTAGGTGTCTGTAACTACCACGCATTATTACGTATAGTATAAAGCAAAGGCGTATATAAATAAACGTTAAGCTTTAGTATTACTATTTTTAAGTTAAAAAAAATAAGGCTAGCGCCTTAAAAACCTTTTTAAATATTATTTTAAGTAATTATAATCTTAAAGGTAGTAATAAAGTAAGGCAAAACTTAATTTTAGTAATATACGTAATATAGTTGCGTATTAGATCCTTAGCTTAGCGCCTATACGCCTTCTTTAATAGCAAGAAACATCCTATATCTAGTAGCTATAGGAGATGCGACAAATGTGGAGGCATATAGAGAGTAATAATTATATTATCTTTATAGTATTACTAGAATTTAAGCAAGTTATAGCTTTTATAGCTATTAAAAATAAGTAGCTAATAACTACTAATAGTATACTTTTTTATATACATGTTAAAGTGCTTTCACTACTAAAGATAAAGCTTATTTATTATTTAGCTATTTTTAAAGACTGCGAAAATTTAGTCGCGAGGTAGAGCATTCTCTTAGTACTAGATAGAGAGGTAGTGCTTACCCTAGAAGATAGTAAAGGGTAGAATTACCTAGCCTATTACATTAATGCCTTAAATAACTATAGTTTACTTTTAGTTACCTTACTATATACTTTTTAGCCTCTCTTAATACTTAGAGCCTATAATAACTACTTTTATTAATATTATGCCTATTATAGAGCAAGTCTTATTAAAGTTATAGGTATCTTTATCTAGGATACTATACTTAGCTTTAGTATTCTTTATAAGCTAGAACTAGCCTTATATAACCTTAAGATCCTTACAGAGAGCTCTCTTATAATTATATTTTTAATTAAACTTAACTTAGAGTTCTAGCTAGCACTTTATAAAGTCTATAGCCTAGTTTTAACTAATAGGTTTATAGCGCTACTTAGCTAATAAAAAATTAGTTATATCTTTTATAGTAATAAGCTAGGGCTGAAATCCTTACGCGTTTAAATTAAGTATATACTAAATAATTACTTACTCCCTTATTAAAAGGAGATTTATAGAGTTAGGCGTATATTTGGGTTAAAAAGTTACTCTAGCGCGTCTTTATCTTAGTATACTTTTAGTAACGCTATAGACTACTCTAGCGCGTAGAATTAAGAGTAGCGTTTTTTTAATAGCTTAAAGCGTAAGCTATAATAAGGCCTTTTTTTATTTTAGTAATTAATTAGGTAGTTAAGATATCGCATTATACGATAGGTAATAGTACGTTTTAATGGGGTCTTAGTATTTCTAATCACTCGCTTGTACCGGTTACTCGCTTGTGGAGTACGTTAGAACTTATATTCTATATAACTAAGCCAAAGCTGCTTTAATTCTTAAGATATTTAGAATATTAAAATTACGCTAATTTTTCTCTAACTAAAAAAACTTTTTATATAAGATACCTATAGTTTAGTAATTCTAAATGTGGATTCTATGTAATACGATTAACGTGTAGTCAAAGTTTAAAGTTTATTATAAAGTAATTATAGAGTTATTAAAGTTTAAAGAATAACCTTTTTACTAGTAAAAGTGTATATTATTTTAATCTAGACTTTATACCCCTATTAATATATATACTGTATTTTTTTATGTTATACACCTTTAATATAAATCCTATACTGTTATAAATATAAGAGATATTAAAATAAAATACCTGAATATAAAGTTATAAGACTTTAAAGTTCGTAATTTACTTTAAATTTACTAGTAAAAAGGGTGTGCATGACCTGACAGCGCGCACGACCTGCCAAGCTACGGTAGAGCTCTAGCAAGATGCCGAGGCAAGAACAGAAATGTTATGATCCATGGATCTATCGCGGGTTGCGCTGGGCAATATGTGCCGATGGTCTACGATAAAGGCGATGTGTATCCTTCTTTCTTCACGTCTGTCATCCGTATTCATCCCACAATGCCAGAATCCAATATCTTCAGTGCAGCTGAAATCGCGTCGCACGCGACCAAAGACGATTGTTGGATTGAAATTCGCGGAAAAGGTTGGTTTTTTAGCACGAAGCTGAGTACATGTTACAAGCCAACTGTGCTTGTATTCCTGAACTCGAGCTGCTTATGTTGTCAAAGTGCCTGCTAACGTTTCTCAGTCTATAATGTAACAGACTACGTACGGGACCATCCTGGCGGTATTGATGTCCTCATTGATACTGCCGGCAAGGACGGGACCGAAGCGTACGATGATGTCGGTCACTCCGAGGATGCAGACGAGATTTTGCAATCATACCTCATTGGTGTTGCTGCAGAGAGCAAAAAAGCTCGCAAGTCAAAGGCGGTCAAGCTAGTCCAAGAATCAAGTCCGTTATCAAAGACTGCACCGACGTCGTCCTCTTCAGCAAATGTGCCTAAGGGTGTTCTGGCCTCAGTCGCCGTGGCAGCGCCCGCATATTACGCCTTCCAGTAAGGCCTGCTTCCTCGATTCTCCACTTCTCATCTGCCTGCTTTGGTGCTGATTGGCAATCACAACTCAAGAATCCCACACTCCTCTTTCCTCAAGGGCTTTGCCATCGCCAGCGTCCTCTCCAGCATTGCTTTTTTCGCAGTCGGCAAGGAACTCGCAAGATTCACACACGTCGAGGAAGGCTTCGGTCGCTACCCTCCCTACCGCGCGCAGCGTCGCATTGCACCAGCGAATCCACACTTCGCGAAAGGCTTCCTGGACGCCAAAGAATACAAGCCGCTCAAAGTCTCCAAAATCACCAAGCTCTCCCCAAACGTGTATAAATACACATTCGCGCTCCCTTTACCGAAGGATGTCATAGGGCTGCCTATGGGCCAGCACATATCCATCAAAGCCACTATCGACGGCAAAGCAGTAATCCTCTCGTATACCCCGACATCCAACAACCTCGACGCCGGCGTGCTCGATGTCGTCATCAAGATCTACCCTGACGGCACGCTCACAGGGAAGTATTTCGCAGGCCTGAAAGTCGGAGATGAGGTACTGCTTCGCGGTCCCAAAGGCGCTTTGAAGTATGCTGCAGGGCATTGCAAGCACATCGGCATGATCGCTGGTGGAACAGGAATCACTCCCAGCCATTTGCGAGGACCCGCTCGATACGACGACCATCTCGCTCGTTTATGCGAACCGCACTGAAGATGATATCATCTTGCGCTCCGAGCTCGAGAGGTATGCGCGGCAGTACCCTAAGTACTTCAAGTTGTGGTTGATGCTAGATAGCCCGCCGGTTGGATGGAAGGGTGGCAGCGGGTTCGTAACGAGCGAGGTCATGAAGGAGAGGATGCCGGCGCCGGGACCCGATACGAAGATCATGCTGTGCGGGCCACCTATGATGGTTGGAGCTGCGAAGAAGGGCTTGGTGAGCCTGGGGTTCAAGGAGCCAGCTGCGGTTGGTAAGATGGCAGACGAGATATTCTGTTTCTGAGCATGGTGCTGGAGGCGTGGTAGGGGTATATGGTATATTGCTATACGTAATCTGTATAGGCTTGGGGTGTTTCGTCGAAGTAGTACGATCCTCTCAAGGCGTAAAGGCACTTTTAGAAACGTCCAGCCATGAAGGTACAAAGTCGGGTAAGGTAATTCTATTTAGTAGTGTCTTAGTCCTGTGCGTTTCCCCAGGAGAAGTAATACAGTGGCCGACTACTACGCCTGATTTATACCCAGCCATATGATTGAGAGTCCGCTTCCAGCATGGCATGAGTGCTAGTCGTCCAGATCCTCGGCAGCGCAATAGCTGCTTCTTTTCTGTAGCGACTCGCCCCAAAACCACAAGATCGCAACGGTGCTCAGTCCAAATACGCCGAATTCTCCAGCAAGAACAGTCGCACTGTACCCGAACCCTAGAGCCTTGAACATGTAAAGTGCAAAGATTGGGAAGAAAGCCGCAAAATTGCTTCTCAGAACCAGGTTGGTCGAGACTGCTGACGCTGCGAACGTCACATAAGCGTCAATAATGTAGACAGATACACATGGCGAGCAGATGTAACATGCCGCCGTGAACAAGGCGCATCCGATATTTGGAAATATCCAGTGTCGATGGGTTTCGCCGGTCCAGCCCCACAAAAGCAGGCCTGCAGGAGTGAGTATCGTGCCCAGTAGCATCATGGGGACACGAAACACCGGAAGCCCCTTGTTGTTGGTCGAGCGAGCACGAAGAATGGCGTAGATCTTATCGTTGAAATGCCCGGCGACTATCATCCATCAGTGCATGCTGGCTAACGGCAACAGATTCCCTCACCTTGTTCGCCAGCAATATAGCCAATAGCAGCAGATATGTAATTGAGACTGCTCACACGATTGCTCTGACCGTATCTTTCTGTCCATAATGTCGCATACGTGTAGAGAAGAACATTGTTCCGTAGAGCAGAGCCATATACACTGCGAGAAGTTGTATTGTGATCTGCGTTGCAAGCATGCGTAATGGCCGTTGTATATGCGTCCAGATAGATTGCTGAGGCTCGTTCGGTCTCGTTTCTGGCTCTTCGGTTGTTCTTTGGTGATCTTTCTCCAGCACTGCGTCTAATGGAGAGTGTTTCGGTTGTGAAGCTCGCTCGGGTCTGGGCTCGTACGTCTCGTTGATGAAGACGACAGCGAGAGAGAAGAATAGACCAGTGGCAAGTGAAGTAATCCAGAAAGTCTATCGCCAGCTGATAGCATTAGGAATGTACGCTCCGGCGATTGGCCTGATGGCAGGACCCAGCAAAGATGCCACCATAAAGGCAGCAAATGCTCTCCCGCGCTGATTCGATGCCCAAATATCACTAATCACTCCCCCGGCCACGGCGTCTGCAGTGCAGGCACCGAATACGGCTAGAAGACGACAAGCGAGTATTTGTTGCAAGTTTGTTGCAAACCCGCAGCACGTGTTCTATACGACAAAGAACGCACTTCTACCTAGGATCGCTGGTCTTCATCCATACAGCTCGGACAGCGGCGCGATGATCAACGGGCTGAACCCGACACCGATAAGTATGAGGGAATTCACCAGAATCCATTCGTAACCCTGGCTTATAGCAAGACTGGTTGAAAGTGGCTTTTGAACTGGAGCCAACATCGTTTCAGCTAATGGCTGGATAAAAGTGAAGCCTGATAGAATCAAAGTTGCTACCCATTTCTTGTACAAAGGCCAGTCACGAGGACGACGGTACGAAGCAGGTTCAGTGCGAATGTCCTGTCAGTTCCAATACAGTCAGCATGCATTAAAGATATGGAGCTTGATACATTGCGTATAGTTTCTTGAGACGTTGACATGATGCCCGTTGATCGAAGACGATATGTGCTACCCTTTCGATGATAGACACTGCTCTATGACCTTGTGCAAAGATTTTGATCCAAAGCGACCTGTCTCTGAGTTCAATGAGGGAAAACAGCTTTGAATTGTGGCATGTTGGTCTCAGTGCCCATGATGGCCTTGGTACTGCTGTTGAGGGAGGCGCTCCCCGGCATACGGAAGGAGCACGCTAGCCATATACCGTGCCGAGACAATCAGTGCGCAGAGACAGTCAATGCGCGGCTTTTTACTAGTTAAATTTAGAAAAACTAGCGACTTTAAAGCTATAAAACTCTTAACTACTTAATATTTTAAAAATATTTTTTAAAATATAAGACAATATAATATATAAGATAATATAATATATAAGATAATATAATATATAATATAATATAACTAACGTACTCCACAAGCAAATCGATCACACAAGCGAATCGATCAGGGTTTTCTTGGCACCGCGAAACACTACTATTAATAACATAACTATTTAATTTTATATAATAATTATATTACGTAAGGTTTCTTACGTGCTAGGCAAGTCTTTATATTATACTTAATTAAATTATACCTACTATAGTAGCGCTAAGCTTAATTTAAAAGCCCTAGTATCGTATTACTATTCTTACTTTAAGTTGTAACAGGAACAATCGCTCGTCGACACGAGAACCCTTGGCCAGTCAAGACAGGATTCGAGATCATCCGAAAACCGACACTCATCCGTATCGGACCAATTTCGGATCTATCAGACCGATGGGGAACTACGGATCCGATTCGGACCTATTTCGGATCCATCAGACCGACGGTCAACCTATGGCAGATATGTGCTAGCTAGCCATCTAGGAAGAGGTGTATTTAGAGGAGCTTAGGGCCTTTGTAGTTTAGTACCTTTTCTGTATCCTTTCGTACCAGGCCTATAGGCACTTAATTCATTTAAGGCTATATTCTTATACACGCACTCCCATATGCCTCTACTAAGAAATACGCCAACATTGATCCTTTGAGTGACCTGCGCCGATACATAAGTAGCTTTTAGAGATTCTATACGCTTCTATAATAGCTTAATTACCTCTTTAAATATAAGACTCTTTCTTTAGGTAATATACTTAACTTTCTTCTTACGCTTTTTAACTATTTTAGTATTATAAGCCTGCGCGCGCTTAAGTTGCTTAGCTATAATTATTAATACTTATAGGGCTAATTTAGCACTCTTTACTATTTTTTATATTACTACTATTATAAGTAATATTAATTATTACTAAAACTTATATTATTAGTATTTTACAGCTCTTTACGGCTTCTTAATCTAGCGCACTGTTTTAGGTGTATTAGTTATTAAATTTATTAAGAAAGATATAAGCTTAAAAGGTAGTAAGATATTAATCGCACTTAATCTATTAAGCACCTTATTAAGATTAAGTAAAAAAATACTAGTAGCTCTAAAGGTACTTTTAATATTACTATTACTTAGTAATTTAGGATAAGCAGTAGCGTAGATCTAAAGAAAGTTATTTATATTAATATAGTTCTAGCTATTACGGGCTAATATCTTTACCCCATAATAATAGCGCCTCTTAACCGCGCTAAAGCAGGCAATATTTAATAGTTATAAAATATATAAAAAATATAAAAGTAATTATAATAAGATAATGTTGTTATTCCTTGCGTACGTCTTGAATCGCTCTAAATAGTAGCTACTGTGTCTGTCTATGATAAGGAGTCGTTTGACGCCTTAGTGTGTAGCTTTATACAAGGATCGAACACCTTTGTAAGCTATAGGTAATTATCTAGTTATCTGGAATGCCTGCATCCTTGTTAAACTAGACGTTCTAGAACACCTTCCCTTTAGCGATAACTATTACTAGTATACGGCGTTTAGCAACGTTTATGCATTTAATAACTAATATCTAGTCGCAATCTCTAGGCTATATATAGTATTAAAAGCTATCTACAATCGTTATAACTTTAGCTATATTAATATTACCTCTTAAGAAGCTAGTCTTATCTATATTATAAATATTATTATTTTAGATACTATACTTATTTACTATATTCTTAAAAAGCTAAAAATATTTATTAATTACTTTAAAATGTTTTTATTTTACTTTTTAATAATTATATTTTTTACTCTACGCGATTTACACTTTAGGGGTACGTCTAATATAGTTATTAACTTAATTTTTACTAACTAGCTACTTACCTTATAGTTAACGTAGTATATTTATAGTGTCTTTAACTATTTATTTATAAGGGAAGTATCCGCGAGCAGCTAGATCTAATATTTAGTTTATTAATATTTATTTTTTATTATTATTAATGTTTTTACTATGTATAATAATTTAAAAGTAGATAAAATAGCTATAATAGTAGCGTAGGAGTATATTATAGTTTACGTAGTATATATACACTACTTTCCTAATACTTATAATTTAATTATTTTATAACGTATATATAGTATAGGTAATTCTATCTTCTCGCGTAGAGTCTTAGATCTTTGAAATTACAGGCATGGTGTTGGTAAAGATGGATGGGTGCAGATTTTGGTGGGTGTCTTGGCACGTCTGATCGATTCGCTTGTGTGATCGATTCGCTTATGGAGTACGTTATAGTAAGAATAGTAAGTATAAAAAGTATACGTTTCTACGAGTAAAAAGCCTATTTTTTGTTAAGATCCCAAGTTCAACGGAACGACATTAAGCACTTTATAACGAAAGGTGGCGCTCTTGCCCCACTAAGGATTTTGTAATGTCCCACGATGTCCCACACGCCAAGATCATGGGACATTAGGACCACGTGACTGTACCATAGGATATCATGGGATTAGTTATATATATAGGAACGCTAAGTATAGCCCTTCTACACTTATACTTAACCTAAATTACTAATCTATTATTTAGATTATACTTTAGTATTAATTAATTTATTTATAATCGCGTATTACCTTTGATACTAATAACTTATTAATACGCGTAAGCTATAAATACCCCTTCCTTGCCTTATAGTACTCTTGCCCGAGAACTAATCTTAGTCTCCTTTAGGACTAGCTACCTCGAAGGGCTTAACATTTTTTTACTTTTAAATAAGTATTATAATACGTTATACTAGAGTCCAAAATTTATATAATATATTATTTACTTTATATATTTTCTAGTTATAAGCTTACTAAGCCTTAAGTAGTCTATAGAAAAACTTCATTTTTTTAGTTAATAGAAATTAGCGTTCTTTTTAGTTTTTTAAATAATAGCTTAGTAATCTTAAATTTTAATATTATATAGATATATAATAAAGCTATAAATATTTTAGACTTTATTATAAATTATTGTAAAAGTTATTTAAAAGCAAAAAAATAGCCTTTTTACTAGTAAAAGCGTATGTATTTTTTACTTACTAATTTTACTGTATTTATATTATATATTATATTATATTATCTTGTATACCTGTAGTTAAGATACGTAATATCTTATATTTTAAAAAATTATTTAAAAATATTAAGTAGTTAAAAGTTATATAGCTTTAAAGTTGATAGTTTTCTAAATTTAACTAGTAAAAAGCCGCGCATTGACTGTCTCTGCGCACTGACTGTCTCTGCGCACTGACTGTCTCGGCACGGTATAGGCGGCTTCCCCGCCTACAGAATTGATCACTCTTACACTTAACTTCATCAGGTTATGAGCCCGGGTCTGCACGCTCACCACACCACTACACCGGCTATATATAGGTATATCTCCTTTACGCTCTACGCAGCTGCAACCTCCGCTACGCCTACAGGCCACTGGTGGGTACGCTGTACGCTGTTGAGCCACTGTCGCCGCCCAGCTACCCGCTACGTCACCGGCACAGCACCTCTCACGACAATCGCCACCCGCGGTTTCACATCGCCTCTACTAAAAGCACCTGCTCACGACGGCTGCCTTAGTCGACACCTTATAACTAACTACGTTAAACTACTAGTCGAGTTACTTATTAATAGATCTTACTAACTATTAACTATATTAACCTTCTAGTTTAAACTAGACCTAAGGTCCTTACTTAAGCTTAAATCCTATAGCAAAAATTTCTTAAAATACTAATTAGCCTAGAATATTATCTTTTAATACGTAAGTCTATAGTTAGTTATCTTTAAAAAGAAACGACCCTGCTTGTTCGCCTTCACTAGACCACGACGAGCGACCAAAGGGCATTGCAGAAATGCTCCACTAGCGGAAGTTAGGGATCAGAGGCCTATACTAGTCTTGACATACGCATCCCTAAATGAATAAAGAATCGATTGTAGCATCTATACCCTCTGACTGAAGACAACAAAGACCGCCTAAGAAAAAGACTCCTCCGTCCATCCCGGCCTGAGACCCACCAACTCACGCCACGCCACACTACCAATCAATCTTTGCTGTACATATGAATGACCTCCCTATCTGCCTCTACGACGGGTCCAGCGTACGCATGACTACCCCAAAACAAATAGTTAATCGTGCTAAAGATGACTACCACAACAGTCACAAGAATGGCCCAGTTCATGTTCTGGGATGTCACTGGGAGTGTTGTCGGCCAAAAAGATAAAGAAGCTGACAAAGACAAGGTAGCAGCATGCGAGGATGTTGTTTGCGATCCCTAGACGGGAAGGGAGAGTCCAAGGGCCCCATACTAGTCTGCTGCCCTCAGTGTTAGCAATAGTATCTGCATCGTCCAACTGGCCAATGTCGCCTTTGATTCGTCGCTATAGTAACAATCCGCAAGCTAAAAGATATGACCCGAATAGAGCCGCGACTGTGAGGGACACGACGCCGTTGAATGCGACTGGGTCTCCGATATTTACGAAGGCAAGGACGAAAGCGATAGCTGATGTGATAGCAACAGCGTTGATTGGGATACCGGTTCGTCGGTCGATCTTATGTGGCCATTAGCGAAGGAATTCTGATATCATGTGTTGACTAACTCGTTCTATAAATCGCCATCCGGGTACGCCACTGTCCCGTGCGAAGGCCCAAAGAATTCTGGATGACGAAGCCATGACGCCTGTTGTAGCGCTGAATGCCATAACAACAATAAGAGAGGCCATGACGGCTGCCCTAGTTACTGAACCTAACGCCTGTCGAAAGATGGACATGATTGGATATATCGAGTTCTTGGCCAGAGCTTGTTCAAGGTCCGAGATGCAGTGAAGCACTGTGATCATCAAAGCCAATCCTAGCAGGCCATTGATGAGGATACTCTTTAGGATCGCCTTGGGCACGACTCTAGGGGCATTTTGGATCTCTTCAGCTATGTGAATCGCCGCGTCGCCACCTTTGTTGATGATCAGTAAGCATCCTATTCGCTACGCGTCTTTCGGGAAGGAACGTACCCATGAATGCAAAGACATTGCTGATCATACCGATACAGAGCGAGAGTCCATTCAACGGCCATCCTTCGGTAAATGTGAAAGTCCAGAAGACGAAACTGGAGTCGGTGTGTTCAGCTAAGACGATTAGTGGTATAAAGACCCCAAAGAAGCCTAGAATATGCAACACTAGAAGGAAGCCTTCGAACTTTGGAAGCCACTTCGCGACTAAAGTATTGATAACGACAAATATTAACACAACTGCCCAGTAAAGGAGTGTTCCATGCCAGTTCTGCCATCTAGCCAGATATGAGGGGTGCGTGAGGGCCATGACACCCTGGATCAGGGTCACCGTTATCAGACTTGTCAACAATCAAGCCAATCAAGCCGATCTAACCAAATTTAGTAACATCTTAACTTACGCGAGCTAGTGAATTACCATATTAGGCTAGACCGGCTTGATTGGCTTGATTGTTGACAAGTCTGACCGTTATGAATGAGCCGGAGGCTTCTAAAGCCTGCCAGCCGCAGACAGTGAGCCAACCCAGTTATAATCTCAGAAGGAGCGGCCTATAGTATGATATGCTTCTGGGAACCACACCAGTGACATAACTGAGAGCTTTGCGTGCTGGCACTGGTGCAAGCATGGCCACCCAGTGATATTGTCTGGAAGATGTACAGTGCCAAGACATTAGTCTGTTGACACCGGACCCGCGTCGCGCATCCCCACCCAACCTCAATCTTTTTAGCCTTCCACCAACCCACAATGCAACGCGAATTTGGCAGGGAAATTAGTAGTAATCGAGGGAGGAATAATAAATTAAGTAAATTATAAAAAGCTAGGATATTATCTATAGTAAAGGTAAGAGAATTAAAAGCTTTAATCGCGTCGCGTTTTAGCTACACACGGCAGACAATTTATAACACAATTAAGCAATAGAACAACTATAATATAACTAAATCTTTGCCTTAATCTAGTTAGCCAAAGAAGCTTACACGCCGACAAGAATAATTACTCCTTTAAATCGCTTGCCAGCACCCTAGAATTAAGTATGTATAGCTAAAGGCTAAAGTTATAGGCGTACAGGTTTATCGCAAGACACTCTATCAGCTACTTAAAAAACACTATATTACGAACTAGGTAGTAAAGAAGAGGCCTAAGCTCACTTTAGCACATGCAAGATTAAGGCGTTAATAGGCTTAGCAGATATAGAATTTTAACTTTAAAAGCGTAACTTTTTCTAATAAGGTCTCAGCAGAGCAAGGCAAGGGAAAGAAGAGGATCTAGGTCTTTAGGACGCCACTCCAAAAATAGGATCACGATAAGATTGAAGAGGAGGATATTCAGAAGGGGATAGTACAGATGTTCTAGGCCTGCTTCTAGTATAAAGGTCGATCTGAACTCATCGCAATAGAACGAGATCCACAAGCTCCACGGAATGGCTATAGTGCACGCTCATATATCTAGGCGCTAGAGGAAGGGCTCCTACCAGTATTAGATAAAGATACTATCTATCAGATAGATAATGCACCAATTCATACCGCCTACAAGACGGCCCTCTAGCTAGAGGCAATAGACATTGAAGTTCTAGATTTCCCTCCTTACTCACCTGACCTCAATCCAATTAAGCACCTCTGGTGGGCACTCAAACAGAAGGTAATTGAATTACATCCGGAATTAGAGGACCAAGGGTGGCAGCAGATTAATAGAGACGCATTTATCGACGCTGCCTAAGAAGCTTGGCGAGCCCTGCCCTAGGATCTCATAAAGAAGCTCATTGATTCTATGCCAAGGAGAATACAGGCAGTGATAAAAGCTAGAGGCTGGCAAACAAAGTACTGAAATAGCATTCAATTGAGGCCTTGAAATTACTGTCAAAAAAGTTGAAATTTTCGGTGTCAACAGACTAATGTCCTAGTACTGTAGGTGCCATGGATAATAGCTTGGAAAGCGTAGCAAAGACTGAGATTGTGCCTATCCAGACTAGCAAGTATCCATAAGCAAGGGCCCCGGGCCCGCCACTGCTGCTGTCAGTCGACTTCTCGCCTTTCGGCGCTGGTAAAGAACACGTACTTTTCTAGTCGCAGTAGAAAGAGAATACCGTACCAAGTAATGAGAACAGTGCAACTGACTCCTAATATTGTTATAGAACCAAAGTTTCGCTGTGTTCGTGTTATTGATCTCGTCGTGAGATGGTCACAAAAGTAATATTTTCGCACCTTCAGCACTGCCTTCTTTCCTACACAAGCAAGAGCTGCATCGTCATAGCCACTTCGATTGATATCTGGTACCAAGGCAACCGCGTTAGCAGGGTTTGTCGGCATGTTGGACGCTTCTGTTGAGTTGAGGGCTGCAGTACCAAAGGAGCGCGTGGACAGCTGTTCATCGCCAAAACGACCCTTATATTAGCCATCGCACGCGTGTGGTGTAGCAACTTGTCGGAGACTCTAGTGGCTCCTTGTCAATCACAGACGCCGATCTGCAACGAACCCGGCAGACTGGAATAGAGCGGGCGGCCGCCACGTTCGGCACGGAAGCGCTTCGTAAACGCACATGTGTCGAACGCTGACCTGCAATGAACCCGGCAGACTAGAATAGAGCTGGGGAAAAGCCACGTTTGGCACGGAAGCACTTCGTAAATGCATGTCTTTCGGTATGGAACGTCTAAGCGCGTGATCTGCATGTTTAGCCGCGCTGTGATGATTCGTATTAACCCTGGCATCGGGATGCAGGGGATGGTACGACGGAGCATAGCACCGAGCCACCGGCAGGCGTTATCAGTTCACAGCACTGCATTGGTGCGGAACGGTCAGCGTGATCCGTCAGAACTTGTCCTTGGGTCCGTATAGTCAGCTGCAACCATAATCACCTTCGTTGTGAATGGTTGACAACAAGGGATATGCTTTAAGTTCTAGGTCGATAAAGGATGGCGGAGCTTCGACGCAGCAGTTCGCGCAGAACTTCCACTTGCTCCAGTAGCTTGCAGCTCGGTACCCCTCCTATCTTCCTCGGGCTCATCTACACGTATCATACCCGACTCCAGGCTCTCTAGAAAACGCCTAATATGAGGGATACAGCCTGTTGATATCTGCATTGATTGAACGGCTTGGTTAAGCACCACTGGTAACCACATGTTGAGCGTGAAGTCGTTGAGCCTCTGAGCTCGTTGAAACATAGTCAGTTCCGCAATCGCAACTCCCACAACTCTGTCTAGAATTAGTCTTATAAGGAGGAGGTTGGGAGGATTGACATGAATCGAGTTGAGAAGATGAACAAGAGCGGAATCTTGTTGGATACCCCAATCTGAAGTCCCCAGTGAAGATGTAGCTGCTGAGTGATGCCGACATCGCTTAAGATGTCTCCTAGCGCAACAAATGTCCACCACGCTGATTGTGGATTCTCAGCATTGCTTCTTAAGCAGCGCTTTCAACGTACAGTACTACGCCACGTACAGTACTACGCCACGTACAGTACGACCCGTAGGGTGAATTGAGCCGTAGGGACGTACGGGCACCTCGACCCGTACAGGGCACCGTCCGTAGCAATTTTCGAAACCGTACTTACGGGTGTACAGTACTACTTTGGATAGATTTTAGGTAGTAATTAGCGTGCTATTAGTAGACTTTACCTATGCCCCTAGCTAACTTCTAGCATAATAATAGTTTATTACTAAGAGCCTATATAATGCTAGTAGAGTAGAATATTTTTATAAAGTTTTATTAACTTTATACTTCTACCTATATATAATTATTAGTAGTAAATTAATTGTGATAAATTATTTTACAATAACTAGAAGCTTTTAGTTTGCCTTTTTATAAGTATTATTCTCCTTATCCTCGTAACTATATTGCTATGCTATATTTAAAATAAGGACAACTATTACTACATAAGTGGGGAACTTTAAGTCCCTAAATAACTTACTATTAGTGTTGCAGTAGAAAAGATTGTGGAATTCTTCTGCTAGAGTAGTAGTAGTAGTAGTAGTATTGATTAACGTCCAGGAACGTAACGTTCTAGCCTCCCGTGGGGCATGGGGACGTGCTAAGCTGTATTTACAGAAAGCATTTCGTGCCTGCCGGCTGGCTACCATCAGAGTAGCCTTGTTGTACATAGCCCATCCTCCCTTTAATAGGTCTACCTGCTACTACAGGCACCTAGATACCTATAGTAGCCGGCCCTCATCTGTGAGGGTGTTGTTGTTCTGCCCCTCTCTCCCTCGCCCTTGTAGCTCTGCTCCCGTACTGTCTTCCTCCCCCTACCTCGTACGAAGTAGGACCTCGTACGAGTTAGCAAGCTGCCTTGTACCTT
>ML976739.1:1891-16806 GCA_010015655.1 Bimuria novae-zelandiae CBS 107.79
AAGGAGTCTTTAAAAAGACTATAAAAATAAAGGCCACTATAGACGCTAAGGTGCTACCACTAATGTAGGTATTTACATATAAAATTAACGGAGATAGATACCTCTTACGGTTTAAGGCTTAACTTATTATTCGGGGAGATCTTTAAGCTCTATTTAATAACACGTACGCTGCTACACTCGCGATCCGTAACTTTTACGCTCTTATTATAATTACTAATTACTTTAATTTAGAGCTAAAGTAGTACGATGTTCCTACTGCCTTCTTAAACGCTAAGATTAATTAGAAGCTATACGCTAAAACACCTAAGCCATTCCGCCACACTAAAGGCAAGATTATGCTAGTGCTCTGCGCCCTGTACGGCCTAAAGGAGTTATTACTACTATAGTATAATAAACTACGTCGATAACTTGTTAAGCTAGGTCTAAAGCCAGTTAAAGGCTTTCCTTACTTATACACGAGCCGCTAGCTTATCCTATTTATCTATATTAACGACATTATTATGGCATATCATTAGTCTAATGCCTATTACCACAGGTCTTTTAAGAAGGATCTGGTGGACCTATACAACATTAAAGCTATAAGAGACCTTACCTAGTTTCTTAGAATCTATATTATACGCGATCGAGCCCTGCATAAGACGTGGCTAGTCTAGGACGCGTTTATTAATAAGGTATGCGCTTAATTTAGTATTAAAGCTGTAGGCAAGGCTCTAGACATTTTACTAATAAAGAACTAGCTACTATAGTCTATTAAGGAGCCTAAAATTACTTAAATAAAGCTCTATTAGTAACTAGTTAGCTCTCTCGTATATATCGCTGTTTAGGGCAGACCTGACGTTACTTAAACGCACGTTGTGTTCGCTTGCTATCTTACTAACCCAGGACAGTCTCACGTCTCGAAGATACGCCAGACCTGGCGATACCTGCTCAGCACGAAGGCTCTTACACTTGAGGCCTCTTCCAGCGCGCAGGACATGGCTGAGTATCTATCTAATAATCCAACATATCGCGATCCTCTCTTCTTTAGATCTTTTAACGCCTTATACGCTAACGAGCCTAAGACTCGCTAAAGCTCTTAAGGCTATGCTTTTAAGTTCAGAGAACTAATAATTAACTAGAAGTTAATAGTATAACGCACAGTCACAAAATTAACTATAGAATCTAAATTACTAGCTTTATTACTTGCTAGCTTGTAGATAGAAGAATAGATGCAATTCTTCTCTAGTATTAACCTTACTCTTAACTATACACCTACTATCTAGTGTGACAATCAGCAGACCGTTAGTATTATTACTAAATAGCAAGACAAGCTTTATACAAAGGTTAAACATGTTAATATCCACTAGCTCTAGATTTAACAGGAAGTTAAAGCCTCTCATATTAACGTTAAATAGGTCCCTACTAACTATATGCCTGCCGATAGACTTACAAAGATCCTACCTAAGCAGAAGTTTACAGACTTTGTCTGCCAAATTAGCCTTATTAATGTTACTAAGTGTCTGAAGGGCCTGCGTTAAACTAATGGTAACAATCTTAATAGTATCTATATACACTAATACTAATTAGCTGTTATTAACTCCCTACCTGGGCGTCCACGCCAGCTAGGGGGTGTGTCACGGTTTATAGCTCTTTCTCTGTGCGATAGTTACAGCTACCCTTACTTAACTATAGCTTACCTTTCTAATAGCATGACACCTATCTGGGACTAGCGTTGTTTATGCCTGTGTACCTATACCTTCTGTAGTTCCTAGATAGTATAACCTTAGTTCAATCCTTCAATTTTCCTGCGTACTGTCTAGCTCTGCTTACCGCGACAACGTCTCTATGGCTTAAGTATGTTGCTAGTACCTATGAAAACTCGTTCACAGTCTGCGCTGGAGGCCGGGATAGTTAGCACGTCCAACGCTATCCGCGACAGGTTAGGATACTTCGACTAAAGCTGGTGCCAGTACTAAGCAGCCGTACAGCCTTTGTGTTGTAGCGACGTCCACATTGGCTCTTTTAGCCAGCTCTCGTACTCATCCTCCTCCATTGTCACCTCATTATCGTCAAGTACTGAATCAATCGCGTGGTCGAGGCTGCTTATTGCGGGCTTAGGTGCGGCTGTTAGGGTTGCAGCTGCACGGGCAGGCTTGTAGCGAGCCCAGAGCTGCTGGAATCTCGCTTGTGCGGCGCTCAGTTGCGTGGGTTTCTCTCGCTAGAAGCGCTTGCCATAGGTTTTGTAGCGCGGGTGGAGTGCCGTGGCAGCAAAATAGACAGGAATTTTAAGAAGTTTATTAAAGTAATTGCTTACTTTACGCCTCGCAGCGCGTAGGTTAATAAGTAAGTAATTTTTAAACGTCTTAAATAGCTTATAATTAACGCTTTTATACGTATAAAGGTAGCTATCTAGTTTAGAAATTAAAAACTTAAAAACTAGAATAACCTTATATAACGCGCTATAAGTACTAGCTTTACTATAACCTTATAGATAATTAGTTATAGACTTAAGAGGTTAAAGTACTATAATATACTTAGTAATTACTACCTAGTCTATAGCTATAAGTCTGCCTAATTGTATCTATCGCGGCGCGTTAGGCAGCTTCTTGCCGCGGCTTTTAGCGCAATTATTAGTATCTTTTGTCTCCTTAATGTAGTATAAGACATATCTATACAACCTCACTTGCCATTACTAATAGTAGTGTTAAGTAACGCTTTAATTAGTGGCGTAGGCTCTTACGTGCGGAGTAAGAGGGAATATAAAGATATACTTTTACTTATTTCCTTTACTTAGCAGCGTGTTGGCCACTCCTACGCTATTTATTATTATTATTTTAGGTTTAGGTTAAGTAGTAGGGTCTAGCCTATAAGGAACTATTTTTTCAGGGCGAATAGCTAATATAGGTTAGTTTTATAGTAGCGTTTTACTACGTCTAAGGACTATCTGCCTAAGGCCTGTATCTGTTCTATAGTGAGGTTTTAATCGTAGGCGTGTTAGGCCGCCCCTTTGCGAAAGCTATGGCCTGTGTAACCTAGAGCACTTCTGCCGTATCTCCAAAGGCGGGCTAATAGTAGCTATAGCACTCTTGCACGTGTAAAGGCTCTATTATAGAGGCGAAAGAGTGGCTAATTATCCTCTAGCTAGCTCTGTAATAGAAAATAGTCCTAGTCCTGTTGCGGGAAGTAATTTTAGTCCTGTTATAAGAGGTAGTTCTAGTCTTATTACAGGAAAGAGTTCTATTGTAGGAAAGAGTTCTATTACAGGAAAGAGTTCTATTACAGGGAAGAGTTCTATTACAGGAAAAAGTCCTATTATAAGAGGTTTACTATGTGCTAGCTTAGGTAGGCAGCGTTATATAATACTATAATAACTATATTTATGCTTTTATTATGAAGGTCTGTCTTGCTCTGTAGAATATGTAAAATAGTCTCTCGTTGCCGAGCCTGTTACGTAGCGGCGGGTAAGGTTTTCCATCTAAAAACGTCTTATATCTTTAAGATCTAATTTTTTATAGGAGAATTTACTTATTCTTAAAAAGCTTATAAAAGCTAGTAAGAATGCTATATTTAAATTAACTATATCTCCTAGGTACTTTTTACTAGATACTGTTTTTAAGAGTATATTAATTAGCGTATCTCTTATAATTAGTACTTAATTATATTTTAACTTTTTTAGAAATATTTTTTTGTGCCTTATATAAGCCTTTAGATATAAATACTATTAAATATATTAACTAAAAGGTTAAAATTTATATAAACTAATTATAGAGCTACAACGTAGCTCTAGATTATTATACTATTAATTTAGCTTTATAATAAGAGGTTACTACTATTTACTTATTTTATTATTTAATAATTAAGACTAGTACGCGTTATTAGCTATTTTAAAAAATTATTTAGTATATAGAACTACTTATAAAACTTAACTACTAAGCTATAATTTTATTTTATATTAGGCTTAAGGCCTACCTATAGTAGCTTAGCGTATAAGTAAGACTCTGTTACTAATTATATAAGCTTATTGAACTTTAAGGGTGGTTTAATAAAAAAGGTATTTACTAGTTTTTAATAATATTAGCTATAAAAGGCTAGTTAAATTATAATAAAATATTAGTAAGAGTATTATCCCGCGTTAAGATTTATTATAAGTATAGGGTAACATCTATTGCCGCAGCCTGTATAAGGATTTCGCGAAGGTAGTCTATAGAGGCCTGTCCTTGGATGGTTCTATCCTTTAGGCTGGCCTCTGTCGTTGTGTTGTCTATATAGATAATTACTATACTATGTGCTGTGACGGCCTGGCATGCCGACAGGACACATGACCTCGCGTGAGAGGCGCGACTGCCTCACGCCTGGGTGCAGCTGCCTCACGCCTGGGCGCAGCTGCCCACGCACCCAGTGTAGCTATTTCGGATAGATAGATATTCCGTGCCGAGCGGCAGCGCATAAAAGCGCCGCAGGCCTGTGTACCTACAGTCTCCTTATCTTAGTGTAGCTAAAATAGAGCTAACTTACCTTATCTACTCTCTTAATGCAAGAGCCTGTGCCCGTTCTTATATTACACTAAGATCTCTTTACTTAGCTAGAGATAGTAATAAAATATTAAGTTAAACTGCTTAATCTACCTGCGCGCATAACTTAATAATAACTACTTTAAAAAATTTATCGCATAACTACGCTAAGCTATTAGTTTATTATAAAGTATAATTACCTATAACAAAAGGTCCTAATACCACTAAGCAACGTACCGCTTAAAGGGAGTTAAAAGACGTAGTTTAAAAATAGTACGTTATAGCTAGCTAAGAGAGCTAATTAGCCTGCCGCCCTTTACTTAACAAACGTGCTATATAGGCAACCTACTACTTACGTAAAGAGGGCTATAAGAGTCCTAGCCTCTATAAGAGAGGAACCTATCCTTACTAACTATCTTAAGCACTACTTGCTCGCCTTTTTTCTGCTAGAAAACTAATAACTAGCTACTCTACCCGCAGTATTAATAAAATAGTACTAAAATACCTATTTATAGCGTTAGTCCTAGAAAAGGAGATGCTAGGCAGCGCGTACGACCTATTTAAGCCCTTTATTTACTAAGAACACGAAATCCAGAGCTACAGCTCTATTACTAAGGAAAACCACGATTAAGACACTTTCCTAAAACTTGCTTATATCTAGCAAGGTATTAATAAGGACCTCTTGTAACCTCCCTAGCTACTTACGTTTACTGGTAATAACCTGATTACTGCGACGCCAGAGGCCGTGATTAAGTATTTTAGGCAGGAACTAGCAAAGATTACTATAAAGCTAGTTAGCTAGCTACTTCTTTATAGTGTAGAGCGATAATAACTACATATGTACCGCTAGATTACTACTAATACCTTAGCTAAAGGCGAAGGGCTACATGGAGCCCTTGTTTAAGCGCAGCAAAAGATAGACAGGTTAGAAGCCTAACTTGCTAAATAGGCTATAGCAGGCTCTACCCTTAATACACTAGTAACTTAATCTTGTATAACTAAATTCTAAATCCTCCCTTAGACCTTAAGCTAAAGCGTCCCCTCCGCTAACGACCTGCTAAGCTCTAAGTCTAGTAAGCCTAATAACTTATGTTTTTCGCGCTTATTACTATTTAAGCCTATTACTTATTTATATACACGCTCTTTAGGCGCAAGCTAGCGCTTAGTTAAGTTTCTAGACCCTCTACTACTCTTAGACGGCAAGATAGCTACGACCTTTAAGCACTAAAGAGCCTATATAGAGAATAAACTTTAGTCTAACCGCGATTAGTTTATAGGAGAGACTTTAGAGGATACCTAAGAGCGTATTATAGCATATATAACTACACGCACAGAGGATCCCGCCCGTAACTAACTTATAACTTTAATTAGAGCTCTATAAGATAGTGGCGAACGTATTAATAGCGAATTTATAATAGATATAATAAAGTAAGCTTTTAGCGACCTACATAAGGAGAAGAAAGCCTATTAGGCATTTATTTAATTACGCCTTTACTCTATAGCTAAGTTTACTAGCTTTTAAGTAGACTTCTTTTGCCTTATAACGCAGCGCAAGCTACCTGCTAACTAATAAGTTAAAGAGTTCTATAAGAAGCTTATAGATTAACTCTACATAGATATAGGCCGTAATATTTATTACCTTAAGGATAATTACTTTAAGTTTATTAACATCGCCCGCGACCTCGCACGAGAGGTAGTAATTATAGACTCCTAGGTTATAGCGCGCGTCGAACAAGAATCTTAAAAGAAGGCTACTCTTACCTTAGCCGCTAGGTCTTGTAAGTACGCTTTAATACTAGCGTAGCCCCTTACTTATACATAGCTAACGCGCGCCGCCACTATAGCTCTAAGTAGCTAGCTTACCTGCTATTATTATAAAAAGTTAGGACATATTACTTAAGACTGCCTAAATAGCCTTATTAATTAGAAAGCGTTAGAGGCTAGCGATTTAGCACCGCAAGCTAATAAAGAGGTGTACTATAAGACTAAGGATAGAGGCTTCCTCTCTTCTAATAAGGAATCGGGAAAAGTATTACTCTAGGGGAAGTCTCCTTTCTAGAGAATTCTATAAGAGCTACTAGTATACGAGACCTCTTATTTAGCGAAAGTGCTTTCACTCTGCCCTGCCGCATCTTAACAAACGGGCTAGTAATTAGGTTAAAGGCTCTTATTAACATAGACGCAGGTAGCTATGTCCTAGTCTACCTTAAATACCTCCGCATAATTAAGAAGGGACTTAAGGTATCTATTAAAAGCATAAAAGCTATTCCCTTAGCTAGATATAATAGTTAACTAAACAGGCAGGTAAATAAGCACTTCTAAGCTAACCTAGTGCTAGATAGCTACTACCTTACTACTTACTTTATACCCTGCGACACTAGCTACCACGACCTTATAGTTAGCTATAAGCTTCTCGAGGAAGCCAACGTTTGGATTAACTATAGGCAGTAGATACTTAAGTAGCTAAATATAACATAGATTAACTATAAACGAGATATTATTATCCTAACGCGGGGCATAGCTATAGGAATTAATTCTAAGTATTAGGTAGATGCTAACTAACGTAATAAGCTTATAAACGTAGCTATTATATAGCATATCTATCGCTTATCGCAGTAATCCCCTTAGCGTTGTACCTACTAGAAGAACCTAGTAAAGATAGAGGAGTAGCTCCGCTACCAAGCGCTATCGTCACAAGAGCAGTAGCTAACTCGCCCTAAACCTGTCTTTCGCGAGGACCTCGCTAAGGCAGGCCTTAAGATTAATATTATAAGAGCTATAGCATTTATAATTAATACGCGTTAGAAAGAGATAGTTATTAGCTATATTAGTGTTTACGAAGTAGAGAAGCTAATCTAAGACCGTAAGGAGGAGCTAGGCTAAATAGACCTACTAGACCTAGATAAAGAACTCCGCTAGCTTTTTATAAAGAAGTTATTATTCTTAGGCTATGCGGGCGCTACCCTAGCTTACTTCTTAAAGAAGGACTCTAACGTACTACCTCTACACCATAATAGCGTTAATTACAACATTAAGCTAACCGCGGATAATACACTAATATTAAGCCTACTATATAGTATGTCTCTAGAGTAGTTATAGCTTGTTAAGGATTACCTAAATAACTACCTTTAACGTAGCGTTATCACTTACAGCAACGCGCCCTACGCCTTACTAGTACTATTTACTAAGAAGCTTAGAGAGGGGTAGCAATTTTGTGTTAACTATAGGGATGTGCCGATACCGTATTTTTCAGTGTATTCCTATATATACGGTATCTTGTATAATACCGTATTTACGGTATTATCGTACATTCTTGGTAAAGTGAATTGAGCCAATTGGTGCCTTTCTCGGCCCTATGATTACGTGCAGAATTAGATACAATTAAAGCTATAGATGCTAGGTATCTTTAGGATCCCTAGAGTGCTCTTCTTATACTTATTTAGCTAGGTAATCGAGCAAAAGCTGCTCATCTTCATAGTCGTCGACGTTAATTTGTTCGGGCACCTCGGAGGCGTCGAAGTACTAAGCACCCTTAGCCAAAATAGAGTCACGGATCCGTAGATTGTGAAAGCAAAACACTAGCTTTTTAACTTGTTTATTAACAAGACAATTCCGAACTTTATTATAAAGAAATCCATACTCGCTCTAGTTACGTTTAGCTGCTCTAGTTATGGGGTTGATGCTAAGAGCGTAGATGGCAAGTTCTTTAAGCTCGTCGGTGCAGCTTTGTATGCGCCACCACTCCGCCGGATTGGTGTAATCCTCGAAGCTTTGCCAGGATAAATTAGTACCGCACTTCTCGAAGGCGCCTTGACGATAGAGCACATCCATAAGCTCTTTATAGAGCGCTGCGGCATGCCTGGCGTTGCCCTGCGTCGGCGGGTACTGCTGGGCGATGTATTCGCCCACTTCTATTTGCATCTTGTGAGTGACCGCCACAGGCAATTCTCGCCGCGCAAGAGGGTCGCATATATACGAAATCGTGCCGAGAGGATGGTGGACCTGCTGGAATCGGTTTCGAAGCGTATTTTGGACGTCTTCTCGCGGCAAAGTTGTGTGGAGAGTGACGGAGGTGAGCAAGTAGATGAAGCTGGCATATAGCCGTGAGAATTTCGGCCGAGTACTCTCGAGCGCCAGGGCTACTTTTGTAAAGGGCACTAAAAAGCTCCGCAGCCTTTGCAACTTCTCCCACTAACGTACGTTGCTTATAATTGCTATAACCTTATAGAATCGCCGTTTCTGCGTCTGCTGGGTCATAATAGAGGTCACTATTAGATTCTGCACCACCGAAAGTATCCAGTCGCGATTCTCCAGCACCGAATTGACAGTATTGAACTTGCCTTGCCAGCGAGTGTTTCCTGGCAGCTGCAGCGCTTTCCGCCGCACCTAAGGCCCGGTAGCCTCGTCCAGCATGCCTATAAGTAAACTAGACTGTCTGAAGAACTTGCTGACGTTCTTTATAGCGTCGAAAATTACCCTAAAGTTACCTATTTTAAAGAAGTTAGTAACATAAAGGTTAACGATGTAAGAGGCGTACCCTAACATTAGATAATTAAGTATAGCTTTAGTAAGTAAACCTTGCGCCGCCTTTATGTTAGAGGCATTATTAAAGTAAATAGTAGTAATACTAAGCTTGCTAACGTCCTTAGCCACCTCGAGAATTCCTTTAGCTAGGTTCTTAGCGTTGTAACGCTCCGCTAACATGTATAAAGTCTTTAAAAAGATCTTATGTTCTTAGGTTACTATTAGGTAATTGACGGCTACCTCGCCGCGTATGTTTGTCTAGCTATTACTAACTAGCGTTATTTGCCGCCTGGCCTTCTCGAGCATAGCTTTCATATTACGCTTTGTTTAGCTATAAATAGAGTCTAGCAACGTCGTGGTAATTGCCTTACAGCCTAACGGAGTGTAGGGCGGGCGCAAAAAGTTCAGAAATTGACGGAACGCGGGATTTTTAACCTGTGGCATCTTAGTAAGTTTCTTTACCTAAGGTAAGCTACAAGAGCTTACAAAGCTAAAGGATACTCTAGAGCTATATATAGCCTCCGCGAGCAGCAGATCTACCTTCTTAAAGTCTATTTTACTTATACGTAGTGTCTCTGTTAGTAGCCGTGATTAACGCTTAGATGGCATCTAAGGGTTGCTATTAACCTCATATAGCTTATATTTCTCTCGCGAAAGCTTCGGGCATTTAGCCATGTGCTCGCGGAGACGTACGAGGCTTTTGTTATGCTATTATTTAGAGTAAAATTGACATGTTATAATGGCCTGGAGGCCCTCGAAGGTGACCTCGACGTCCTCGCTTTCGAACGCAGTACGCGGCATTTGATAAATATTATTAATTAATAATAATAAAGTACTAAGATAATGCTTAGAGGATAAGATAAGTAATCTAGATGCAAGCTCTAAACAAAGTTAGCCCCTAAAGTTATTTTCGGTAGCATTTACCCGCCTTAGCATACAGATCTAATCCTACGATACGCGTATCGGTATCGTACGGTACGAAAAATACGGTATTCCGTATTGTACGGCCCATCCCTAGTTAACTATCGCAAGCTTAACGCTATTATAAAAAAAGATATCTATTCTATCCTACTTATTTAAGAGACCCTTGCGAGGCTCGCCCGTGCTAAGATATTTACTAAGCTAGACGTACGGCAGGCCTTTTATTGTATTTAACTAGATAAGGAAGCAGAGGACCTAATCACGTTTTATATACGCTATAGTAACTATAAGTATTATATGCTCCTATTTAGTCTCTATAATAGACCTGCTACCTTTTAGCGATATATTAACAGGGTACTATATAGCCTACTTAACGACTTTTGCACAGCATATCTAGACAATATCTTTATCTACTTAGAGAATCTACTACACTATAAGGAGCATATTGCGCAGGTGCTTAAACAACTCCGCGACGCTAGTTTATAAGCAGATATTAAGAAGAGTAAGTTTATAGTAACTAGGATAAAGTTCCTTAGCCTTATTATTAGCACTTAAGGTATTTAAAAGGACCTAAAGAAGATTGCTACTATGCAGGACTAGCCTATGCCTATATTAGTTAAAAGTATATAGTTATTTTTAGGCTTTTATAACTTCTACTAAACCTTCCTTAAGGACTATAGACGCATTGTTAGACTACTTATAAAGCTCCTTAAGAAGGGCGCCTAGTATGCCTTTAGAGAGCGAGAGCTTATAGCCTTTTAGTAAGTTAAAGACCTTATACTATTAGATAACGTACTTACTTACTACTCTCCCTATCGCGTCACACGCATAGAAACAAACGCAAGCGATAGTATTATTACTAGCGTACTCTCTTAGCTATAGGACGACGGACTCTGGCGACCTGTAGCCTTTTATTCTAAGACAATAAGCGACCCGCAGATGAACTACGATATACATAATAAAGAGATGCTAGCCGTGATTTATAGCCTTAAAGAATAGAGATCTTAGCTTATTAGTCTATAGACGACTAAGCCCTTTAGCGCTATTACTAACTATTAAGCGCTAAAGTACTTCTCTACTAAGCGTAAGCTTACTCCTTGACAGATGCGCTAGGCTATAATAGTAGCTAATTTTAACCTAAAGCTTACCTACTAACTAGGCACTACTAACGTGGTAGTTAACGCGCTATTACGTAAGTAGGAGGAACTATAGACTTAAAAGGAAAAAGATAAGGTAGCTCGTATAAGGGTCTTCTTATAAACTAAGTAGCTAGATATTAATATAGTGCAAGAAGCCACAACCTAACTCGCTAACTTAGCTACTTAAGGATTATAAGGCTAGGAGCTTAAGATTACTATAATAGACATCTTTCTAGCCTTTTCCTTTACAGAGGATCCTTATGCCCTCGTTAATTAAGTAATTAAGGTAAACCAGAATCACGATAGCCTATAAAAGCTGCGGGAAAAAGCTCTATCTAATAACTAAGGACTATAGAAGCTAAATAATTAAGATCTACTCTTGCATAAAAATTAGCTAGTTGTCCTAGCAGTTAACTTCCTACGCACCTACTTAATCTAAGCTACCTATACTACGTAGCTTACTGCTTACCTAGGAAAAAGAAAGATAGCGAAGCTACTTAGAGATTAGTACTACTAGCTAAATCTAGCGAAGGACGTGGACACCTATATTACCGCCTATAAGGCTTATTAATAGAGTTATACGCCCTGCGATCGCACCCTAAGACTACTTAAGCTATTATTAATACTAGAGTAAGCATAGCAGGACATTTTAATAGACTTTAAGTTATTCCTACCTAATAAGAAAGGGTATAATAACGCCTTTATTATAGTTAACTACCTAAGTAAGCGCTGCTTCTCACTGCCCTGCCACAAGACAACCATGGCGGAACAGGCTACAGATATATACTATTGCTATATCTGGCGCGTGTACGGCCCACCCAAGTCTATTGTCTCTAATCGAGGCCCGCAGTTTATCTTAGCATTTATAAACAAGCTATGCTAACTTATAGGCGTTAAGTAAAAGCTCTTAATAGCTTATTATCCTTAAACTAATAGTAATATAGAAATTATAAACTAGTACCTTAACTAGCGCCTTTGCCTATTTATTAACTACTACTAGGATAACTAGTCTGACCTACTGCCCTGCATAGACTGGGCTTAGGCTATACTGCCTTATAAGACTACAGGCCTCTCGCCGTACGAGATCGAGTTCGGACATTAGCCTACACACCACTGGGACTGGGAAGAGCGGACAAAGACCTCGCCCACAGCCCGTAAGCAGATGTCCTAAGAGGAAGCGTAGAACTACGCAAAGGTTTAATATAACGCTATAAAACAGGCTATAGAGATAGCTTAGAGAGGGATTATTTATGTCTAAGAGTAATAAGCACGTTAAGTAAATAAGAAGCAACGTAAGCTAGATTTTAGAATAGGTAATTAAGTCTATATCACGCTAAGAGGCTTTATAACTAACTAGCCTAGTTAGAAGCTTGACTAGTAGATGTACAGGCCCTACCTAATTATTACTATAAAAGGATACTCTTACTAAGTTAAGCTTTCGCCGTACATGCACATGCACAATGTCTTCTATATAGACTACTTACGGAAAGCCGCTATAGACATACTGCCAGGTTAGATAGAGCTAGAAGAGGAGCTAATAGAGGTTAACGGCAACCTAGAATAGCAAGTAGAGGAGATCCTTAATAGCTATATTTACTAAGGATATTTATAATATAAAGTCTCCTAGACTACCTATAATCTTAACCCTACCTAGTACAACGCCCGAGGCTTTGTTAGGGCACTATATAAGGTAAAGGAGTATTATAACGCATACCTAGATAAAGCGAGGCTACTACTACAACTAGACATCTAGCTGCGAGCGTATAAGGCCGGCACCTATCTAGAGATAATAGAAGAAGACAATAAAGCTGCGGTTATACTAGCATAAGGTAAGACACGAAGGAGGTAATATAACAGACTTAAAGGACTACGCCTACCTTAGAGGGGGGTAATATAATAGCCTAGCATGCTAGCAGGACACATGACCTCGCGTGAGAGGCGCGACTGCCTCACGCCTGGGCGCAGCTGCCCACGCACCCAGTGTAGCTATCTCGGATAGATAGATGTTCCGTGCCGAGCGGCAGCGCATAAAAGCGCCGCAGGCCTGTGTACCTACAGTCTCCTCATCTTAGTGTAGCTGAAATAGAGCCAACCTACCTCATCTACTCTCTTAATGCAGGAGCCTGTGCCCGTCCTCACATGTGCCTAGTTTGCGCCCTAGAGCTTAAAGGCTAGCTTAATTACGCGAATCTCTAATACCTTTATCTAAAGACTTTATTTATTTTACTTAAGTTTATATAAGAAGGCGTGCTATTATAGCACTCTTTTTAAATAAAACTACTAGTCCCTTTATATAAAGTTACTTATATACTAAAAGGCACCTATTACTTTATTTAATACGTTAATAAAGAGATAATAGATAAGGTAGCTAGCGTTATTAAATAACTATAATTTATTAAACTATAGTAGCAGGTCTCTTTACTAGGTTAAGTCTATAGTTATACTTTTAATAAGTAGGTGGAGGCTTCTAGGCTTTAAGAATATAGCTATATAATTTTATAGTTATCTTAAGAACGTACGTCCTAGCGTAATAACTTAGCTATAGAAGCTAAGGAATTTAGCTATTTTATAGGCTTATAGCTATATAAGTTTACTATTTATAAGTGTTGTTAAGACTAGCTAAATTACTTTATTAAGGTTTTTTTTTTAGGAAGGTAAGCTATTATAAAAATTATATTAATTTTAACTTTTAAGCCCTTTATAATAGTGCCTATAGTGTCTTTAGTGCTATTATAGCGTAAGACTAGTATATTAGTAATTATATTATAATTTCTATTTATTAATAAAGATACTTTTTTTGCTAGTGTTGCGAATGGCTTAAGGACGTATATAAAGTTATTTAAATAGTATATAAGGTATTTTTATCTAAGGTGTAACTAGAGCACCTAATAAAAGCCTTTTATAAATAAGTTAAATAAGAAGGGTACTATATATAGGCTAAAGGGGAGGTAATTTTTATAGTAAAACTAGCCTTATTACTAAAAACTAAGTAGCTATTATTAGTATAGTGCTACTAGTATTATCCTGAAGGCGTCCTTAAGGTCCTTTTTAATAAAAAGGGCTTTTCTACCTATATAGCGTACTAGCTTAAAAATGTCTTCTACTATAGTATAGTGTAGTATAGTAACGTTAAAGTATATCTAGTTATTAACTAAGTTGCCTATAACGTGGTTCACCACCGAGCGGGCCAACCCCACCAAGCGGGCCAACTTTGCTAAATGCAGCCCACCTCTAGCTTATACCACAATGTCATCACAACATAACGCGTAATAACCTTATACTAAAAGCGCACTATAGCTTGCTATCTAAGCTATAATTAAAGATTATAATAAGAGTAAAAGACGCGTTATTATAGCCTTTAGCGTGCCTTAAATAATAGTATAATAATAATGCTAAGGAGCCCTCTCTTAACGCGATCGCGAGCCTAACTTAAAGAAGCTAACTAAGCTAGAGAAGGAGGCTCTAGTCTAACGTATACTTAAGCTTAACTAGCAAGGAATAGGTGCAACAGGGGATATAGTCTAAGATATAGCTAATAATCTACTTACTAAGCGCGGTAGATAGCCTATTAGTAAGTACTAGATAGACAGGCTTAAAACGCGTACGCTAGAAATCAAGCTTTAAAAGAGCTATCTATATAATTATTAGTAAGCCCTAAACGAAGATCCACGTATTATAACGCCCTAGTTCGAGCTAGTTACTAATACTAAGGCTAAGTATAGTATTGCTAATAACGACACGTACAACTTCGACGAGACAGGCTTTATAATAGGGGTAATACAGGGTTAGATAGTCTTTACAGGCTCTAAGAAGCGAAGCAACCTAAAGAAGATTTAACCTA
>ML976739.1:18902-39186 GCA_010015655.1 Bimuria novae-zelandiae CBS 107.79
TAATAAGGACTCTAAGCGTTTACCTAAGTCCCTGTCCATCACGCTCTATAGTACCCGCCGCTAATAGTACTATTAATAAACCTGCGTCTTACTCTCTTAAAGAGACGCCTTACGACCCCTAAATCGCTTTCCTACAATGCCTTTCACCGACCACCTTACAAAGGAAGAACAGGCGCTTATTAACAAGGATAGCTAGGGCTAGCCCCTTAATATTAATAAGAATATAGACATCACGAAAATTAATATAAAGAGTGTAAACACATACATCCTCTTCTACTACCGGATCTCCCGAAACAAAGAATAAGAGGACTATAAGCTATAGGAGCAGATGACTATTATCTTTAAAGGATAGCTAAAAGAACTCTTTAATAAAGGTAATAAATCTCTTATTACTAAATTACGAGACCACCTACGCAAGCAAGGCGTCTTTATAGCCAAGAATAGCAAGTTAATTGCCTATAATATTGCAGAAGCACTGCAGGGCGACTATTATAAATAGACTAATAAAGAGGTTGCTTACTAGCTTAAAATAAACAAGAGGTTTAACTCGCGCTTTAATCTAAATCTTGCGACATCGCCTCTATATAATACGCCTCTATTATAGTAATCTTCTTAATAACCCTCTACGCACCTTGCTTCTCCTTAATTAGCTCTAATAGCACGCACTATTTACTAACCTATACCTCTACTAAAATAGTAGCCTACCACATACCTGCCCCCTTATTAGCAGCACAACGCGCCTTTATCCTCTACGCAGTAGCTGAACCAGTATAATACGTATAACCCCCATCTGTAGCACGAAAGCCCTATAGACGCCACACGTCTTAATAACACACATTAACTTATTACAGACCTCTACAAGCTATACGACAATAAGAAGCGCTTTAGAGGTAAGCTATATAACGTGTTTAACACTAAATTTAGAATCTTCCGAGACAATTGCAGCAAGATAGGGCTACCTAAGTAATACTAAGATTAAGCTTTTTCTATTATGCTAAAAGACAGAGCGTCTAACTACTACTATAACTACCTCGCGGGTCAGGGCTATAATCTTAAGACAATAATAGGTATAATAAAGAGCCACTCCTATAATAAGGAGAATTGTTAATTATACCTTAGCAAGTAGAGAATAACCACGCTAGCACGTATAATTAGCGCCTACCCTAATAAATCTCGTCTTAATGCTCTCTAATTACTTATTAATAAGCTCTAGAAGCTTTAACGCGGGCTAGACTATAACTACTAAGGTAATAACGTACTACGCGAATAACTACTTAACGCGTATAGTAGTATTAAGGACTATAACTTTACCCTCTTCGCCCTAGCGCCTACTTTTAAAGGCCTCTACTTTACTCTACGCTTATTTATTAGCGCTGCCACCCGCTCGCACGAGGCGCGCAATCTAAGCCTAACGTAATATACTACTAATAAGGAGTATTAGAACTACTATAACTTCTAATACCCCTATAAGGATAACCCCAACGCAAACGGCTATAAGTAGTACTAGACTAATAAGACCTACAGAGGTAAAGGCTCGTAGAGAGGTTAAGGTAATAAATTGCAAAAATTCTTATTACGCTTCTCGCCGCAAGACATTAATAACTATAGACCCTATTAAGGTAACTCTTAAGGGTCACCCTTCTAACAGCCACTGCCACCTAAGTAACTACAATCTTAAAAGAAATGCTTTATTTGCAGTAAACCTAGCTACTAATTAATAAAGCACTCTAGGGATAAGCGCAAGTAATCCTATTATAAATTTTACTAAACAGCGTTAGCCTACTCATATAACGCGCAACCTAACGTTACTAACTTTTACGCTTTCCTAACTAAGTACGAAGGTATCGAAATTAATAATAAGGCCTAGTAAATACTCGCTATGGAAATAATAACTAAGAGAGATTAGTTTATTACTAAGTTCTCTAGTATAATTAACGGCAATTAGATAATTACCTACTTAAATAACTAAGCTATATACTACGCGACTACACGAATTAACGTGTTTAGGGCTATAGATAACACGCTCGCCACTATATTTACGTTTAAGGATTAATATAATAAGAAAGTCTTTTAGGGCATTATGCCTAACACGGGAGCCTCAGGCGTCTCGATAGCTAGAGAACTATAAGCGACTACTCTATAGGCAGCCACAAGCTTGCAAATAGATACCTTAATAGCTAGGCAGCACCAAATCCACTTTAGCAAAGGCCAGGCAATTACATCCATAGGCACCCTACACGTCGACATAGTAATTAGTAAAGTCACGTTCCACGTGCTACCTACTAATACGCCATTCTTGCTCTATCTAACCAACATAGATAGACTAGGCGTTAGATATAACAACCTGCGCAACGTACTAGTCCAGGGCAACTAGCTACACCTAGTTATACGTAAATAGGGCCATCCATGGCTCCTTGTGAATTAACCTAAACGCACCGCAGCCGCCAGCTACCACCTTATAAAGACTAAGCTACGCCAGCTCCACCGACGATTTAGCCACCTATTAGCTTGTTAGCTCTACGACTTGCTTATTCACGCTAGCTATAATAACGTCTATAAAGAGCTTATTAATAAGCTCGTTAAGTACTACTAATAGTGCTAACTAAATTAGAAAGCACCTAGACGCTTTAGATTTAAGCTTAAGGAACTAGACCTAGACTTTAACTACAAGGTAATTGTTAACATTATGTACCTAAATAGAAAACCTATCTTATATATAGTTAACGACGCGACTGCCTTTTAAGCTGCTTGCTTCTTTAAAGATACATTAGCCGCAAGCACTTAGAACGCTTTACGGCATTACTAGATTAATACCTACCTTAGACCACCTAAGTATCTTGTCTATAACGCCGGCAGGAACTTTATTTCTACTAAATTTAAGTAACTTGCCAAGTCACTATTAATTAATATTAAAAAAGTACCTATAGAAGCTCATAATAGCGTAGGCAAGATAGAGTAGTACTATGCTTTATTATAACGTGCTTTTAAGACTATTTAAGCTAATTTACCTATAATAATAGACAGGCAGCTTATCTTGCAAATAGCTATTAAAGCTATTAACGACACTATAGGTCCTAATAGCCTAGTGCCTACGCTCCTTATCTTTGGCGCCTACCCACGAATAATAGAAAACTTTCCCTCGTCGCTATTAATTACTTAACGCGCTGCTATTATTAAAAAGGCTATAAGAGAGGTATAACGGGTACACGAGACGCGCCAAATTAACAATACGCTAGCAACGCGCAATAGACCTACGATGCTTAAAATAACTACACTACCTATTAACTCTAACGTGCGCGTTTGGCGCGAGAAGGATAGATAGATAGGGCCCTATAAGCTTATTACTATAATAAATAAGACCTATATAATATAGCTGCCGCATGGCCCTACAAATTTCCGCTTAACGATTGTTAAGCCGTACTACACGGATACCTCCCCGACAAACAACGAACCAGCCACGCCACTAGCAATTGACAATAAGGATAATAGCTACCTAATAAATATGCTAGACAACGGAGACGATAACTAGGATAAAGACAGCAAAACTAGTGTAACTAACTAGCATTAAGAACAAGCTTCTAAACTCCCTTAATAAAAACGCGGCCAACCTAAAGGTAGTAAAAACAAGCCTAAAGCTACTATAGCCCGCGCGAACCCTCCTAGGATAGCTTGTGCAGCTTCTACAGCGTACACTATTTACATAGCGCCTAACGAAGCTTACATGATAGAGGTCTTTATAACGCATAAAGAGAATACTAACTAGCTACTTTCTGTTTAGTTGCGTAAAGAGCAAAGGATAACTACACCTAGCTAACTATTTAAGCTATTAGATAATAAGGAAATTAACAGCCTTATTACTAACGGAGTTTTTTGCTTTGAGCAATACGATCCCTGTAAGCACTAAGAATAGATTTTTAAGTCGTAACTAGTACGCGAAATTAAAGGTAAGACTACTACTACCCTATACGAGAAATCACGCCTTGTAGTGCAAGGCTATTAAGACGACGGCAAAGTAATAATCCTCACCTAATTACCGACTATCTAGCAAGCTAGCTAATAAATTATACTAGCTATTGCTCCTTCACTTATGCGTAATAGAGTTATATTAATAAATAAAGAGATCTCGCTCTGGCTGCGAGATATTACCTAAGCATATATATAGTCACGCATAAAGCTTAACTAAGTAGTTATTACCCACTTACCTAAGGAAATTAAATACAAGTATCCACCTAGCACGGTCATAATAGTTGAGAAGCCCCTATACAGCCTAGCTAAAGCTAGTACCTATTAGTAGGCAACGTACAGCGCTCATTATAAGGAAAAGCTTTACATAGAGACCTTAATATATAACCTATACCTGCTTATAACCACTACCTAGGACGCCTTTGGCATAGTAGGCATATAGACTAACAATACACTTATCCTCGCGGATAAATGTTTCTCTGACCTAGAGGAGAAGGAGTTAACGTTTATAGCTAAGCTAAAGGAGAAGCTAACACCTACTACTCTATTAATTTTTAATAGCTATGTCCTATTAATTGATCACACTAGCAAGCTCTTACTACGATAAAAGGATTAGGGCAAGAAGATTTAGCTTATTAACGTAAGCTTAGCTAACTATTAATAATAGTATATTAAGTAAAGGGCTCGCGGCGCCTACATCGCGAGCATCTACTAACTAGAGGCGACTTTTAACCTCTCTATTACCGCACAAACTTAAGAGCCTACTATTAATAACGTTAACGCGTTAAACAAACGCCTATAGTGGTAACTAAATAATCTTAATTGTAGCCTCACCTATAAGGCACTTGACCTGGCTTAGGCTAAAGTTTTTATGTTTGTTAATGGCTCCTTCGCAAACAACAAAGATTTAAGTAGCTAGATTAGCTATATAATTATAGTAGCCATGGAAGACGCTGCTGACACGGAGTTTACTATTTATAGTAATCTTATTTACTAGAGCTCCGCGAAAAGCAAACGCGTGACCCGGAGCGTCCTTACGTTAGAGATCTACGTAATAGTAGGAGGCGTTAATCTTGCCTACTCTATTACCTTAACGCTTGCCATGGTTATAAAGCAGCTTAGTCTGCTATCTCTCCCCCTAGTAGTTTGTACAGACTTATACTCACTGTATGAGTGTATTGTCAAGCTAGGAACGACTAAGGAAAAACGACTAATAATTAATATTATAGCCTTACGTCAATCCTATAAAAGAAGGGAGTTATTTGAGGTTTAATAGGTAAATGGCCAAGACAACCCTGCTAACGCTATAACAAAAACATCGCTAAATAAAGCCCTAAAAACTCTTATTAATACAAACTCGCTGCGCATACGAGTTAACGGATAGGTAACACGTAAGGACCCTACAAACTAGCTCTAATAATAATTACGACAACCACTATAGTTATTACCTTCCGACTTTCGCAAATAGCCTCTCCAGCAAGTATACACCTGATCCACACTTATTTTACTATAAAAGAAAAGCTGCCAGTGTCTGCACTGCCTCGCCTTCCGCGCTAAGGGAACTGTGTAACCCAATTATACCCTTGTACCCCCTCACTTCCAGTTAACCTGATACTGTACCGAAACCCCTTCGCCTCCACACCACCTGGTACTCGCTCACATCCACGAGAACTGGAAGGAAGGTATATAGAACTATTACAGAACACACAGAAAATACAGACACTAGATACCAAAGACAGAGAGTTACTTGTTCATTCCTTGCTACCTGTGAACCGACAAGTTTATTTATCTAGTACCTTTTACTAGCTATTAGGATCTAGCTCTTGCTTTACTAGGGCGTATTTATACTAGTTAATAATAAATTATAAGATAGTTTACTATTTATAATTATATGTATACTATATTACTCGTAAAAGGAAATATAGTATTATAACACTAACTATTTAGTTCTAAGCCCTAAATAGTAGCCTTATAATCTAGGTATAGTTTATAAAGCACTCTACTTAGACTAGTAAGTTATTTTTAAAATTTTTAAGGCTATTACGGCCACGTTTTACTACTAATTATTAAGTATTTATGTCTAAATTTATAATACTTTATAATTTAGTAGTTTTAGAACTAATGCCGATGCGGAGGCAGGTAAGGTTATATAGGTTAAATTTATAGTTTAAAATAAAGTAAATATCCTTTAAATAGACGCCTAGGATCTACTTAATAAATTATATTATTTTTAAGAAGAAACGCTTACCTACTAAACTACTATTATTATTAGTTATTAGCGTAACGCTTTAATAAAGCTAAACTAGCTTTAGTATTACCTTTTTAGCCTCTAGCTTTTATATTCTTTTTTAGTATTAAAGCTCTTTATTTATAATTATAGTTTTATGGCTTACTATTAACTATATAGGCTATTACTAGGTAGGTATTATAGTTATCTAGCTATGCTAGGGCCGTTAAAGTAAGATAGGGTTAATAGTAGAGGTAGTGTTACTACTAGGAAAAGCTAGAAAGTTAGCTATAGTAAGCGTAATAAATTTTGCGCAGTATTCGTACGAATTCCTGCAGTGGCAATAAGGTAGTAGGTAGATGGGGGGGGGGGGGCATCGTCCGGATGCATCGCTTCTTTATAATGCTGCACTTCTTTGTGTAGTGCTTGGCGGCTCGATCGAGTATAGAACCTTTTATCTATAAGACCTACAGCACCTAGATATACTAAGCGAGTTAAATAAACTTAAAATATTTTAATAATAATTTACTATTTTATTTATTTAGCCTATTAAAATAGCAGCGGAGACTTTTGTTTATTTGGATTTGGCCGAGTTAAACAAAATCAAACAAAATTTTGACCCATGTTTGATTGTTGACAACTCTGCACATAACCGACTCGAATACCTCGCCGCCTGTGCCCCCTTAAGCGACATACTCGCTTGCCTACGATGTGGTGGTCGCGACAACACCATTTTGCCTGATTAACCTTCGTTTGTTTCGCTGACTCTTTCAGAATTTAATATATTCTCATAGATGCCGGATTCTCTTAATGGCTTATCCTGTGGTACAGTACCGCACATGCATACGGCTTCCACCACGTCTGCGGGAGATCCATGTACCACCATTCCCGCCTCATTCCAGAACACCAAAGAGGCGTATTTCTCAAACTTTAAGTCCCAACATAGCCCAGCAGTTGAACGGGTCGCTTAGAACCCCACAAGCCGTACAATCGTATGGAGCATCCACCTCTTTTGTCCTTACTTCCTCGGCAGGGACATCCAATTCCCTTACGCCAAATCTTCTCAGTACCACCTCTAGCGCGACACGCTCACAGCACGCCCTCACAATACCCCACCCCGTTTCCCGTCACACACTCCGCCCACGCCCGCTCTCGACACCTCTCCCCTCCTCCTCTATCCCAACACGCTTCTCCAACCCGCCCACCCCAGTGCCTCACAACAGCCCACCCACCCACCGCACACCCCACGACAAACAGCGTAAACAGCAGTATCACGGCCACAATCCTTGCCCTGTTCTTCCTCCACCTCCGCCTCAGCACATCAATCGCTTTTCTCCGCCCATCACCCGTATCATGCGACATGTAGCCTCTGCGCCACGCAATCGAATCCAAGATGTCGAACGACTCTATCGATGCTGGGGACGTGGGTGTATCTGAGATATCTGACTCGGCGTAGCGCGGGCAGATGATGGAGTTTGACAGCGCGCCGGTGTCGTCGAGGTACGGCGAAAACGGTACGGGGGTGCACTTTGCATGCATTGGTCGCGGCGCGGTCGGTAGTGATAAAGAGATCTGCGGGTCTGGTTTAGCTTCCGCTGTGCTCTTTGTGGAGAGGGAGCATTTGGATAAAGTGCGCCCACATTGCGGCTGGACTCACTGGTGCCATGCTCAGGGTATATATGTCTGAGTCGAGGATATATATATAGAGAGGAACTTGATGTGGGCTAGAACGAGGCTCTGTGTGTGTTTAGGTACATTTCGCCTTTATGAACCGGCAACAGCTCGCCGTGGCGATGAGACGGCAGTCTGCACACCCCTGTGACGTACTTCGTGTGATACACATTCACCCAGGCGTACCCATGTGTGTCTACTCGCCTTTGGTCGTCCACCGCGTGTCTGCGCTGCGCTGCACCTATGAAACATCGCGCATATCCGCAGACTGCGTCACTCTGAAACGGTCTTTAGGCGAACATATCATGCGCCAGGAACATCGCGGCAACAACGCCGTAAATCGAGATGGAGATGCAAAATGCCCGAAGTCATCATGGACAAGGTGATTGTTTTCGTTGGGGGTTTCTAACTAATGCTCGCTGATGTGCATTTTGCTATTCGGCTCGCCCAACAAATTCAATCTGGATTCGCCGTGCCCGTATACGCAGGCTGCGTCCTAAACCGATGTCCTACCGCCAGGAATACCTGAACGATGGCCTCGCCTTTGCTCCCATACACGCCGAAGCAAAGAGAGGCAAGTAAAGTAAAGAAAACAAACGGGCAGTGTCAAGTGTGAGAGTGAAAACAGAAAGGTATCTCTTCTCGCCGAAATAGAAAGTGCGATTGGGCGAGTGAGCTTGAGTGTGCAGGTGCTGTCTCGGGGGGAATACTCCAGACCACCGTCCGGTTATACAATTTCAACCTGTCGCCTGTTCCACGCAGACCCCAGCCCCCTAAATTACGTGTCCACTATACATAAGGGATGCGCGGGGTGCTGTGTGCGAGGAATGCACCAAATCCATCTGCCCTTTTCTGCTTCCACCACGAGAAGTTTACGACTGTGAGATTTTTTCCGCAGGGTCGCAAGAACATAGGAAAACGCTAACAAACAGTGAAGAGTATGTCAGGAGGTACACGGAAATAAACGCTCGCAATGCCGAGATAATTGATCATGCCATGACGCGCACAAAGGCGATTTTTGGTACAAATGGATTAGATAGACCGAAGTGGTCTAGAGATGAGATGCCCGTCATGAAAGGAAGCTTTTGGATCGCTGACTGTTGTGGTACGACCGCGTGAAGCCCATCAGTACTGCGGCTGAGGCTGCAAGTACGTGTTCTGATAGTACTGAGCCTGATGCATGTTGGCTGGATGGTCTGGAGTCGGCGTGCTCGGAAGTGCGTGCGGCATTGGGTAAGACTTGGCTATAAACTGCTCGTTCTCGGGGGTGATGGGCGGTGTGAGACATCCATGCTGCATGACAGCGGCTGAGTAGTGCGTCTTTTGGGGCGTCTGAGGTCCGTACGCATCCAACATTGACTTGGGCTCTTCCAGGTGGGTAGATGTCGGGGGTGTCGGAGGAGCTGCAGCCCGTCGAGCGATCTGTGCCTGACGCTGAAGGAACTCATCTACAGTGGTAGACACATTCGAGAGATGCATGGACGAATACTTGCGAGAAAGCACCTGGGAAGGTTGGTACAGATGGTTAGACAGACTCATAACGGTTTGGGGGTCGTAGGTCGCAGCCCATTCAGACACCTTCTGGTCATTGCGGGAAAGGATGCACCGAGCAAGGGCAAGCGATGACCTAGCCAGTACTGATGGCCTAGTCGAGACGAATTCCTTGTGAAACAGCGCGATCTCGGAAATGTACAGCGCCATGTTCTCCACCTCAGGGTCGAAAGGACCTTCGGCAAGAGCGACCTGGAGGAAGGCGTCAACCGTTGGGTGGCCGATGATCCAGTTCAGAGTTTGTAGCACATGCCACTCCATTTGAGTGAACATTTCATCATCGTATAGTGAGCAGCACATTGACTTAAGCTCCCGCACTGTGGGCACTCGGTCCTTCTTGTCGCCGTACTTAGCAGCAATCAGCAGGGCTGCGCAGCCGACTAGCTGATAGTGACGCTTGTAGACGACTCGGCGAGAGCAGTAGCGATCGAGGAGGTTGACGGCGAGGAAGAGAGTCTCGGGAAGCAGTTGGAATGCAGCGTGGGCCTCGACGAGGAAGTCGAGAAGGTACGGACGCATGAACCACTGGATCTCAGTCTGGATGTCGATCGAGTTGACGTCAGGCAGAGTTTGTGACTGGTCTCGTCAGCAATAGTGTGGCATCTCCGTAAAGCAAGCACGAACCTCCATGTATTCCATGTGGTCCATGATGTCCTCCTGGTATTCGTCTGCAGTCATTCTTGACAGCTCCTCGGCAAGGGCTCGCTGCTGCATGCGGGCGATCGCGCGGGCACGCTCCCTCTCTTCTGCTCGAATAGCATATATGCCATCGTCTTGTGCCTCGACAAAGTACGAGTTGCACGACCCATAGCGGGAATGGGGTTGTCGGAAAGCCATTGCTTGTATGTGTGTGGGTTTGAAAGAGTGGACGTCCGGTCTCCTGGATAGACTATATATTGGCGTGAATTATGCTCGTGGTGAGAGTGGGAGCTCGACGAGCTGTATTAGAGAACGGCAGCCTGGTAGGCAAAGGACGGAAAGACTGTAACTAGTTGGGTAATAGAGAAAGATCTTTAGGTGTTGAGAGGCGGAGACTCGATTATAACGGAGCCTAGAGTGGCATCCTGTTAGTCAAGTAGCAAGGAAGTCTGGACGCGTGATCTCATACCTTGAGAATTATATGATTACGTGACTGAAAGAAGGTACGGAAAGAACCGAAAGGAGGAGTACAGGAGGAGTCGGAAGAATCGAGCCCCTTACTAGTCGCATCCAGGAATGGGTGGTGATTGCCGTAAAGGGAGGGCTCAGATATGGGGCAGAGCACGAGTTAACGAGTCCGCCGGTAGGTAGAGGTTGGTGGATCGCCAAGACAGCGAAGGATGCGCGGATTCCAGATCTGGCAATCACGGATCTTGACAAGGAGTTAGCACGGGGATGAGTATCGATGGAGGTCCTACGTACGCTGAGAGTGGCCCTTGAAGGAGGGTCAGGTATGGCGGGTGACAGATGGTCGTGTCTACAAGACTGCGCGCAGACTGTAAGTCAGTATGCGTACAAAGATAATCAAGAGAATATGCAGTCCAGGCAAGTAATCCAGGCAGGTCACACGAATCTAGGGTAGGTGAGAAATGGTTAGAATGGAGCCTATAGCAGGGAGATTAGAGAGCCGCCTTGGGGTAGGGAGGTCGAAAATGGCGACAAACGGCGGCAGACAGCTCGTTCACCGGCAAGCGTACGGCGTTTGCAGGGACATCATGTCGAGGAAGCGATCCGTGCTGATCAATAGGGCGCTCACGAGCGTGTAGAGGTGAAGCAGAGGGTGTGGGCAGAGACACGTCGAGCGCGCACGCAGTAATCCGGGTCACCCGTTGGCATGCAGCCTCCCTTGGAAACCAACACATCAAATTTGAGCCCACCCTGTGCCGCACAGTCGACCCTCGCACCCTGAGAACCTGGCCTCCATTTATTTTGTAGAGATTGTCGTTGATCCGGTCGCCATAGCGCCTTCCATCCGGGGGTCATCTTGGGTCGTCTCGAGTCACGGCTTCCGTTCGATCGAAAAGGGGAACAGGGACCGGCCTTCCAACAAAACCCACGACACTTGTCATGGTTGACGGCGCTGTTAACCTCCGCTTCCTTCAATGTGCTGTCGCTGCCGAAACCCCCTCACCTCACCGCGACCGACGGCCTGGAATCCACGGCCGTATCCTCCACACCCATCCCGCTGCCGGGCCACGGAAAACGCAAAATACAGCGCCTGAGAAAGAAAGAAAAGACTTACCTATACAACACAACAGATTGCACCGTCTGGACCGCTGGTGAAGCACGAGGCTAGCGGAGGGTCGAGATTGATTGGGAGCTCTAAACGAGCAGCCGAGAGTGCTTCGAGTGCAACGACTCTGGCGGCTCAGCGTCGCAGTGGAGGAAGAGAGAGGGAGAACGAGCTGAAGGCACAGAGGGTGTCTGTACGCTTCGAGTGTCCTATTCGGGAGAGAGAGAACGGCCGGCTTGGGGTGACCGAGGAGCAAGTGGCAGAGTTATGAGGAAAGATGGATGTGAAACGTTCAGCACTCCATCAGATCCAAGACTCGATGCTCCGACCGTGGTGAGAAAGGCGGATAGGGAGAGAGGGTGAGCGAGAGGTGAGAGGATGAGGAGAAGTAGACGGGCCAAGGCGAAATCACAGGCCAGCAGCGCCCAGCTCGGTGGAGCTCGAGTGGGTGCAGCGAGCTAAGCCCAAGAACAAGGACCCACGACCGCCCCTAGCCAATCGACAACTACGGCGATGGTGTCGTGCGGCAGTGCGGAATCAGGATGGCGTTCTTTCTTTTTGTTGCAGCTCGCCAGGAACACGTACGTTCCATCTTCACGCGTCGCCCTGCACCATAGCGTCGCGACTGTCCGGGCCGTGGCTGCTTCCCACCGCCTGCGAGGTGTTGCACACGGGGTACCATTGCCGGTCTAGGGTGTCTCTGCACAGCGTCCGGTGCAGCCTGGAGGGCGGTTATCGCTGTGCAGCCAGGCAAACACGACGCTGCGCGCGATGCGGCTTGAAGGCTATCATCAAGCTATCATCTATCGCGGCCACTCATGCCACTACCTACGCCAGGAAACACGCGACACCAATCTTGCCCCTCCGGCGTTGAAACAACTGGAGGCCAGCTCGCCAAGCCCCGCTTTTACCTTTGGGCAGTGCGCCGGCAGGCCCTCCCCAGTCCATGCATGCAAGCGGCGAGGTTCCCCTGGGCTCCTGAGTATCGTCATTTGTACAGCATTCGAGGGCTGACGAGCCGCCTGCTCGCCTGCTGCTCCTTTTAGCACAGGCGGTTTATACGTAGCCATCGCGCCAGCTACCGTGATTGATCGCGCCAAAACGCGTCTACGTCTCGGGAGCCCCGTGTCGGTGTCGGGCAAACATTGCAGGCCTCACGTTGCTCCTGCATCAAAGCTACAGCCAAAGAAACCTCTTCGCTACCGCTCTTCCAGCTGGTGTATTACAATCACTCCTTGCGCGGCGGGAGTCCCGCATCTGCTGTCCATTGTTCCGGCAGACGGCCTCAATTTCTGTTTCTGTGCGATTGACATTGCGCTTTATGCTGACCGTGCCTCACCCCTCAGGCAATCTCACACATCGCGAACGCGTCGTTCTAGCTCGCTTCTCCAAATTGCCCTTGGTAATGGTGGGCGACTCTGTGTGCATGGGGGTTCTCCGAATCGCATTGTGCCGTTCCGGCACTCTATCCCTGGCGGAGCCTCGCTATTGGCAGTTGCGGGGGTTGGCGTGGTGTGAATTACACGCGAGTAGGAAACTCATGTATTGCATGGAAATCGCTTTCCATGGCCAGCAGTCAGTCTGACCATGCACGACAGCAGCTGTCATGGCCACTGTACGCGTCGCTCAGCCGCATAATGTGTATCTTGGTCTGGCGATCTGGCATGTCTGCGGCTCTGATTCGGTATGTCCTACTTTTTGATTCGCCGTCACTGGACGCTACAGCTAGCCCGCAGCCGATGACCGGTACGGGGCGTCTTCCCAGCCACAACCAACTACATAATTGATCCATCTGCAGCCGGGCTCGCATGAATCCTAGATGGTTATGTCACAGTCGCGCCGGAGCGCGAGTGAGCGTGTCTTCATAGTCCAAGCACACGCGACTTTGCGACGAAACCGTGGGCTCTTACTACTTTGGATCCCGCCTCCGTGCATCACGTCTCGTGCGCAGTGGGCCGCATGCGACCCGCATCAAAGTTCCTTGCCTCGCTGCGTTTTCGTTCAGAGTTTTCAATGTCGTGCGGGCCTTGAACAATATCTGCCGCCGGTGTGACAAGAAGTCAATCGTATCCTAGAGCAACGAGGCCTGCAAAAGTGGCTCCGTGACACTGACACGGGCGATTCCAAGGTTCGCACAGAGGGGCTCCTAGCGCTCCAGCCAGTCGCTTACTCATTACTGGCTACGACATGGTGTCTAATTCTCACAAGCAAACTTTTTGACTGCATATGTCTATGCATATCGAATGTCACTACGACTGTTGGTGGCATCTTCCAACATTGTGACCTGCAGTCAGACGTCTCTCCCCTTACAAGACAGATGGTTTGGACAGGCACGACAATCACTTGTTTCGAACCATGTCGTGTTGGCTCCTGAATGTCCGAGCTCCACGGACCAGGGGCCGTCTGATGGAGCCTTATGGATCATCACTCACAAGCTTCCGCGTGCGGAAACACGTTTCTCTCAGAACTTAATCCACGCGCATTTTTCGCGCGTTCCTGTTTCGCCGTTGGGGATGCGCGTTGCCCGAAAGGCACTTGCTTATGGCGCCGCCCGGTGTAAGACAAATTCAATATCGAATAACCCCACAACGGCGGCATCAGCATGTACGCCGTGGAAGGCTAGCCGACCTCCGCAACTCACTTCCCACCACGGTTCTGTGACATCAGCTTGATGCCTGGAAGGTCAAGATGCCGAGCGAGACGGCAGCTATCGCGTGAAGCTAGGTATTAGCCATGAGGACCAGAGTGAATAACCAGTGTGTTTCCACAAGATGAGTAATACCACAGCCAACTGTCAACTGTACGTGAGAGAGCAGCAAATGAAGCCGCAGTCCGGCGATCGCGAACCGTAAGATTTTCGATACCGTAGCAACCTATTTCAATTGTCACGCAAATACGGATTATTGGAGAGCAGGCGGCCGAGATCGTCGGCTTATTGAGGGGCTGCCAATTGTATGGTGGGAGCCGTCTCACAAAATCTTCATTGGCACAGCAACCGGGAAGATGCATGCCGCCTAAGCTATATACCGTGCCTATCTTCAACAACGTCTCGAGGGCGATCTTAGCACTTCATTGGAGACGTGTAGATCCCACGAGATGCGTTGCACAGTATAGTCGTGTATCCCAATTGCTACATCCTCCATTTCTGCAGTATCGCGTCTAGGTATCATCATACGTCTGCTACATCGCCCAGTATCATCTCACGACTACTGACCAATACTTGTGCATCGTGGGGACATATCCGAGCTGACCTCGCCGCCGCGTAAGACGGTCGCCGTTGGGGTGGTGATGGGGTCACCATTGAACGGTCCCCGGGGCTTCGCATGGGGTACTAAACGGCCCTGTGAATCATTAGAGAATGATCGGAGATGAGACATGATGCTTTGAGTCAGTACAAGGTAAGCAGGCCGATGGTGGTGGATGTTGGGAGGGAGTCTGTGCCCATGAGCCTCGGATGGCTGGAGAAGTGCGGTTGAGGAGAGGGTTTCGGTCGGATCAACTATTTGCCGAGCGGAACCATCCGGGTGCCAAACACCACACATCTCATGCACGCATGCTGTGGTCAGACGAACACCTATTACAAACTCTTGGCTCGAAATCTTGAGTTCGTGAAAAAGCCGAACCTGAGCGGCCATGGTTGGTTGTCAAACATCTACCTGATACATGGACGGCGCTGCGAGTTGTGCAAGCCCTTGTAAAAACGTTCATCCAAGGTGCCTGCGGAAAATCTATCTTATAGAAACTACGGTCCCGACTAGATACACCCAATCAAAGTTCTTCGATACATGGAACAGCAGACCTAAACAGCACGCGCACGGGCATCCAACCCGCACGCTCTAAAAGGTCACATCTAGAGCATGTCCCGTGACTCCGCGTCACACTACATAACTCCCTACAGTCCATACCATATCTACCTATGGTACCCACCCAATTTACTCAACCCATTCTCTCCTTCCATTCCCGCTCCAAAACCTCAACTCCACGCAGCAATGTCGCCCAAAACGCTTCCACCCGGAAATATCACACCCTTCCAATCGCGCGTCTACGCGCTCCTCCTGCAGGTAGATCTATCACTGTCTGGCTACACCAACTGCGATCCTTCGTTTCTGACCCTTGCCGTGAAAATGGTAGATCCCAGAAGGCAAAGTAACAACCTACGCGGCCCTCGCGACGGCGCTGCAAAGCAGTCCGCGAGCCATTGGCGGGGCACTAGGGAAGAACCCTTTTGCGCCAGAGTACGTCTCCCCTAGGAACACAGGAGCCCTTACAATGCTGAAGGTATTTGCGTAGAGTGCCTTGCCACCGCGTATTGGCTAGCACAGGTGTAAGTCTCACGGATATATAAATACCAGTGTTGAAGTAGCTGGAGTGTGGGATCGAGGCTGACAGGTGGGCGGCAGTTCATCGGCGGGTTCAAGGGCGAGTGGGAAAAAGGTCTTGGTGACGTGGGTCGGGAACAGAGCGCGAAGAAGGAGTTGCTAGCGGCTGAGGGCGTGGTGATAGATGAGAGGGGGTATTTGGCGGACCAGTCGTGCTGGTGGGATGGGTTTGTGGTATGAGTATGTACGCATGGTGAGTGGGGTATGGAGATGAAGCAGAGAGGAGGAAAGCAGCGGCTCTTCTGAACTACGTAGAGTATGTACCATTGTGAGAGGCGACAATATGAGTACCTTCCACAGGTGCTCGAGCAGATCGGGTAGACCCTCGTACTCACTTGGCAGGCTCATTGAAGTGGTTGGTGCCTACGAATCCGGACCTACTCGTACCTCCATATCCAATCGCCGACCCAAACAGGTCCGGCTCCTCAAACGGCAATATTTCCAACAAATTTTCATCCGGATCCTCCGGATCCGCCGCAAAGATATTCAGCTTATTCAACCTCATCATCTCACGTTGGATCTCACTCCACGCTGGCTCACCCAACCCCTCCGCATTCCCCAGCACAAACTTCGATCCCAAGGGTCCCTCTCTAGGCATCTCCCCCCGAGCTTCTTATAAATCCTCACTCCGTGTTCTTCCAACCTCTTCTGAGTAGCCTCTTGATCCGGCGTTACGAACCCCACGTGGTTAGATATACCCGTCTTTTCATGCCCACCCTGAATAGGCGCACCACCGATGGTCGTACGATTGAAATACACAAGTTCGATGATGCCAGCTGAGTTCTGCTTGTTGCGGATGAGCTCGGCGGTGGTTTGGTAGGCGGAGCCGTTGCGGCCACCTTGACTGTGGGTGGACTGCGTGATGGAAAGGCAGGGCGTGAGGTGGTAGGTGAACATGTGGCGGAGGCCGAAGACCGGGGTGTAGAAGTTGAGGCTGCGGGTGAGATTGTTGGTGTTGAGGGAGAAGTGGTTGATGAAGAAGCCTATTGTGGCGGGGCTGGAGGGAGTGTCGAGGCCTAGATCTGCGAATGGGTATTGTGTTGTCGCGTTGCTGGACTCTCTGCGCTGTTGTGGTTTGCAGCAGAGGATGAAGGGAAGGAGAGTGAGAAGGATTGCGGTTTGTAGAATCATGGCTGTAGAAGCCAGAGCTGTGATGGCAGATTCTTGACAGAAAGTTTTGGTTAAATGTATAGGTGATCAAATAGGGAATTGCGTATCAAAGCAATCATATATACTTCCTCATCCACGTCTCAGCCCTTTGCCGACTTCTTCCAGAGACACTGAACTGTACGGCCGTATATATAGGTTGCGTACTAAACTGCGTGTGCAGATATGATCGACAATTTGTTGATGTTTATGAACGAGGCTGTGAAGAAAGTGGCTGACCATGCTTACTTTCCATACTCTCTTGCGGCCGTAAACTGGAACTTCTTTGCATCCCACGCACGTAAGCGCAGAAGACACCCATGAAGTGCGGGGATTGATGAAGCCTACACGAGGTAGCCCTGTCTGGAGTCTCACCGGCCATGTGGTCCAGACATGCGTACAAACGATTTAAGCCTGCCTGAGTACCAACTATGAATAGAATCCCGAACTTAGATCACCTGCATCCTAGCTTCTCGAGGTCATAAGCAAGCTTGCTACGCGCCTTCCTCGTGCAGTCATGTGTTCCTTCTCTTTTAAAGCTTCATTCTTGTTTTCGGTGCCCATGTATCTATTTTGACGCAAATAGATCATCGTGCAAGCGACCAGGGCTCTGGGTGGTCACGACAGCATGTTTTCGGAATCCCGTGAGAAAGCTGTTATGGTCCAGTTGTACGTGTATTTTGTCAAGGCAATTGGTTCGAATGTGGTGTTGTGTCTTAGGATTCTATTTTTCGAGGCGAAAAGATCGTCTCGGTCCGATCGGTCCGCAGCAGAGTTGTTCACAATTAAATATAAGTTAAAATTTTATTTAATTTTGTTTAACTAAGCTAAATTTAAATAAATAAAAGTCTCTACTACTATTTTAACAGGCTAAATAAATAGAATAGTAAATTATTTATAAATTATTTTAAGTTTATTTAACTTCTTATATTTTAGCTACTTTAGCTAACTAGTCTATACCTTTCGTGTTATAGCGCGTTGCTAGCTACTATACTTTTATTTACTATTTACGTTAATAGATTACGTTCTAGCGCTTTTACGTACTTTTACACTTATTATGTCCCCTAAACGTAGCCTTAAAGCTACTAACTTAGCTAGAGGAGCGCCCTTAGCGCGTATTACTATAGCTTATAATCTAAGCTTTATAGGTCTATTAAGCTATAAGTTAGCGAGCCTAAAAGTTACAGTTTATAGCTAATAAGCTACTTATAGCTAATTTTTAACTGTACGCCTTCTTTAGTACTATTATAACAATTTTAGTAAAGGAGGAAACTACGCCGCCTATTAACTTTATTAATTATAAAAGAGTTAATTAGTCACGATTAAAGGGCTATATACTACCTTTTACTATACCTTAAGGTGCTCTTAGCTAGGTGTTTAGGCACGACTAGCGCCTTTAGAAAAAGAAAACTATACCTAAGAAACTTTATTTCCTCTACAGGTACTACTATACTAATAAGCAACGTAGAGGCCTATACTAAGTTACTACTTTAATAAGTGCTGCTAATAACTACTTAAAAGAAGATTGCCCTAGCCACTAGCTTACTAAAGATAGACCTATTATAAACTAGTAGCCACGCAATCCTAGGTAGTAGTCGCTATAATTAGCTTTTAATAATAGCCTTATTTTTAGGTAAGATACCTATTAGAAACTTAAAAACTTTAACGTATAAGGCTTTAAGTAAGCTACAGTACTGTAGCTAGTAAATAATAATAGGCCTTTATATAAATTTAAGACTAAAGTATTTCGTAAAATAATTAGATTTGCTAACCCAGAGGTAGAGGCAGCGCTATAAAAGTTTTATAATTATATCTCTATATTTATTATAAGGCTTTATAGCTAGCTATAGCCCTAGGTTAAGCGCGCCTTATTAGAGGCTTGTAGTAAAGTATATATTAGCTTTAATAGCCAAATAACTAAGCGAGGAAAATAGAGCTTCTTTACTATTATTACTTATTATATTAACTCTTAAGGCGCGATAGTTAACCATTTTATTACGCTACTATAGCTAGTTAGCGCGCATACTAGCGAGGTAATTATTAATGTTATTACGTAAACTCTATAATATTTCAGCATTAATAGTGGTAAACTAGGTTACTTTGTCCTTAATAATGCTTATAATAATAGAACTACTATAAATAAACTTAGTATAATATATAGTTTTATTACTATTAATTAACGCCTCCGCTGCACTTGCTACATACTTAACCTTATTAGCTAAATAATTATATTTCGCATAAACGCCGACGCCTTTAACAACGCTAATAAATACATGAAAGAAAAAGAATATTATATAAAGGAGTAGTAGAGAGATAATCTGCTTAGCGTATTTTTAATTATAATAGGCTACGTCCAGTTGTTGTCTCGGATCCTTAACCTTTAGTTATACGAATCCTAGATATATAAGTTTAATATTTAAAGCTTAACTTTAGACTTTTTATTAAATTTATAAGTTTTTTTTGTACTTTTAGCTCCTTATGCACCTGGCCCCTTATATTAAATTTAATTACTTTTACCTATTACAGGATAAGTAAATTTTAAATATAATTATAAACTAAAGCTATAAAGTAGCACACGAAGTTAAAAGACTTACGTAATAAATACTATAAAGGTAACGCCTAGACCTGCGAAGAGATAGAATCCTCCTTAGTAAGTAATTAAGAAGGAATCCTAATAGATACTTAACGCTAGTAAAACTATCTTTACTTAATAAAAAAGTTATAAAAATAAGAATAAGACCTTTTACTAAAGGTCTGCGTTTTAAAGCAAATAATTATACGTAGTAAGCTATTAGCTTATAAAAAAGTAATAGCTAGGGAAATAAAAGGATAGCCTCCCTATTTATAACTAAACTCTAGGTATTAAGAGTTAACGAAAATAAAATATAGTAATTCCTAAGTAAGGTTTAAGTACTTATTAACCTCTAGGATACCCTTTAGACTCTACTATAATAAGTAAAAGAACTAACTTAAGAAATAGTAAAAAAGTACTAAAAACCTCTAATAATATAATAATACTCCTAAGAGATAAGAGGTATAAATTGTCAGTTGCCCTGGTGACCCTACGGTCCACCGTGCACCTGCTTAGTCATCGATTCTCTGTTCGTGTACTATAGATAGCTAGTCTCAGCACAC
>ML976739.1:39196-54855 GCA_010015655.1 Bimuria novae-zelandiae CBS 107.79
ATCTGTCAGGTTATGTCGCCCTTCTAAGCGCAGCCTGCTGTCGATCTCAGTATTTACGCCGGATCTGACACCGCAGAAGCCAACGCTGCACCGTCAGAGACGAAGCGGACCTACGCCGGTTTTTGGCACCGCAGGAACGAACCCTGCACCGCCGAAGCTGCAGCGACCTAGTAGAGCCCCAGCGAGCTCATACTAACCTACAACATGTCAACTCCAACTATAGGCACGATCGTGCTAGACGCGACGGGCCACAACTGGAAGGAGTAAAACAAACAGATAACCAACGCAGCTACAGAGCGTAGCGCGAAGGATATCCTTTTGGGCACAAAGGCGCGCCCTGCGTACGCCTCCCGCGACTACAAAGAGCATCCGCTCGTACAACTTGTCGTCACCGACAGTATGTCAGAAGAAGAAGAGACTAAGGCGTTTAATGCTTACGAGAAGGCCAACCGCTTCTAAGTTATTATAAATAAGTAAATACAAGCTTCTAAAGCAGCAGCTCTTGCCTGCCTTAAAGCTTAAGATAGTAAAGACGCCTCTCTCTAGAACGCTATTATTAGCTCTGTTAACAAGTCTCTCTACCTGGCACTAACCAGCTTCAATTCGTCAGCTGAAATGTACACGTACATCACCAACCGCGTCGTACCTGTCGAGCAGGACAACCTACGCGCTATATAGACCAACTTTATTAACCTCCGCGCTAACACCTGCCACTTAGTACGTAACTATATTAATTACTTCTAAGACGCTCGCTTGTAACTAGCGCAAACAGGCGTTACCTTTACCTATTATAAAATTAGTACTAGAGGACTTCGGAGCATATTAACAGACGCGTTAGTTAAAGAGCTAATTATTATTTATTTCCTATACAGCCTAGAGCGCGTACTCCTAGAATAGGTAAAGTCGCGTAACAATAATATACGCAACAGCACTATATAGATAATTAATAAGCTTACCGCCGCGATCGAGGATCATCTCCAATATAAGAAGGAAGAGCCTGTTAAGGTGTTTATAGCCAAGACAAAACAATAAGAAGAAAAGCGCGTTAATAGTCGTCGCTATAACGCCAATAAGAAAATATTAAACGCACCTAATTATACGCCTGCAACTAGCGCAGACTAAAATAGAAAGCAGACCTGCAACTAGAACCCACGTCCTAAGAAGTAGCACTGCACATACTGTGAACGAGAGCATCCTGGAGGTGAGAAGCTCTGCTAGAAGAAACACCTAGAGCTAATCCCAGAGCATTTACAGTACAAGGACAAGGACAAGGACAAGACAGGCAATAATAAGAAAGCTATCGCTAGTGTTTCAATTACACCTAACACTTTAGCATTCTGCTTAATCGCTACGGTGTCCTAGACACTAACTCAGAAAGCTACTACAAACAGTGACTATCGTCAACGTTTCTGCTATAATACAGCCGCTAACCAAATTGTTATTAACAAACGAAAGCTATTTATTAACTTTCAAGACTTAGCAACGTTAGAAGTGCAAGGAGCAACCCATGCAGCTAAAGTCTACAAAGAAGGTACTATTAAACTGAGTATTGTCCGCTTAGACGGTGAGGTTACAGACATACAACTTAAAGATGCTCTATACTGCCTAAGTTTTATTACTAACGTTATATCGCAAGCGCCTTTCAAGCGCAAGGGCGCTTACTACTATAGTGGCAAAGATAAGCTCTACCTAAGTAATAGAGAAGAGATCGCCTATTTACTAGAGATTGACGGGATACCTAACTTCCTTGTTATTGACTCGGCAGAGAAGGCACCTCTCGCGCTCACATACGCGACTCTATACGCCTCACGTTCTGCTCAACCACCCAAGGTTGCTCGCCCACTACATGTATGGCACTATATCATGGGCCACGCAGACGTAGAGATGATTAAGAAGCTCTTAAAGGTTATTAATAGTATAAAGCTATCTAACTCTACACCGTTCAACTATAAGCCCTGCGGTCTGTCGAAATCAAAACATTTTATTTCTCGTCGTCAACACACACGCTCTACCCGTCCATTAGAGAAGATCCATCTTGACATAGTAGGGCCAATATTACCTGCTAGAAAGGATGGAGAGCGCTACTAGCTGCTCATCACAGACAATCTAACGCGTAGACGCTAGCTCTTTACGTCTAACTTACGCGCAGCTCTTGCAGCCAAATTAATTAACTAGCTAAAATAAATAAAAGCAAGTCTATAGCTAATAGTCGCTACTATGCACCTTAATAGTGCTAGTAAGTTCAAGAGTAATCGCCTAAAGGAGCATTATCGCAAAGAGGGTACACTGCTTTAGTATTCCCTACCGCACGATCCCTCACGTAATGGGACTGCGGAGCGAGCGAACGGTATTACCAAGGACCAAGTTCGAGCAGCAACAATAGCATCAGGTCTACTAGAGATATTCTGGCCCTATTGTGCTGCATACATGGTCCGCTTACTTAACTTCAGCCTAACAAGCGGAGTACCAGAGAATAAGACGCCTCATAAGCTGTGGTATACAGCCATCGGAGCTGTCAACCCAGTGCCTAACCTAGGACTAACTCACGCTTTTGGACATGTGGGATACGTACATAGGCCTGTTGACACCCGTGTTAAAGGTGAAAAGTTTGCACCTCGAGCTGAACGCGGACTTCTTATAGGCATAGAGGGCTCTTCCCTCTATAAAATATAGATTCCTTAACAACACGTTATTATTATAACTACAAGCGTCAAATTCGACTCCTATAACAGAAACTTACGTATAGTTGCCCTTTACAAGGAGCCTCCGCTGTCGCTGCCACCGCCGACTTTAATCGCCCCTCCCGTCCTCCCCGAACAAGCCGCCACCGAGCGCCCTATTACACCTAATCCTGTTGATATGGGGGGTGAACATAAGCTTGGATACAGAGAGGAGGAGGAGGAGGAGGAGGAAATACTACCCGCAATTGCCGAAGGAGAGCGCCACTTTAATAGCTTAGAGCCTGCTAAAGAGCCTGCTGAGGAGCCTGCCAAGGAGCATGCTGAGGAGCCTGCTAAAGGCCCTCTGCCTCCAACTAGGCATGGCAATGTTGCATCACGAAGGATGGAGATTTCTGCCGACCTAGGTACTCACCTCATACTTGCTGAAGGCTCTCGACGAACGCGTCAACGCGTTAAGATAGGCGCAATCACGTTCGTACGCTTTCTCGCACTAGCCATGTTTAAGTCGTTAATAGGCATAAAGTTATCCTCATTACCGCCAGAACTACAGAATTATAGAGCTCTAAGCAAGCATCCTATAAAGGCTGCTTTTATAGACGCTATAGAGGCCGAGTTTAAATTACTTATGTCGAACAACACCTGGCGCCCTGCAACAAAAGAAGAAATCTTAAAGAATAAAGTTATTAATGCCTAGTAGGTGTATAACTATAAGGGAGACACTACTAGCCTATTAATAAAGGTTAAGGCTAGGATAGTTGCTTGTAGTAATTAACAGACCTAAGCCTCTTAGTACTAGGACGTATACAGCTACGTCGTACGCATAATAACGCTAAGAGTAGTTCTTGCAATTATCGCCGCTAAGGATCTAGAGTGTAAGCAAGTTAATATAGTCACTGCATACTTAAACGCTCACCTCTCCCTAGAGCATGTTATCCTCCTTAAACTGCCTAAAGGCTGCCCACTAGCTCACTAAATAGTACGCCTCCTCTAAGGTATGTACGGACTGAGAGAGGCCGCCTTACTCTAGTACAACGACCTAAAGATCTCCCTTAAGGACCTAGGATTTGAGCTATTAACGTCAGACCCATGCGTCTTCACATGTGGAGGAGAAATTATTATTATTTATATTAACGACCTTATTTTAATCACGCATACAAAGGACGCTATAACCACTCTTAAATAGAAGATCTTAAAACGCTATAAATACCGCGACTTAGGGCTAATTACTTACTACCTAAGCATCCGCATTATACGTGACCGCCCTAATTAGATAATCTCTCTTACTATAGACCCTTACATTAAACGTCTTGTCAAGGATTATAATCTTGAAGATGTTAACCCTGTCGATACTCTACTACTACTATCCGCCCTAGAGCAACAGCGTGTGATGGAAAAGGCGCTAGAAGAGCTTATAAAGCGCTACCAGTCACTTGTTGCCCGTCTACTCTACCCGACAGGACTCGTACGCCCTAACGCTTTATAGAGTGTCAACTTCTTGGCGCGTTTTGCGAGTAACCCTACTAAAGAGTAATATAGCCTACTTAAACGTCTCGTCCGCTACTTTAAATACCAGCCTAACCTTAGCATACAACTATTAGCTAAAGACGGCAGCACTAATTAAACATTACTAACGCTAACTAGATACACGGATTCTGCATACGCTAATAATTGTAGCAGCCGTAAATCCTCCTCAGGCTACGCCTTCAAGCTAGCTAGAGGTACTATTTCCTACAAATCCTATCGCCAGCGGATTGTCACAACGTCTTCTACAGAGGTAGAGTGGGTTGCAATAACCTACGCTGCAAAAGAAGCTGCCTGGCTTTGTCGCCTACTTATAGAGTTGCACCTCCTTAATAAAGGACCTATATAGATCTATTCTGATAGTTAGTCTACTGTTCACCTGCTTAACAGCAAGGGCCACCACGAGCGGACTAAGCACATCGATATCTACTACAAGTACGCCCGCGAGGAGCAGGAGGCTAATTATATACTTGTCTTACATATCCCTGGGACAAGTATGGTTGCTGATGGCCTTACAAAACCCCTTTCTGGACCGGCCTATAGGCGTTTTGTGGCTCTCTTGGGCCTCGTAGAGGTCCCTGTGCCAGCATAGGCTGGAGGATGGCTCCCCTAGTATCGCTCACAGAGACTCTGGGGGGTGTGTCAGTTGCCCTGGTGACCCTACGGTCCACCGTGCACCTGCTTAGTCATCGATTCTCTGTTCGTGTACTATAGATAGCTAGTCTCAGCACACACACAATACAGATCGACTTTCTGTCCACTTTTGAGCCCCACTCATCTGTCATAAATTAGCTATTAAAAGTAAACTAATAGATAGAGCTACTAGAGAGATTAATAGTAGAGCTTATCTTAAACTAAGGAAGAAGCTACTATCCTAAAATCTTTAACTTAGCCTACTTTAATAGTAAATAATAGGATTACTACTACTTTAGAATAGTAATATAATATAAGCTTTTAGAGGATAGGGACTGTCTTAGAAATATACCTAAATATATTATTAGTTAATTAATAGAACGTGCAGCGATAGTAGGAATTATATACTTAAACTACTACTTAAGATATACTAAAGCTAACCTTTAGAAGGTACTAAACTATAACTTTTATAACTACTTAGTAAAAGAAATTAGGCGTAACTGCTTACTTATAATATAATAAGGGAACTAGAAGCTTTATAACTTTAATCTTAACTTTAATAACTACGCTATAGAAGCTAAGGAGTATAATTAAAAAAAATTAAAAAATTTATACCTTTAAAGCCTCCGCAAGAACTTACAGGACTAAATAGTTATAATAAATATAAATAATAATTAGGACCTATAAAGGGTCTTAAAGAGAGTTAATAAGATTAAAGAAAACCTTTTCTAAAATATATTATAACTACTAAAGTTTTCTGCCAAGAATAGGGCGCTAGACAAGATAGATTAGGAACCTACGTAAGCTAATCTTAAAAAGATATCTGGCTAACAAAGCTAAGATAAAAGACACTAAGCAATAGATAGAGCTATAGAATACAGGTCTAGTAATACTTAAAAACAAGCCACGTAGGTGTCGCGCGAGGTAATAAAAACCCGTAAAAAGAATAGTTCTTATTTTTGTTATAAAGATACAGGACACTGCGTAAAATAGTATAAAATTTTACTTATAATAAAGCTAGCACAAGTTTGCGTCGCTATACCTATTACTAAAAAATTCTTTAATAAAAAGTTTAATATAGCTTTTACTAATTTAGAAAATTAGATTTTTTAGTAATAGCCGCTGCTAGGAGGCAAAAGTAGGAAAAGGATAAAAAATAAGTTTTAATAACTTTTAAAGGCTATAGCTAGACTTAATACGAATAATAGTATACTTACTTATTAATAATATTATATTTACATTAACAATAATTAATTTAGGTTGTTTAACTTTTAGATTTATATTAGAAAAATTTATAATAACAGCCTACCTATAGCGCAAGAATCTATCCTATCTATAAGAAGTTATTAGTTTTAAAGGCATATAACTCTTTGTACGCAAAGTACTCTAATTAAAAGTAAATATTAATAGCTATATGGAACTAATATAGTTATACGTCTTACCTAATAATAAGTTGTATAATCTAATCCTTAGCCTAATTTAAATAAAGAAGAATAGGATTAAACTAGTCCTAGTAAAGAAATTAATCTAAATTAAAAGTTTAGGCATCCGCATCTATAACTAAGAAGGTAAAAAACTATTAATAAAGCCTTAAAAAGTATTAGCTATAGCCTTTATAGTCCTAGATTAGCGTAATTAACGCTAAAGAGACGGGGCCAAAGTATTTCCTATATTTATAAAGGATATATAGAAGGCGTTAACCTGTAAGCTAAAAGTAAACCTATAAAAGTTACTACCTCAAGCTTTTAAGGACTTATAGCGTATCTTTTATAGGGAACAAGCTGACAAGCTCCCCTTATACTATAGACCTAGAGTAAATCTTTTTATCCCTCTCGTGGAAAAAGATAGCAAGATACCGGAAATCCCTTATAGCCCTTTATTTAATATATCTTATAAAGAGTTGTTCGTCCTTTAGAAAGAGCTTACTAAATACTTAAATAAAAACTTTATTTTGGTAAGCAAGTCCAACACCGCTATTTTAGTATTATTTACTAAAGAACTTAGTAAAGGACTACGCTTTTATATTAATTATTAAGCCTTAAACGCTATCTTAAAGAAAGACTAGTACTTTTTACTATTAATTAGTAGGACCTTTTAGCTCCTTTTAAAAACTAAATAGTTTAGTAAACTTAATATAATCTAAGCCTTCTATAAGATTTAGATAGTAAAAGGCAAAGAATAGAAGATAGTATTTAAAGCCTAATTTAGTCTTTATAAGTAGCTAGTAGTTCTTTTTAGCATAGCTAACGCGCTAAGTATGTTCTAGTAGTATATTAATTAAGTACTAAAGGAACACCTTAATAACTACTACTTAGCGTATATAAATAACGTTCTTATCCTCTCTAGTAGTAGCTAAAAAGACTATAAAGAGAAAGTACGTACTATAATTTAAAAGTTAAAGGCCGTAAGACTATACTTAGATATTAAAAAATTTAAGTTTTATATTAAAAAGACTAAGTACTTTAAATTTATTATAAAAGTTAATAAGGGCGTAAGTATAGACCTAGATAAAGTCTAAGTAATTTAAAAATAAAAGCTACTAACTTTAGTAAAGGGAGTCTAAATCTTCGTAGGCTTTATAAACTTTTATTAAAAATTTATATAAGTCTTCTCTAGCATAGTAAGCCCCCTTATAAAGCTTATTAGTAAAGGAGTAGAATTTATTTAGGGATAAAAGTAGTAGCACGTATTTAACTTTCTAAAAATAGCGTTTTATATAGACCCCGCGGTAGCCTACTTTAACCTTAAATAAAAATTAGTACTAGAAGTAGACACCTTTAGCTAGTTAATTAAAAGATACTTCTCTAAGTATAATACTAATAGGATTCTACGTATAGTAGCTAATTTTCTAGCAAATAATAGCCTAGTAGAATATAACTACGCTATCTATAATAAAGAGATACTCGTAGTTATTAAATACGTAAATTAATAAGACTATATATATTAAGTAGTAAAGCACTTTACAGTCTATACTAATTATAAAAACCTTACGTATTTTGCTACTAAATAAAGGTTAGACGAACGACACGTTTAGTAGATAAATATACTTAGCTATATTAATATAATATTTATATATAAACTAGGATTAGTAAACTTTAGGGTAAATGCCTTTTTTTTAAAGAGACTAATACCTGCTAAAGGACGATAAAAATAATAAATTAAAGTTAAGGAACTTTACGCTTTTTTAAAAACCTACTAAAAGAAATAGCTTAAAATCTTTTATCCCCTAAATACCTATTACTATAGAGGAACCTAACGATATTAAAATAAATAAGGATCTAGTGCTTACTTACCTAATACGTCCTAAACTACTAATATTAACCCTCTAAGGAGGTAATAGCCCTACTAAGCGACGTAAACTAGACTTTAACACTATATAGTAAGAGGTAGAACGCGATAAAGATAGCGCGTATAGTAAAATAAAGGCCTATATTAAGAATAGGCTTAGGAAGTTCGAACCTGGGTAGAGGTTATTTATTAGTATTTTAGAATATAGTATAGATAACTAAAGGTACCTATACTACATGTCAAGATAATAGGTACTAGAATTAAAATTTTTATAAATAAAGCTAATAGTAATTGCGCATAGTTCCCTAGCTTTAAAATACTTAAAATAAGAAAATACTTATAAGATTTTTACTTAAAACTACTTCTTCTTAAGAATATCTAACTAAGTAAGACAGTATATTAAGAACTATAATATTATAGAAGAACTAAATTATAAAGAGAAGTAAAATAGAGCCTGCTAAAGCCCTTACTACTACCTAAATAAGAATAGAAGGACATTATAATAGACTTTATTATTACTTTACTTAAGAGCGATAGCTACACGAATATTATAATAATTATAAATAGACTTAGTAAGGACCCTAAGTTTATTAGTCTTCTAAATTTTAATATATCTATAGTTACGATAGCGTTCCTTTAATACTAGGTAGTAGACTACTTTTTTCCTTTCTCTATTATATTAGACCGCGGGGGACAATTCGTAAGCAAATTTTAGACTACACTTTATAAATAAGTAGGTATTAACTAAAGACTATTTATAGTAAAGCACTTAGAGATAAATAAGTAAATAAAATAAATAAACTCTATCCTTAAAGCCTACCTCTAGGCGTACTATAATTAGTAATAAGATAATTAGATAAAGTGGCTTCTTATAGCTTAGATAGCTATTAAAGGGCAAGAAGCTATATTAATAAGAGTTAGCTTATTTTTCCTATTCTATAGCTAGAACGTTAAACTAGTTAAGAACTTTAGGGTATAGAAATTAGCCTTAAAGCTTAAAACTAACGTAAAAACGACTATAAAGGCAATAATAAAGAAGTTTAAGAAAGTTTTTAACTTTACTTAGGTAAAAATAATAATAGCCTAATAAGAATAAGAGCGCCTAGTAAACTATTTATATAAAAATACTTTAATCTTAAAAAAAGGAGATAAGGTATAGCTAAAGTATAAGGACTACCTCTAAAACTAATATCTAAGTAAGAAGCTTAACTAGAAGTAAGGAAAGTTTACTATAAAAAAAGTAATAAACTTTTATATAGTAGAACTAAATATTCTGCCAAATATACACCTAAGGTTCTACGTAGACAGGCTAAAGTTAGCCTCGTCGAATCCTCTCTCTAGCTAAACCACTAATAACGCCTAGCCTAAAGCAATTATAATAAAAAAAGAAGAGAAAAGTACAGTATAATTAATATATATAAAGAACATTAGCCCCGTAAAGGTAAAAAAGTAGAATACCTAGTATAGTAGGAAAACTACTCTTAAAGAACTTAGGAACTTTATAGGAATCTTAACTAAGCTACTACGTTAAATTATTATAAGAAGTTTACTAAGCTATAATAAAATTATAATAATAAACTTCTAATAGGATTTTATTGCAATATCCCTTAAATTAGCTTTTATTAGGGTCTAAAAGAGGCTCTATAATGCCTGCTTTATTAAGTTAAAGAACCTAGCTAAATAAAGGTATCTAAAATAATGGTACGAATAATATTATTAGGGGATAAAATTAAATATTAGGGAAAAAAGTAAAGAAGGAATTCTATAAAATTAACTTAAAAAACTTTTAAAACTACTAGAGATAATAAAGGAACTAAATAATTCTTATAATAATAAAAAATAACCCTTACAAAAGCAGTAAGCTTTAGAAATAAACTAAAGTAAAAAGGAGAAAAGAACTAGGTAGAAAGGGTATTTTTAGTTACTAAAAAATAGTAAAACCTTTTTTAATAATATTTAGGTCTACATCTTCGCCCTCTAATATACTACTAGGGTTAGGAAAGCTATTATTCTCCTTACTTAGACCCTTTTTAATTATAATAGCCTAAAGCTAATAGCGCAAGCCCTAATAGGCTTAAATAGGTATATTAGCTCCTGCAAGGACATTATTTATTATTTAGAAACTATTTATTACGATGCCCTTCTCTACTACCACGAACTTGTTAGAAAGCAATATAATATTAGCCTTAAAAGATAGCTTTATTATTTAAAAGAAACTTATAAAAAGGTTCCTATACTTTTAATAGAATGCTTTAAAGTTAGTAGTATAAATTTAAAGAAGGTTAAAAGTCTTCTTAACTATAATAAGCGATGCGCTTTAAAATCTAAATAGTCTTAAAAAAAGTAATAAAGCCTAAAGTAGTAGTAGTCTTGCTCTTAAAGGAGGTATAGTAATTAATAATAGTAGCTTTACGAGTAGAATAGAACGCGTTAAAATTAGTAAAAAAGTTCTTTTATTTTTAGCTACTTTTTAAAACCTTATTTATAAGGTAGCCCGCACTAATAATTATAATATTAGTAAACTTTTTGTATCTAACTTTATTAAGGGCAGCCTAAACCTAGGTAGGGAAAGAAGTTAGTAAAGTATACCTTAAAGTTATTTAGAATAAGTTAGACTAAAGTATACTTGTCTAGTGTAGCTAGTAAGCTTATAGGTATAGCACTCCTTATAGGATACTATCTTGCCCGCTAGCACTTACTAATAAACGCGTCTATAAGTAATATAATTAATATATTAGCGCATAATTATCGCGCGTAGTAAGATTAAATCTTAAAAGCTAAGCTTATTAAGTTAGCAAGTGCGTATACTTAGGCTAATAAAGAACTAAGAAGGAGGTTAAAAAAGTAAGGAGGCAAGTTAGAAGATAGGAAAAAAGAAAAAAAGAAAAAAAAAAGTTTAGAACTTACTTTATAAGCTTTAGAAAAACTAAACTTTTTAATAAGCTAGCTAAGGAGGATTACGCTAGCGTTAAAAATAATAATTTTATTTTTAAAAAGCTTAGTCTTCTTAAGCTAGTAGCTACGTAACTATACTAGGGACAGGCCTTTTTCTATTTTATTATTAGCATTAGTAGCATGTCTCTAACGCTTAGAAGTCTTTATTATATAGCTATTATGTAAAGGGCTAGCTATTTTATTAAAATAAAAAGAGGAATTAGATTATAAATTTAAAGAAAACTAAGCTAAAAGTACGACATTACAACGCACGAAGTTAAGCAAAAGAAAAAAAAAGTATAAAAAGTAAAATTTAAAAGCTAAGTAAGAAGTAATTTTATATATATAATAATAAGTAAACGCACTAGCGCGAACACACTACTATAGTAACTACTTATAGTAAAGATATAAAATTAGATACGCGAGAATAGAACTAGTAAAAAGTTTAGAATAATAAGTAGATTATAAGTAGGTAATAAAATAATCTTAAAGCTATGTAAGTAAGATAAGATGCGGAGATTTTTCTTTACCCCTAATAGAGGGAAAGGAGGTATATAATAGACTACGCCTAATTATTACTTTAGATCTTTAACTGTTAGTTATGCGAATCCTAGATATATAAGTTTAACGCCTAAAGCTTAACTTTAGACTCTCTATCGAATTTATTCTTCTGGCACCTTTAGCTCCTTGAGCACCCAGCCCCTTACAAAAAGGGAGTCTTAGAAGTAAACTAAAGATAAGAAGGAAAGAGAAACTAGGCAAAAAGGTATTTTTAGCTATTAAAGAAATTATAAAATCTTTTTTAATAATATCTAGGCCTTTTTCTAAACTATTTAACATATTACTTAGATTAAGAAAGCTATTATCCTCTTTAATTATAACAGCATAAAGCCACTAGCGTAAGCCCTGGTAGGCTTAAGTAGGCATATTAGCTCCTGTGAGGATATTATTTAATACTTAAAAACTATTCATTATAATGTCCTTTTCTACTACTGTAAACGTATTAGAGAATTATATAATATTGGTCTTAAAAATGGCTTTAGTATCTAAAAGAAATTTATAAAAATGTTTTTATACTTTTAATAGAATGCCTCGAAGTTAGTAATATAAACTTTAAGAAGGTTAAAAGTCTACTTAACTATAATAGTAATATACTTTAAGAGCTAAATAGTATTAAGAGAAGAAGTAATAAGGCCTAAAGTAGTATTAGTAGTCTTACTTTTAAAGGAGGTATAGTAATTACTAATAATAACTTTACGAGCAGAATAAAACGCGTTAAGATTAATAAAAAAAAGTCTTTTACTTTGAGTTACTTTTTAAAATATTATTTATAAGATAGCCTACACTAATAACTGTAATATTAGTAAACTCTTTACGGCTAACTTTATTAAGGGCAGACTAAATCTAGGTGAGGGAAGAATTTAGTAAAGCATACTTTAAAGTTATTTAAAATAAGTTAGACTAAAGCATACTTGTCTAGTATAGCTAATAAGCTTATAGGTATAGCACTCCTTGCAGGACACTATCTTGCCCGCTTAGCACCTACTAATAAACGCGTCTATAAGTAATATAATTAATATACTAGCGCTTAATTATCGCTAGTAGTAAGATTAGGCAGTGCGCACACCTAGGCTAATAAAAAATAAAAAATAAAGGTTAGAAAAGTAAGGAGCTAAGTTAAAAGGAAAAAAGAAGTAAAAAAAGTAAAAAAAAAAATCTAAAACTTACTTTATAAACAAGAAAAAAACTAAACTTTTTAATAAGCTAGCTAAAATAAAAACCCGCTAGCGTTAAAAATTGTAGTTTAATTTTTAAAGAGCTTAGTTTGCTTAAGTTAGTAATTAAGTAACTATAACAGGGATAGGGCTTCCATTATTTTATTATTAGAATTAATAGTATACCTTTAACGCTTAGAAGTCCTTTCTATATACGTATTACATAAAGGGCTAGCTATCTTATTAAAATAAAATAAGGAATTAGATTACAAAGTTAGAGCAGACTAGGCTAAAAGTAAGATATTATAGTATATAAAGTTAAAATAAGAAAAGAGAGAGCATAAAAGAGTAAAGTTTAAAAGCTAGACAAGAAGTAATTTTATATATATAATAATTAGTAAACGCACTAGCGCGAATACACTACTATAGTAACTACTTAAAATAGAAATATAAAATTAAACACGCGAGAACAGAACTAGTAAGAAATTTATAATAATAAAAAGATTATAAGTAGATAATAAAATAACCATAAACCTATATAGTAAGATAAGACAGAGATTTTTCTTTATTCTTAATAAAGGAAAAGGAGGTATATAATAAGCTACGCCTAGTTATTACCTTAGATCTTTAATCATTAGTTATGTAAACCCTAGATGTATAAGTTTTATGCCTAAAGCTTAACTTTAGACTTTCTATTAAATTTATAGGTATTCTTTTAGCGCCTTTAGCTCCTTAAGCACCTAGTCCCTTACATTAACATTATTAACTACATTAATACACTAAAGTAATAAAGTATTTTTATAGATTATTAGCGCACTATAGCTAGTAAAATATTTACTAGTATTATAGACTGTCTCTGCGAGCTAATTAAGCTTATTATTACGTGCTAAAATAGCTATTATAACTACTTTAAGCGTAAAGCTAAGCTTTAATAAGCTATTAATTTATATGCCTTATACTATATTAAGAAAATAAAAGATCCTACTAATTACGCTAAAAGCTACGATAAGAAGCTACCTAACGCGCCATTATAGATATAATTAGGCAGACTTATAGCTATAGATTAAGTAGTAATTACTAAGTATATTATAATACACTAACCTCTTAAGTTTATAACTAATTCTTTATAAAATTATAGTAAAGCTTGTACCTATAACGCGTTATAGAAAGTTATTTTAATTCTTAAGTCTTTAATTTCTAAACTAAATAGTTACCTTCGTACGTATAAAAGTATTAATTATAAGCTATTTAAGGCGTCTAAAAATTACTTACTTATTAACTTACGCGCTACAAGTCGTAAAGCAAGTAATTACCTTAATAAACTTTTTAAAATTCTTATCTATTTTGCTGCTATAGCACTCCATCTACGCTCTAAAACCTACGATAAGCGCTTCTAGCGAGAGAAATCCACGCAACTAAGCACCACACAAGCGAGATTCTAGTAGCTCTAGGCTCGCTACAAGCCTGCCCGTGTAGCTATAACCCTAATAGTTATACTTAAGCCTATAATAAGTAGCCTTAATTACGCGATTAATTTAGTACTTAACGATAATAAAGTAATAATAGAGGAGGAGGGGGAGGATAAGTACAAGAGCTAGCTAAAAGAGCCTATATAGACGTCTCTATAATATAAAGAAGGCTATACAGCTGCTTAGTACTAGCACTAGCTTTAGTTGAAGTATCCTAAACTGTTATAGATATCGCTAGACGTGCTAACTATCCTGGCCTTTAGCGCAGACTGTGAACGTATTTTTACTAGTACTAGTAATATACTTAAGCTATAAAGACGTAGAATAGATAGCTAACTTTTAGCTACGTTAGTATATATTTAGTAGTAGATTCGAGCGGGTTTTAAGCCTCTAAATATAAAAGTAGTAGTAATATATAATAATAATAAGCTTATTAAAGAGTTAAGTATAGCTATATAGGAGGAGCTACTACTTATACTACTATTAAAAATATTTTCTTAGCATTTTAAACTATCTAAAACTAAATAAATAATTAAATAAAATATAGCTATATAGCCTTATTAAATTAAACAATTAAAACACAGCACTATAAAAGTCGTTAAATAAACAAAAACGGAGCCTTAAATTTGTTTTGTTTTGTTTGTTGACAACTCTGGTCCGCAGGGTCTAAGGTCATGTGGATACTTGGCGATGCTTAATTTGCGCCCACTCGTACATTCATGACAATGGAGGAATATGGTGATGGATTATCACGCACGTTTGCATCCGTGAAGAAAGAGTAAAGTCTGAAAGGCTTAAGTTATATCGAGAGTACTTGAGGCGACGAGTGACGTCACTGTCACGCACTCCAAGTGCAACGTCTATCCCGAGCTTAAACCTACCTACCATCCCACTCGGGCAACCGCACGGGCTCCCTATAGAGAGATTCCAATCTCATATTCCCACTGCAAACGCAGGAAACTTGGAATCACCGCAATTGATCACGCGACACCTCCGCGACCCTTATGGCAAGGATATCAATAGTATACCGTAGAGTTTTGCAATTAATAGATAGCCTAGCTGCTAGCTGCAGGTGGCGACGTAACCGTAGGAGGTATCGCGCTGAGACGCTTGCAACGTCAAACATCGTCAAAATAGATCAGTGGCCTGCATCTCCACAACAACACCATAGATTTTGATACTTTTCGGATTTTCTTGATTCTACGGTCTAAATCTATAGGACTTTTGAATTTCATAAAAATCAGATATGTGGTGGTGGAGATACATAAGGTTGCGGCGATGTAGGGATGTTGCCGCATGTCGCCTCATCGTCTGTAGACCCAGCAGCGTCAACGTCGCTCCCAGCGCCAGCGTCCTCATATATAGTAAACTGAGGCTGTTGAGACTGCAGGTAAGACGTCTGTATAGATATCTCTTGG
>ML976739.1:56820-249737 GCA_010015655.1 Bimuria novae-zelandiae CBS 107.79
GTGGTGATGAGGATGAGGAGTTCGGCGATGAGGGGGCTCGTATAGGCAGCCTATTAACTCTGTTAGATGACGTCGATGCGCAGCAAGGTAAAATTCTAGGATAATTGAGCTCGCTGAGACGAGTAGATCGACGTACTCAACACTAAAAAATGTCACGATATGGTCGAGATGCAAGGCACTGAGTAGATTGTTGCACATTTAGAGCAACAGAGCTCGCATCCAGATTCTGATACCTTGGCAGCCCACTATACCTCCTACGGTTACGTCGCCACCTGCAGCTAGCAGCTAGGCTATCTATTAATTGCAAAACTCTACGGTATCACTTACGATCGCGCCGGCAAAGCTTGCGCTACTTGGTCAAAAGCTTGACCAACACGCGGAGACCGGGCCAATCACGATGCATCCATCAACATGCGCCTTCCAATGATTGCTCACCACCCATGTGCGACCTGCTACGACGCCATGATCGATAAGAACATGGTCTTTGAAAAGGAAGTCGATCGACACTGTCTCATGCAGTGTTTGCGGGGTGCCCTGACGTCGGGGGCGCGCTGTCAGAGGCGTGCGAATGCCGGGTAGTGGTCAGGAGGGCGAAATTGCCGCATCGCGGCCTTATAAGTATGGAGTTTGGTCGCCGCGTGGCAGTTTCTGAAGGACCAGTACAACGGTAGTCTTATCTTGCGGTGATTAGCGCATCTGCTGCATGCGTTCTGCAGTGTGCACACTTCTGGAGACGTCGCATCCCTTTCTCAAGCGAAATTGATGCACCAGCCTTTCAGATCCTCCTCTTGAACTCAACCTGGAAAAGCATCCATTCTCGACTCGACATGGCAGGCATCGATGTGGAAAGCGGGCACGAGAAAGGATCCGGCTCGCCCTCTGTTCATTCGGGCCAACATGGGTACGGCGAGACCGAGGTATCGAACGGGACGAAATGGGAGAACTTTAGGGACAGCTTCAAGAGAAACCCGAATGCTCGAATGGCAACAGAAGCTCTCGATGAGGATGGTCGCCCACTGCCGGATCAGCCGCCCGCCGAACCGGCTTTGAGTATGAAGTTGAAAGATAGACATCTTCAAATGATAGCTATCGGAGGATCTATTGGTAAGAGTCAATTCGGAAGGAGTCTCGAATAGATATTCTAAATGTTCATGTGCAGGCACCGGTCTTTTCGTCGGCTCAGGCTCTGCTTTGTCGAGCGGTGGCCCTGCGTCTTTGGTTCTCGCATACGGACTCATTGGGATCATGCTCTTCTGCACCGTACAAGCTCTCGGTGAGCTAGCGGTTGCATTCCCAGTTGCCGGATCTTTCGCTGTCTACGCTTCGAGGTTTATAGACCCAGCGTGGGGCTTTGCAATGGCTTGGAAGTATGTCCCCTGACCAGTGACTCTTTCTTGGAGCGTATCGACAACCTATTGTGGCTCAGCTCACGTGTAAAGCTGAAAGTTGGCCATTGTATTACTCATCCTAGAGTCAAACACTGGTGATCACATGGGATCCTTCTAGCCCACTTTCACTTTTACACAAGGGCTCTGAAGGTGGCAGCTTGTTGCTAACATTTTACAGCTACGCACTTTCCTGGCTTGTAACTCTACCTCTCGAGATCGTCGCTGCCTCGATTACACTCAACTTCTGGAACGGCGCAAGGGGGACGAACCCAGCCGCGTGGGTCACCATCTTCCTCTTCGTTATCATCTCTATCAACTTGTTCGGTGTCAGAGGATACGGAGAAGCGGAGTTCGTGTTCTCCATTATCAAGGTCACGGCTGTTGTAGGATTCATCATTCTAGGAATCATCATTGGTACGTCAATCCCCGATAGGAAACCAAAATCTTGCAGTCCATTATGTTACTCGTTCTTGGGCAGCAAGAGGGATTAAGACAAAACGATCGAGCTATTGGCTGACTTTGCACCAAGACACTGGTGGCGTTCCTGGCGGCAATGGCTACATCGGAGCCAAATATTGGTAAGACGAAGTCGTAATGACCTGCCTAGATACGTCAGCTCACAGGCTTAGGTACAATCCAGGTGCTTTCAACAATGGCTTCAAAGGCTTGTGTTCTGTCTTTGTGACCGCCGCCTTTTCTTTTTCAGGAACTGAATTAGTCGGGTTGTGTGCTGCCGAGACAGAGAATCCGCGCAAGACTCTACCAAAGGCTGTAAAGCAGGTCTTTTGGCGAATAACCTTGGTACGTCGATCTTGAACTGAAAATGAACAGAAGCTTATGGTACCAGTTCTACATGGTCTCACTGACTATTGTCGGGTGCTTGGTTCCCTACAACGACGAACACCTCTTTGGTGCGAGCTCTACCGATGCCAACGCTTCTCCCTTTGTCATCGCGGTAAATAACGCAGGCATTAAGGTTGTACCTTCTATCATGAACGTTGTCATCCTTATCGCGGTTCTGTCTGTTGGCAATTCCTCTATTTACGGCGCTTCTCGCACGATTGCCGCGCTGGCAGACCGCGGGCAAGCACCCAAGATCTTGGGCTATATTGATCGCTCCGGTCGCCCTCTAGTGGCTATCCTGTTCTCTTCTGCGTTTGGCTTTATTTCCTATATTGTCGCCGCGGGACCCGATACCAGCGATCAGGCCTTCGCATGGATGATGGTACGTCTAGTTTCTTTTTCATTGTCCCCCACAACCTTGACAGATCATGCAACATATGAGCAAGTCTACCGTGTGTGACAGGGGCGTCTCCTTTTCCACGACGGAAGGAGCCTTCCCTTTGCTTTTTTGGGCATGCGCTGACTTCTTATCCGTAGGCCATCTCAGGTCTCGCTGCCATCTTCAACTGGGCCTCCATCTGCCTCTGCCATATCCGCTTCCGCCAAGCGTGGAAGTACAGAGGCTACACGCTCGACGAACTCGCCTTCCGCTCTCAGGCCACCGTCTATGGATCCTGGGCGGGCCTCATCTTTAACTTGCTCGTGCTAGTCGCACAGTTCTGGACTGGATTTGCGCCCGTCGGGTACGCGGAGATGACGACCAACGAACTCGTGGAGAATTTCTTCAAGGCATATCTGGCGTTGCCGATCGTGGCATCTTGCTACATTATTTTTAAGATTGTTAAGAAGACGCGGTTTAAGAGGATTAATGAGATCGATGTTACGTCTGGGAGGAGGGAAATGGATCTGCCGGCCATTCTTGCCGCGGAGAGGGCGGAGCAAGCGCAGTGGCCGAAGTGGAAGAAGATTTGGCATATCATTTGTTGAGGCGTGCAGGCTGAGTGGTGCGGAGAAAGACAGCGCTGCATGCATGCACTCACGTGAAGCTGGAATAGCGATTTCAACGCATATGCAGTGTTTGTCCTTGCGTGTACGAGGAGGCCAGTACTTTTTTAATTGAGCTTGTTTTGCTCACGTACTTCCTCCTCGTAAGGGCTACTTAATTGTTTTTGTAAACACAATCACTCAACAGGGGAGCTTAAAGCCGACTATTGCCCTACTTATCCTGGTGTAACACACCAGCGATTAAGTCTGGTCTTTCTTGTCCAATCAACGTCTCGTAAGTTTTCCTCTCGGACTGACGGTACAATACGCGAGCAAAAGATCAGTAGGATGGCGTAAGAGGCCTGTGGGAGATCAACGAGGCTGTAGTTAGACAGAAGTCGAAGTGTGCCATAGTAGTGGCTAGATTCGAGACATTACATACAATCTTCACCGTGGCCCCGTATTAGCTTCAAGTAACAAACAACACCTTGCAAAAAGCCTGCAATGCTCTTTGAGACTCTTTCGTCTGGTAAGCTGTACGTACAAAGTAGGTGTCAGACACCGTATTGCTTATCATGGGGTAACACACAGGACAAGACAATGCCAAATGGAACCGTCTTATCCGATCTTGTGCCTACACGACTGGGCCCCGGGGAGAGACAACGAAAACAACCGAACTTCACAATGCGTATCTTGGCGTATCACACTGTGCATACATATCTTTCCTAGTACTGCAGCACCGCCTCTCACCCTATGCTCCCGCCACTCCGGCCCTGCCCAATCAGCCCCGCCATCTTCAGCAACTCCCGATCAGCATCCACGTCCCCCGTTCCGAGATTTATCATCCGCCTCGCTTCCGCCTCCCTTCCCTGGAACGCCCATTCTCTTCTCTGTGCCTCAGCGACCTCGTCACTACCGCAGCCCCACACCTCCAGACTCTCGATTTCGAATCGGTCTTGCCAGTCCTTCCCTTTCCTCCCTGGGAGTTTAGAGGACTGGAAGGATCCGCCGCCTTCGGAGATGTGTGTGAACACGCCGAACTCGAGGGCGTCGTCGAGATGCAGCGATACGGGACCCGGGCGGAAGAGAGAGGTAGATGCGTGGAGGGAGGCAGATTGATGCGGGACGGGGGTGCCGAGGCCGAGGCCGGAGGGATGTGTAGGCGGCTTGTTGAAATACACGTAGTCCTCACTGTAATTTGACGCCGGAAAGACATCGTGCGTGGGGGACAGCTGGAAGAGGACGGTGGAGGAGTCGCCGAAACAAGACTTGTGAGTCAGTTTCCATTGCGCAGGTATGAAGGCGCCGAATGTGAAGGTTACATCCTGCGCTTCGGAGTTGGAGACGGAGGAAGAGTATCGTTTCGGTGAGAGCGAGTCCGCGAATGCACGTTCGCGCGTGGAGGATGGCTCCGAGGCGAGCAGGCAGCCTGATACGAGGAGGATGGTGGGTGCTCGCCAGTGGAAGGCTTGCTTTTCGAACGAACCCATGCTGAAGCCATGGGTGTTGCCGCAGTATAACAGGCGGAGGCGGCGGAACAGATCGTTGCCTTTTAGAAAGAATGACAACTGACTTAGTGTGGTAAGATTCAAGATCTCGCCCGGGTCGCGAAGGACAGGCTCTAGTGCGGGTTTCGGTGGAGGGATGACTGGGTGCTTTTCCTTTTCAAAGGTTGGGCTGGAAGAACCGGGTTTGCGCTTGGAGAGGTCCAAGTCTTTAGCAAAGAGGAAGTGTTCGAAGAGTGGATTTAGAGCGTTGAAAAGGTATGGTAGACATGCTGAGACCACGGTGTTGAATGTTCGATATGTTATGCCAGGCTGGGTGTTGGTAACGCCGAAAGAAGAGAGAATGACACTCGCTGTTCGTCTGAGATCCTCTATCCTCTCATCAGTGAGCTCGCCAACAAAGACCGAAAGACTCTCCTGCGCATCGATAGGCGCAATAAGTAGCAGGAGCTCCACAAGCTTCAGAAAGTTGTCGGTGGGGATGATGGAGTGGTGCACATCGGAGTGCTCGCCGTGCTTGAAAACTTCGTCGGCGTCCATCGACTCCAGTGCCGCGAGAACAAGCTCGTCGTCATCGTCGTCCTCTCCACCGTCTTCTGGGGCATCGATGGCGAAGCCCTGGTTCCCTCCTGCACTGCCAGCCTGTGCACCCGCCTTTTCCGTGTCTCGCACATCCTGCCTCAATCCTCTATCATGCACGGCGAGACTCCGATATAACTCCCTCAGCCAAATGTCGCGTGTTCTTTTCTTAATCACTGTGCCATAACGCTCGGTAAGGATTGTAACGACCTTGAGCAGCGCTTCATACGTCAAGATGGCTGGTGCTTGACTAGGGAACGGAAATGCACCGAGGTAGCTGGTCATGGAAAAGAGAATAGGGCCTACGCCCAGCTCGTCAGGCAGTTCGAGGAAACGACATATCGTCGATTCGGACCAGTACTTCACGCCCGATTCGGTGTCGGCGAGCGAGCGGAAGACGGAATTGAAGCAGTAGAGTTCGAGGGGCGTATATGACTTCTGTGCGAAACGATGTGCGAGGGCGTGGTTGAGCTGCTCTGCTGCCTGTTAGCTCTGCTGCCATGGAAGCTGGTAAATCGAGATGAGGCGGAGAGGAAAGCAAGTACCAAGATTTAGGTGCGGAGCTTCCGATGAGCTTCTTTGGCCCATGTCGATTAGAAAAAATGGTGCGCTGGTTGTCCAGAATGATGTGGTCGGTTGCAAGTTGGGTGGGGTCTATTGTTCGTCATGGGCGTTGTCGCCTGCGGAACAAAACCGCCATCGGCAAATCCCCTCCGACACCTCCCAATACCCCACCACGACCTCCCGCCGGGCCGAGTATTCTTCGTTGACGGTATCCTGCCTGCAATCACCACCTCGTCTCACCAGTGTGTTCTCCGCCTCTTTATAACAAGCTCCACCGTTGAGACAGACAGCGCATCAACGGACACCGCCGTTGACTTCTCGGGATCCTTCCCAGTGCACCCCTACAGATAAACCCACTGCGCCTGTGTCGAATACGATAACCGGCTATCCTTCTGTCCCAATTGTTGAACCTGTTTATTTGCTCTTGCCTTGCCACACTCTGTTGTATCCATTCCAGGCTTTCCTCCTTTTCTTTTTCTCTTGTAGACATCTCTCTGCTCTTCTTCTTTCCCGTAATAGCCCGCCCCTATCATGTGTTTCCTCCTCTTCCTTTTTTCTTCTGCGTTTTTTTTCTTTTTTTTTTTTTGCACTTCAAGTTCACCACCACTTAGGCTGCTCAGCCCTCTTCGTACCTGCCAGTATCTCCACCTTGGATGTTCTGTTACTCCTGTGATGCATGGCTTCCCGTGCCTCTCCTCTCGCCGTCCCTGTAGAATGCTTCCTAAGACCATTCCTCGGCGATTCCAATCAACGATCCAGCTTCCCTTCAAATGTTGTTTCCGTCTCTTCGCTGTCCCGTGAGTATCTCTGTTGATGCGGCTCATACTCGCTCGCATTGTGTTCCTTCGCAACTCAGACTTCTGATTGATGGATTTGGCGGTTTGAGGTCTGTCACGTTGGGTGAGTGTCGTGACCAAGCTGGTCTCGATAGTGAACGTGACGATCCGATGGCAGTCCTCAGTCATCGATACCCAGGTATCTATGCAAAAAGGAAACGATACGTCTGTCGCAACCCTCGCGCAGATCGAAGATTCCATTGAAACTTGGTCGTGAACTGCACGGTGCAACCTTCCACCCTTACACCTCCGACTGACTTATCGCGTCGAAAAGAGGTTCGCCATTTTCGAAAAGAAGAAATCCACGACCCGGAAGATAAAGTACTGCTAGCGAAGGATTCTTGGGCATCAATCTGGATGTGGCAAGGGTTTCCTTTCCTCAGTGACAACGAGTATCGCCGAATTCTCTATGCGATGAAGCGGTAGCGCCTTTCTTGTGATGGGCTTGATTTGCGCTGGCGGCATGTTTGATGGTGGGTGTTTGGTGGGGGTGGAAGGATGCGCACGTCGATGTAAATGGGTGGCAGCGTGGACAGATGGGTGTCGAGGGCTCATGGTGGTTACATTTAAGCGGCAAAAACTAGAGGCCTTCCCATATCCAAGATGCCATTGATAGATCGTGCCACCGCCCGAAATACATCGACGTATCCGATCAGATCGTGGTCCAGGTACAGTCCGGGTGTCCAAATCCAGGTAGAGTCCAAGTAGCCGAGGTCCAGGTGCAGGATGTCTAGGAAACCCCGTGGGGCACCTGTACCTCATTAACTTCGAGAAAGAATGAGACCGGTATGTATATAAATATCTAGAAAGCTCATGGGGCACTTATATCTTATTAACTTTAAAAAAGGTTAAGCTGGTGTATATATATATATCTAGGAAGGTTCGTGGGGCACCTGTATCTCATTGACTTCGAAGAAGTACGGTACCAACATGTGAATATGAAGAAGCTTGGGTAGAGAAAGATTGAAGAAGTGGTAATGTCATCATACCAGTGGTACCTGAAGTTGACCGGATCATTGGGATGTTGTGAATTGATGGTTGTTCCAAGAGTCGGTGTCGAGATATTCAAGGCCGAGGCTAGGAGGGCCATTAAAACGTGGATAGGAGGTTGAACTTTATTAGTAGATTCTTATTAGATATAGTTGAAGGTTTAACGTTTGGGATATTTATTTTGGTTAGGTTAGGTCGTTGGTCTTATCTACGTCGGCACATCGATTGAATCTTACGTTGGCGATATTAACTGGTTCGTTATTTTAGTTGATCGTCGGTTTCGGCTGTGTTGCGATACTGGGACGGTCCTGGGCTGGGATTCCGGTTTGTCGTGCTGGGCTGGAGTTCCGGGCTGTCGTACTGGGTTTGGGTTTCCGGGTTGTGGTCCTGGCATGCGAGTTTCGTTGAAAGCACATATAATAGTTTCTTGATTTATGGACTGAAGAAATAAGTGTACTGTCGGCGAATATTGATGACAATAAACGGCATCGTTAGAGATCATCCGGATCGACGATGAAGTCTGAAAACAGAGCTGCTGTACAATGAGCACGGGTGTTCTTGGTATTTGAAAGCACTAGACGGCTAGGTACAAAGTAGGTATAAGTTAGACACTGTATTACTTATCCTAGGGTAAAACATAGAATTAAGATAATAAATAGAAACTGTCTTACCTAACCTCGTACCTACACGACTGGGCATGTGGATCCCATCTTAGCTTCATCCGCATCCATAGTCATATAAACAGAGGTATGCAGGACTACTGGTCCCCGAAACCGCGTAGAGGTGTGGGGTATTGCCGGGGTTAAATTTATGCGCCTTTTTGATGGTTTGGCGATGATAAAGACAATTTTGTTGAACGAGAATCATAGAATCCGAAACCAGGTCAAAATATGGCTCCAGACGGCCGGGTACAAAGTAGATCCAGTCAGCCACTGTATTGCACATCGAGAGGTAACACACAGGACTTAGACATTTCTAAATAGAAATGTCTTACCCGACCTTGTACCTTCACGATTGGGCTCGTTAGCGTGGACTGGTGAAATTGGAAATGTGGGAGAGCCCCCATGAGCTCACGCGGAAATTACCACCACCGCACTTTGATCAGGAACTCTCTTCTCTAGCGAATAATCGCCGGGATTGATCCTAAAATACAGAACGGAGCTACTTATAAGAGACGTCTATTCAACAGGCCGCGAAGGGAACTCAGTAAGTTGATAGATACAAGGATCAGTAACCCGGACCGACCAGCTGCTGGCTAGATCGGAAGGTAGAGGTCTATCATACATACTATACATGTGCCCCTGGTCGAGCGTCGTGGTCTCGGTGCGCTTCCTGATCCAATGCGAGTATTCATACAAGGGTGGACTTCTTGATCTCCAGCCCGTTCTGTCTCCTAGTACACCCTGCACAGCGCCATTCCGCCCAATTTCCTCTCCACGCACTCTCTTGCCTCCAATATGCCTCGGTCGGTGGTCAAGAACATGCACTCCCCCGGGTGCGTCAGGCCCTTCACATATGCCGCCTCCCTCGTCCTCGTGATGCGCCCCAGATCTTCACTCGTGAGCCATATCCGCCTCGTCGGCTTGCTGACCAGCTTCATGTTTTTGAGTACCGGTTCGTTATTCCAGTACTTCAGACCGAGCCACAATCTCCTCCTCGCCGGGTTCTGTGGGACCTTGACGTCGTGGAGTATCTCTCGCCCTTCTAACATAGTCCCTGCTGGTCGTCCCAAGCTTCCGGGGACAGGGTATGCGGCCCACGGCTGTTCGGCTAATTTCTGTGCCATCTCTTCGTGCGCTTCGGGGTCGACTGTTTCTTGCAAGAGGAACGGTTGTGGAGGCGCGGTGCCGCCCAGGGTCACGCTGGAGATGAAACCTTCGCGTTGAAGGCCCAACATCAGGTTGACGTGCATCTTCGAGACGGGTATCGACGTCAGGCCGAGGCGAGCCTTGGAGGCATTTTGGAGGTGCGAGCACACGTGTGCGAGGTTGACGAGGGACATTGCTGCGGCTGCAGTCTCGTGGACGAGCTGGATGGAGAATTTGCGCCCTCCAGGGGCAATTGCGGAGGGACGGGCAGGTGCGTTGGAGCGCTGCGCGTCGGCTTTGATGAATTGGAAGAAAGTGCCCTCGGTTTGCGTTCGACGTGGATGGCGGGCGTCGTTACAGGCTCGTCGTCTCTCTTTGCGGCCAAATTTGTCGGAGGTCCGCTACGTCGGCTTGCAGTGGATCGGTAGCGAAGCTCGGACCAGACTCGATGCATGGAGAGCTTTCTGGGCATGCGTGCTGGCGCTGACCCCACGACGACGGGCGCGTAGAGCTCGATCAAAATAGCATACACCCCTGCCGTTGGTCCTTTGTCTGCATTGCATCCTAATCTTTCCGTGCTATATATTCTGCTGCTATATATTCTGTCTCCAGCGTCGTTCTGTATATCCTAATTCCTTTGCACTTCCCGTTCGCAACTTGTTTTAGAGTTGCCTTCAGACCAGGTGCGGCGAAAGCGAGAAAGCAAAGATGCCGCCACAACAGGGCGAAGTTTCTCTCTTGACACTGTGAGAAACTCATTATTTGACATGGAAATGTGCAACATCTAATTCGTACCCAGCTTTGCAGACATACACTACTACTTCTCTCCTCCGCATTTCAAGACCCCGCACCACCGCTTCGACAAAAGCAGCTATGTCTACCTATACCACAACCCAATGCAGCAACGAGGCCGGATAGAAGTCGCAAACCATGCCGGAACACCAGACCAGGACGCCTTTGCGGGTAATCTCGATACCGTCACCATAGAGCAAACGTACAAGCACCCCTGCCTCTTCACCCTCACGGTCGATGCCTTTCGCAATCAGAACGGAAGCGCTGCCCCCAGTCCACAACAAGACATCTCCCAATGGCATCTGCCCGCTCCCGATCCCCAGAACAATGGTAAATATATGTACAGACTGCACGCGGTGGACATATACTTCTGGACGCCCGACGACGCATCCTTGTTCTTAGACTCTGTGAAACGAGTCGTCCAGCCGCAACAACTGCAAATACTAGCAAATCCGAATGGTCAAGTGGCATCTGCGCAGTCAGACTACAAGCACGATGCGATGAACCCAGTGGTCGCAAAGCTCGAGAGAGCGGCCATATCTCACACGAGCCGCAGTCCAAGCCTCAATCTCAGTACTCAGCACTCCTACCCAGGACCTCCTGCAGCCCCAGCCTCGACTTCAAGTCCTCCGGCGGCAGACTCAAACACCCACTACGCGCCAATGGCATACAATCCCGCCGCACCAGCAGCCCCGGAACCGATCGCTCACCGTGAGAAGACGCCTCCGCCGCCCGATGCCGCGGACGGGACCGGTCTGGGCAACGCTGCCCTAAATGATCACCAAAACACACAGCCGTACGGAAACCCATTACAGGCAGGCTTTGCGCCCCAACCAACATCAGGGCCTTACATGCCTGGACCTCCATCACGAACTTCAACGTTCTCCGGTCCGCCACAGCAGCCTGGAATTCAGAGGTCCAGCACTGTAGGTTCGATACCACCCCCACCGCAAAGTCCTCCGTCCTTCGCACCGCCTCCTGCCGGCCCTCCTCCAAACCAACCACCAGCCCAACAATACGCCAATCATCCCGGAACTCCTGGTTTCCCTCCTACCCAGTCGCCCCTTCCTTCACCGGGGTACGCACAGCAACCGTATCAACCCATGGCGAGTCCACCAGCAGGAGGCTACGCACAGTATCAGTACGCAAGCACGACGCCGCAACAACCTAGCGCGGATCAGTACGCTCTGCACCAACAACTGTACCGGCCGACGGAGCAGGAGGCGGGGATCAAAGACCACGAGAGGGTTTCCAGCGGAGAGAAGAAGAGCAACATGGGGAAGAGGGCGGAGAAACTGGAGAAGGGGATTGGAGGCTTTTTGAAGAAGCTGGATAAGAAGTTCTGAGAGCGGGTGTTCATTTCGATTCTGTATATGCCGATGTGCTTTTATACAATTTAGTTCATGTATAGCGATTCTAGTCAGCGATGCGGGTCAATGGATTGAAACGAGGAAGGTCTTTTTGAGTCTTTTCCCTGTATAGATGCGAGCTCGCTACGAAATGTCGCATGACTTGATTGGAGCGACGAGGAAAGCGTATTGAGCCGCGTCAACTAGGGATTAAGCGCCCAAAAATAGCACCATTGGCGGTTCCTGGAGAGATGGCCGGCGGCGCGGGCCAGACTCTATCACTGCCTGCTGACAAGCTCCAACACCCGCTCCCAGCCCTCGCCGCCTTGACCGTTTGTTGTTTCTATATTACATTTCAACGTGACGGGCGGATCAGCATTCAGGACCTGATGGACGCGGCTACGGTTCTCGCTCCGCTCTAGCCACGACGATTCCCTGTTTGTTTATCCCTGCTTATGAGCCACGCCAAGACGGTAGGCACCTCAGCCCCGTAGACGTGGAGAAGGAACTGAGCGAATCTGCGCTGTCTTGGTCTTTGCCTTTGTACATACTTACAGGGCTCTACGGCTTGTACACGTGCTTGCGCAGTTTGGGCTTCAAGCCTCGCCACGGATTCCACGCCTACGTCACACAGCGCTCCGGGTTCGAGCGGGTCTGGATAGCGGAGTCGCGGGAGTCTGCCACCGTCTCCAACGCCTGGGGTAGGCACGTCGGGTTGGAGAGACTAGGAAAGGAGAAGCAAAGGAAGGCGTCATGCGGCTACCGGCGCGAACGGCGCGGGAAGGCGCGATGGAGAAGCGGATGAGCAAATCGCAAAAGAGTCTCTGGGTGGTACGACAATCATCTCTCATAATCCGCCAGCCTGGTTGCACCGGGGCGTCGCGAAGGGCATTCCTCGCTCTCAGAAACATACTAACTCCAATGCAGATCGCGATTATAGTCATCATCATCTTCATGATCCTCCTCATCACCTATCTCCTCACACTCAAGCTTCGCCGCCGAGCAGGTGTGCAATCACGCAAAACCTCAGACAAACTACCCTCGCTCTTCTCGTGGAAGAACTTCCGGAGACGGCCGCGTCGGAACGAGTACTCCACGAGCCTACAGGACCAGGATGCGGGCAGGAACAGCAGCGTTGGAGTGGGTCGGGATAGGGAAATGAGCGGGAGTGTGGCCGCAATCAACGATCCAGAGCGGCAAGGGTTGAGTCAGAATAGTAATACCAACACCAATGCCGGTGTGGATCGCAACACCTCCGTCCGCAGCGTAATGACGCTCCCCGCCTACGCCCCGGCGCCGCGGGAAAACGAGAGAGTGCTAGGAAGAGAAGGCGAACGTGCGGGCATAGACACCGTCGTCGAGTTCCCCGAGGATGTCGACGAGGAAGAAGAACGGAGAGAAGGCGAGATGGAATCGTTGTACCAGATCCGACTCGCCCGCAGACAAGAAGCCCGCGAACGCGAAGAACGACGGCAAGCACGAAGAGAGGCACGGGCTCGCGGCGACTATGAGGCTCTTGCCGAGATCAGGAGGAGGGCTGAACAGGCGGCCGAAGAATCCGTCAGTCAGATGCTCATTGCGACTCACCAAACGGCCAACCGCGAGCGCCGCGTCTCCTCTGTGCAATACGCAGAACTGGGAGTTGCGCGGCACGACGGCACGAGGTTACGAGCAAACTCAACCGACAGCGATAATCGACCGCTCTTGGATAGCGCAGCGTCGATTGGCAGTGGCGGCCGCGCAAGAGGCATGTCGAACACGACGCTGAGCATCCACCAAAGAGGGCACTCGGCATCTTCGATGCACTCCGTCTCCTCGCGCGCATCCGAGGAGTTCGACTTCGCCGAAACATCCAACAGCCACCGGAGCAACTCGAACGACTTCGAAGTAGTCTCGCTCTCGCATCCGCAGTCGCGAAACCTGAGCAGAGTCACCTCGCCGAACCCCACGCCCAACATGGAGATACCAAACGAAGACGCCCCCGCGTATGAAGACCCCCCGATCTACGAAAGCCCCGTTGCAACGCGCGCCCCGCAGCTCCTAGGCGCCGCCCCGCAACTGCCCACCTTGGAGCGATTGCCCAGCATACAAATCACGCCCGAACCGACTCCTCTCGACGGCCGCGCGCCGTCACCGCGTGCGTCGGACTCCCCGTCGCGATAGCCCAGTCCAGCCCCTACTCACAATCTCTTCCTCCATCTACGTGTACCTACTAGCGACCTTTTCAGCTTTGTCTTTTCCCGCCATGTATGCGGCGTTGCATTTCGGCCTGCTCAGCTTTGCTTTTTTCATGCCATGTTTGTGTTGTGCTGCATGCTCAGCGTACCTACCTATCTGTGCTAATACATATACATAACATTGCGGATTTTATTATACATGCGACCCACGAAGCTACGTTGCAATCTTTTCGCTTGCTTTTCTGTCGCTATATATACGCTGGCGAATTTAGGGCTGGTGGGCTGGCTGGGTGCCTGGTGGCATTTTATATAACTGTCTAAAGAATAATTGAAATCATTGTGAGCGTCGTGTTGGCGCTTGAGGAAGTCAGTCTTGATTTTGTTCTCCTGTTGCCGTTTTGTGATACCCGTAGGGGACCTTAGAAGACATACTACGAGCAGACATAGTTGATCAGCATGGCCGTGAGCGCATCGATAGTCCACTCAGTCACAGGCATAGGGAGACAACGACACTGGCCCAGAAAAGAACCAATGTGATATTATCCGTGCACTTCATTTTCAGCGCTCCATTGCCACCCTACCCTACCCAACGCCAAACGCTCTCCTCCCTTTCCTTTCCGTCAGGAAGGATCAAAAAGCCTAAACCACGGACCGCGTTCCGACAGCGGGAGAGAGAAAGAAGATTTCTGCAATTTTACAATGTAGAATGGAAGATGAGGACGTCGAAACCAATTCAGCGCTAAGAAGCTGCCTGGGCGAGAGACGGACGCATTTGCTCCGACGCCAGGGTCGCGGCGCCTACCTCTTCCGCTTTTTCGCAGCCGCCTTCTTCTCCTCCTCCTCATCAACGAGGCCGCTCTCGCGGTCTTTTTTCGCGGCCTTCTTCTCCAACACATCCCAATCCTCGCCTTCTGAGAACTCGTCTTCCGAGCCCTCGTCCGACATCTCGTCGGAAGCGTTCTCGTCAAAGTCCGACTCGTCCTCGCTCGACTCATCGCTCTGCGCGAGCTCCGACTCTGAAACCTCAAACGCCGACTCCTCTTCCTCTTCCTCTGCATCTTCGTCGTCGGATTCCGTGGACAGGAAAGACCATCCCCCGTCGACGAAGAACTGGTGTGGATCCGAGGTGACGGTCTTCATGATGGTGCCCCAGTTGAGGTTGAGCGGGCCCTCGGAGAAGGGAATGTCGACCGAGTCGAGCCAGTCTTTTACGGGGTCCAGCGACTCCACGGGGATCGTGTTGATGTGCACGGGCGTGCGATTGTAGTCCTTGAACACGATGACCATGTCGAAGTTCCGGAGGCCGAACTGCACGCGCTCAAGGTGCACGATTTCGATTTCTGAGAGCGTGATGCAGGTGAAGGGCGGTTCGGTGAGCTGTACGAGACAATCGGTGGTGGGCTGGATGAGGACCGACGAGCGGCTCGGAACACCGTTGAAGCCCAGCTCGCGGTAGGGAATATCAACACTGACGTTCTCGTTACGCGCCGCATCCGCAATCTTCTCGGCGAAGTTCTTGAATTCCTTGTCCAGGGCGGCACGTTGTCTACGCTCGGCCTGCTCTTGCTCGAATTCCTCTTCGTCGCCGTACCCCTTGTGCTTGCGCTTTGCGCGGGCACCCGTCTCGTCGAATTGAATATCTGTCGCGTCGCGCACGAACTGCACGTCCTTGGTCTTCTTCTTGCCCACCATGATAGGGTTTTTAAGGTGCACGTGGATGATGACAATGAGTTCGTGCTGCGAGGGCTGGAAGAAGAGGTGCTTGACGTTGCTGAAAAGCACGTCGACTTTCATGCCACCGGCACCGTGAGCGTAGCGCAGACCGTTTTGATGTATTTCGACACTGCCGGGAATACGTTTGCCGTCAAAAGCGGGTCGGAGGAAGATCATGTCGAGAATGAAAGGTTTGCGGTCTGCGAAAGTTAGGATAGGTTACTATGAAGATGTGGATGTACGTACTCTTGATTGGTACAAGCTTGTCCTGTTCAACCACGTCTTCCATTTGCTTCTTTTCTTGCTCTCGGCGGACCACGTCCTTCTTGAGCTCGGTAATGTCCTTCGTGATCTGCTCAATGCGGTCGATATCATGTGAGCGGAAAGTCAAGCTCCGAATGAAGTGCGCATTCGGATCCTCAAAAGGCTGATCATCTTTTCGGCCTATACCCTGCCCTGGGGATAGGAAGTTGACACGCAGGGATGTGAAGTCAGCTTCCGGTGTATGAGAAGCGTTCTTGATAGTATGAATGTGGAAAGGAACCGGTCGACCCATGATAGGGAGTATGACGGTAAGGTTCTTCTTATCAACGACAATCTCCAGTTTGGCAACCGCAGTTGGCAGTTGGTTGTCTCGCTTGTACGACTCGAACTTCTTGAACTTCTTCTCTTCCGTGCCGTTGAGGGCCTTCGCATCCTCGCCGTACTCTTCTAGACCAGCTTGCTGCTTTTTTGCGTGGAGTTCTTTCTGGTGTTCCCGCCTTTGCGCCTCCTTCTCCGCGTCCTGATTCGTCGGGCGCTCATGTCGTGTTCGCGTCTTGGCGACGTTTGTCTGGGCAATAGCGGGGCGGCTCTCTTTCTTCACTTTCGGTTTCTTTTCCTCTTCTTCTTCGTCGTTGAAAAAGAAGGAGATGCTTTCAAGATCAGAAGCGGTATCCTTGGTGAAGACAGCGCAGTCCGAGGGAGTCACACGGATTGTGTCAACCAACACCAGAGAGTAAGTCTTACTCTTCTTATCCTGCGGCTTGGTGTTCTCCAGGTCTTGGAGGCTGGTGCTAATGACTAGCGTCATGCCGTCCTTTAAAACGCGTGAATTTTTGCCGCTTAGGAGAAGCGCCGTATCCTTGTTCTCGGTACCGATGCCGTAACCAACGTTTTTGGGGAAGTGCTTCTCAAACTCTGGCTTCTTCTTCTTCAGGTGTTCCAAAGCCTTGTTGTACACGTCCTTTGCCACAACGCCGTCTTTTATCGACTTGATGATCAGGTCGTGTACCGACAATAGAATCTTGTAGGCGGTCTCCTGCTCACGATTCGGATCCACCATGAATGTTCGCGCAATCATAGCACCGTATGTGTGGTAGCGGAGACCGAGTGCGGACACGATTACACCGGCGTGGAGGTTGTTGTCGTCTGGTTCCGAGTTGAACTTGAGATCGTAGCTTCCACCACTTTGGACAGTGGGCTGTAGGCACCAATCCAACTGCATGGTATCGAAATTTTTCGAGACCTTTTGCTTCTCGAAGAACTTCTGGTCGTCGATCTTATTCGAGATTTTGTCGGAGAAAGCCCTATGCGACACCTTCTTCTCAGAATCGAGGATCTCGGACATTTCTTCAACGAAATAGTTGGTCATGACGGCGCTTGATGCTCGCGATGCATCACGAATGAGATGCTAGAAGCTCGTCAGCTTGCGTAGGGCTTGTCAGCCGCTCTCCGAAACGTACCAGCTCCTTTGCATCCTTGACGGACATGGCTGCCTGCGACAGAATGGGACCAAGCTCGACTTGGTCCTCTTCCTTGATGCCAGCTTCTCCAAATGCCGCTTTCCATTCGTCCGCGAAGGCGCCAGTCGCATTGTCCTTCTTCAGTACTGCAACCTTCTTGCCCGCCTTCTTGATGATGTCCAAGCATTTTTCAAACTGCTTCTTGTTCTCCTCGGCGTCCTTGCCCCTAACCAAAATCTCTACGGGGACCTTGGCACCTTTCAAGGGCTCGAGGTAAGAGGCTGTTAGCCATGTTAGCTCGCGCTCTAGCACTGGCAATTGCTGCCTAGCTACAGCCAAAGCCAGTGTACCGTCGGCCTTTGTGCATCCTCAGGTACTCAAGCTTTGCCCTCTATGTGCACTCACCCTTCTTCTTTGTGGTGACAATCTGGATCAGATCGGGGGTTATGACGAACAGGGTGTGGGGGAACTCGTAGCCTAGAAGCCATAGCTGTGCGACTGCTGTCAGCGCATTTCTTCACTCGAAGCTGTCTTTGCGCAAACTGACCTGGAAGGCTGCAGGCTTCAGGTAGCTGCCAGGTTCGCTAGCCTTGCCCACGACAGATGCGATGGAGCCTGCGCCCTGGAAGATGTGGTCGCCGCCGCGCTTGTCGGCCTTCCACTTGGAGACAAAGTTGCCCAAACGCTCGTGGAAAAGGTCCTTGTCGATGACGATGTCGTCACCCATGGTGAAGGCGTCACAGGGTGGACTCGCTAGGCCTTCGGAGGTGACTGTGACGCTGGGAGTGGGGTGGAGGGAGACAGGCGGCGATGGGATCGAGGTCGAAGTCCTGACACGGGCAGAGGCGACGCGCTCGATCGCGTTCTGGCTTGGCACTATCACGTGTGCTAGCGCGCTTTGGAGAGCTTCCGCCTACGAGGAGCTCGTTTTTAGTGAGTTATGCCAAGCACCTTCCAACCTGACAGTGCTTTACTACAACCGCAATTCTTAATATTAATTTATTATATTCGAGGAGATAAAAGCGGCCACTTAGAGCTATTTTCCTATTGTTTTAAAATCTTTTAATTCTTATTTTAACTGGTTGTAGTGTTGTGCTGTCAGACGAAAAACCTTGGCATATGACTTACCTAAAAACGAGCTCCTCGTACCTGGAGCTCTCAGTTTCGCGCCTTTTTCCGCAAGTCATCCCGGATTCGCTGGTGACGTGCGCGCGTGCAGCCCGGACGTCTTTTACCTCGCATCTACGGCAGCGCTCGCTCTTCGATGAGTCTGCAGCGCTCTCCCACCTTCTTCATGTTATGCGATGACACAAAGCCCCAGTGCCCGCGCTGGAGCAGTTCCCCGTACCCCCGAGGGAAACAGCAACGATGGCCAGGGACCAAATAAAGCCCCAGCAACGGGTGTGCAAGCTGCGGGAATGAGAGCGGCAGCGGCGCGCATGGTGGCATTCTATTTTCGGGCTCCCGTAAAGGCATTCTTCAGAGGCCGCATCGACTACATGGGCTATGCGAGAGCCATCAACCCGCACTTCCAAGAGTCGGCGAAATGGTCATGGCGGATGACGACGCCGGCAGTGCTGTGGCATGTCATACGCACCGAAGGATGGTCTTTCATACCCAACCAGATTATGCCCCCTCTAATCGCAAACACCTTGTATGCCAGTCTCAAGCTCAGAGCGCGCGCGACAAACTGACCATGGCAGCATCGGCGCCATCTTGTACACATCCTATCTCCACAGCCTGTCGAGCCTCCACGTGCCCTCTTCGTACCAGACGAAACGAACATATCCGCCCCCATCATTTCAGACAACTTTTTCTGCGGGTTTGATTGCAGGAGGAATACAGTCGCTCTTCGCTGCGCCCTTTGACGCCCTCCAAGTCCGCTTTCGAACCTCCGACATCCTCGAGGGGAAACACAAGACTATGTGGCACTATGCTGGCCACAAGCTCAGATCCATCGGTCCGCAGGGCATTTTTGCTGGCTTCGGACTAAGTTTTTTCAAGGATTCGGTTGGTGCAGCCTTCTTCTTTGGTGCTTTCGAGACGGTTAAGAGCCAGGGCTACTACGAGTTTGTGAGACGGTACTACGGCAGCCGCACTCGCGATGCTCTTTTAGAATCGAACGCGCTGTACATCGACGAGAACGACGGCCGTCCGGTGATCAGACCCCACTACGCCCTCGAGCCCAGCTTCCTCCTGCTTGCCGGCATCTCTGCGTCGTTAGCGTCCCAGGTCATCCAGCACCCGCTCACTGAGCTGCAAGACGTGCATTACCGCCGTCTCGAAGCCCTGGACTTCCAAGCGCACCAAGAGAACAAGCCTTCGGGCATCATGCGGCGCTACTACCACGCCTACGAAGAGACGTTCCGGCAGTGCAAGACATCAGCCAAAAGACACGGCGGGTGGAGAAGGTATTTATACCGAGATTTCTGGATGAACACGATTAAGCAGATGCCGAGTACGAGCGCCGGGCTGATCGTGTTCGAGCTGGTGCGACGGAAGTACGCTTTCGATACCGAGGAAGTCATCATCAGCCATGAGGGGGCGCACATCCTGTTGACGTAGCCCGGACTGGCAGCGCGAAGAGGAAGCCAAGCCATTGTAACATTACTGTTGAAGATAAGATACCCAAGCCTGCATATATAGGCTCTCCTGTACGTGCCAATTCGCACGCCTCACTACATCGTATTGCATATAGACATAGACTCCACACATAACTTAGCACTACACTAACTAACAAATACATTATATAAATGCCCTCGCTCCCTTGACCGTCCTTCCAGTACATATACAAAAAGTTTACAGGAAAAGTCCAAGCAGGTGCAAGGGAGACTACAACATGTCGAACTATATCTTTCCCCCAACCCACCGTACCCCCGCGTCAACGAACCCTGGATGCGCCACCGCGCCGCGCGCCTGCTCGTACCCGTTCCAATACGCCATCCCCAGATACCAGACCCCGACGGCCCAGAAAATGGGCGAAGAGAAGGGGTTCCGCGGCCAGTCGCTGTCGGCCCAGCTCGTTTCGTTCCGGGCTTGCGTGGCGTTCAGGGAGGTAGTAGGAAGGGGGGAAGGCGTGTCGGTGTCGGTGTCGGTGTCGGTGTTGCCTAGCTCGGGCGTGGTGGTAAGATGGGGTCGCAGGCGGGCTTTGGTGGAAGTAGGACTGGTATGGAGGGTGAAGGGTGGGAGGGTGTCACCGAGCGTGCGTGTAGGCGGGATATCCGCGTCCGTGTCTGCGTCGAGCGATGAGGTTGGTGCAGGACAGGGGTTGGGGTCGAAGCCGAAGGAAGGCTTTTCGTCGCTCTGCGCCGTGGGCGCAGTAGGCTCGTCGTCCTCGATGGGAGCAGGATGCGAGTGGTCGAAGATAGATATGCAGCTCTTTTCCTCGGCTGCGTCGTTGTGGAGAGGCAGATAGGGAGATTGGCGCTTGCGGTTTGAAGGGTGATGGTGAGTATCCCAGCTCTGCACCTGCTCCGCTGGGGACGCGTCGTGAAGGTGGAGATCGGGGTTCCTTTTCCCTTTTCCAGGGTAGGAAGAGAAGCCTTGGACCTGTTCAGGCGTGGACGAATCATGTAGGCTCATGTCGAAGTTTCTCCTCCAGACAAACGGCGAGCGGAACCACGGGAGTATGTTGCGGAGACCTGCGGCCTGGGACGCGTGCTCTAGACGAGAAACGACGGCTTCGGCCCTTGCTGACGGACTGGTACGTTTCGCCGTCGCTCTGGTGCTTGTGGACTGGACCTCCGTTTCCGTCGACTCTTCATCGCTCGTTGTTGTATCTGTCTGAGAATCAGTGCCCCGCTTGCTCGTCTGTGGAGCAGTGCTTGGATGTACGCGCTGTAACTGGCCCAAGCCTGCGAATTGGTTTCCATGATCTGTAACACACCGCGAGACTTACCCGTGCTTTCGTCAGACGTCACGGAGGCCGTCGTGTACATTGAGGTTTCTTCCGTCGTTGCGTTCGTAGCAAGGGAGCTAGTGGGTTCATACGAAGGGTCTGTCGTGTAATGTTTCTTGGTCCCAGACGGAAGGGGCGAAACGGGGATAATTGAAAGACTTGGTTTCCGCGACGTCGTCGGTTTGTATGACGGGTCTGCCGTAGACGGGTCCTCTATCGCGCTGGTTCGAGTAGAGGTGAGATCATGGGTGATGGTTATAACTGTAGAGCTAGCCTTCCGTGTCGGTGTCGACGAGTCTTCTGGTGAGCTTTGCGCTGGAGGGGTCGTCGTTGCACTCGGATGCTCCGTCTCAGACTCAGAGCTCGAAGTCGTAGATGCATCCTGCGACTTCCTTGAGTCTTGCGACGCCACCGCGGAGGTTGGATTGTCAGCCGAAGTCTCGCTTTTAGGATCCGATGTAAACGTAGGCTCTTCTGACTTCTCGGTGCTCGTGACAGTGGGCACTCCCGTAGGTAAGCCGCTCCCTGGCTCATCCGTGTTCGCTGAAGTCTGCGTACTTACGGGCATCAATTTGCTGCTCGGTATCTCGCTGGCGATAGACTTGCAGAACTCTATGGCGTTATCTCTGAGAATCGGGACAGTAACATCGTATCCGTTGATCCAGAGCGTCAAAATGTAATACGGAGGCTGTTCTTGCACATCTTCGGGATCATTCTTAGCACGCTTGATGATAGGAAATGCAAAAGATGAGCGAAGGGCAAGGGTAGGTGACGTGTCAGCCGCGCTCGCTATGATGGATTGGGCTTTGGAAAAGCCGGAATTAAGAACTTCGTTCTGCTGAACAGCACCGTGGCCGAGGATGCGCGAGTGGATTGTGGTATCGACGATGGTCTTAGTGACGATTGGAAGGTCATTAAGAGATGTCGTAGTTGCGAAGATAGGGTTAGCGAGAATGGGGAGGCTTACAGAAGCCAGGTGTAAGAGAATATTGATGTGCTTCATGACGAACAATGGTTCGGAAAGAAGCCAAGCAGATTTTAAGAAGGTAAGTATATGCGCAACTTCAGAGGCGGTTTTTTCAGTTGTTGGAATGGAGTTGTAGGGGTTGGAAAGGAGACATGCGTCACAAATCATTGAAGCAGCCGCCTTCAATGTTCTGTGAAAGCTGTTGCCTAGCCTATCCATATAATGACAGTAGAACAAACAAAATGCAAAATAATATGTGAATGAGTGGATCAGTACCATGTTGAATGTTTGAGCGCAATCGGTCGTGATATTATCAACTCTCAGGTACATGCCACAAATCGACCATTGACAGGGTACTATACATCAAATCCAAACCCGGCCATCTCTAGAAACGTGGAGCGCGGTCTCGGTCTTGTCCTAGTTATCGTTCCGACCACGCGCTCAACGGACGTTATCCGAATCGTAGTCGCGGGCTTGGGTCTAAAACCTTCGTTAGAAACACTTCTCCATCTCAAGCGAGGAAACAACTTCTCCATAGTCTTTTATTTCACGTGTTTCGTGATATAAAGCGTTGAAATGGCTGGTTCGCTTGTTTCGTGAAGCCTTGTAACGAGCTTTTTCCTTTTGCTCGTACTCTCGGTTTCAATCTCCGTTTCTAGCAAGAGTGTGGTGGAGAGATCTACAGTTTCGACTGTATCCGTGATGACCGCGTTCAACATCTCCACGATAAGCGTCCCGGGACCGGTAACGGTGGCGGTCAATTGAACCTCTCGCTGCGTTGTGATGATTTTTGTGACGACAAAGACTTCCCACACCTCCTGGTATCTGACATATTCCATGCTCTCGTCATCTTGCACCATGCACACCTTGATGTCGACATCGGACGGCGTATCTCCAGCAGTCAAAGACTGCCAGGGCGCAAGCCAATATGTCATCATTCTCTTCACTGTTGGCGCAGGAGTAATCAATGAGGAGGCGGTCGTGATTGGGGTTGGTGTTGCCAACGTGAATCCGCATTCGCTTGAGAAGGTGATCTCCTAGTCGCATTCTGACACCGTAATCTTTGAAGCAATTCTAGTGAATATAGTGGTGCAAACGGTAGTCTCTGTCGGCACGTATACTGTCTCACAACGCCCTGTGCCGGCAGAGATGATTTCGTATTCAATGGAGCGATTCAGATATGGTGCATTTGTCGATATAGGTTGAAAAGCTATCGGTGGGCCCACGCACCAAGTCATCTCTGGAAGGTAAGATGTAATGACCTGGCTTTGCATAGTAATCTCAACGGCGGTTGCATTCGGTGAAGGGTAGAGTAGACCGTATATTGATCGGGTCGGGGCTGAGCATTGTTCGGTGAAGGTGTAGTTTAAGCTAGCGTTATGATCGTTGTCCAGTCGCTTCTCGTACTGCTTCGATGCATCTACTGCCTCGTGTCGGAAGCCATTGTTTCTTGCTGTTATACCTCGAAACCGTCCTATCGTGAGAAGAATCGTAAGGATATGTGGGAACGTAGGCATATTGAAAGTTGTTGACACGTCGCCAAGAGTAGCAGGGTGCAGAGTTGGAATAAGCAGAAGTTCGGCCCGGGGGCGCCAGGTATCCCTAGAGCCAGGGAGATAATTCGATCATGCCGTGATCATGTTGTTGCGTCGCTCCTGGAATGAGTGACTTCGCTTCTAGACCGCGCATCCAGATGTCCCTTGATTGATCATCTGTGGAACGCCTGCAGTACGGCATCAGAATGATCCATCTGTGCAGTATCCTATTTAATATGCTGTAAACACTGATTTTGCTCCCTCCATGAGATAAGTGGGTTATGCAGTCCAGGTGTTGTTACTATACAGATCGCAACACGCATCGCTGTGCCGTGCTTCAAAGCTAACTTTCAGTTTCCGATGATTCAGATATCTTGATTGATGATTGATGGAACATCAACAGGTGTTGCCCAGTATAGTTAATACAATGGTTGATATCTATGCGTAAATGGCAATGTATGTATACTTTAGTGCTTCACAATATCGCCATTCGTTGAGTTTTGAGCAGGAACGTATCTATACAAGGCGGTGTAATAGGTCCTTTCCATCAATATACCGCTCTAGATTTTCTGCCGTCTCTTCGTACCAGGTGCGCAATGTGCCCTCTTCGACATATCCCATGTGCGGCGTTAACAGAACTCTGCTCTTGCCCTCCTCATCCCAATCTTCGCACCGCCACGGGCTATCTGCAGGCAGGGGCTCGATATCGAAGACATCTAGCGCCGCACCGCGTATGCGACCCTTTCGAAGCGCGTCTAGTAACGCAGCTTCCTCTACAAGCGGTCCCCTCGAAGTGTTGATCAGGAGCGTGGAGGGTTTCATCCACCCCAGTTCATGTGCGCCAACAATACCTCGCGACCGCGCGCTCAACACGTAATGCAGACTGACCACATCAGCGGACCTGAAAAGTTCTTCCTTCCCTACGACCTTGAACGTATGCTCGTCCTCTTCTACAATGCCGCCACCTTTCACAGGCACGCCCACCTCGTCCGCTAATTCATCCGCTCTGGCCTGTGTCAGATTTGCGCTCCAGCACACGATCTTCATCCCCCAAGCTAGCATGCCCACCCTTGCGACCAGCGCGCCTATCCGCCCAAACCCTACAAGTCCGAGCGTCTTACCCTGCAGCCCGATGGCGAGCTCAGTCTGCCACCCCGCGGCGACACCCTTCCCCTTGACCACCGCATCGTCCGCCGCAATGTTCCGCGCCAGCGCGAGTATCATGGCCCAAACATGCTGCGTCGTCGGGTGGCCTCCGCCTTTCTTGATATCGATACTCGCGCGGGCGGACGCGCCGCTGCCTTTCCCGTCTGTCCTGCCTTTCCCGGGTGCGGCAACTAATTGTATGCCTAGCTCTTTCATGGTGGCTTTGTCGAAGGTCTCGAACTGGCCGCCTGTAGCGAATATCACGTCTAGGTTTGGGAGCTGGCGTAGGAGAGCGCCGGGGAGCGGGGTGCGCTCGCGCATGGTGGAGAGGGCGGAGAAGGGGCGGAGGCGGTCGATCAGGGCGTTGCGGTCGGCATCGGTGGTCTGGGGGTGTGTGTATGAGGGGAGGGTGTCGTTGAAGGTTGTGACTTCCAGTTTGGAAGAGTCGATTGCGGAGAAGTGCTGGGCTGCTATGTTGTGGTAGTCATCTAAGATGGCGAGTTTAACGGGCGCTTGGGGGGCCATTGTACAGGTTGGAATAAGACGGGGGAGTTTGGGAGAGAGTGTGGAGGTTTGTGAGAGACATAGGTGTAGGATGTAAGCACGTGCTGCAAACGGGCGGTTTTGACATGACGCGGGAGGTTCATGAGCATCCCCGCGGCCGGGTTGCGACTGCGGGGTGCTGGCAACTAATGTGGAGGTGCGGTTGGTGTTCCGGAAAAGCGACGGTTACGCGGAAAAAGCTAGCAGCACACTACATTTCAACTTGCTTAGCTATAGACCTCTCTCGCGTAAAAGATAAAAGTAGGCTATAAAGGCTAGAGGTATAGCAGAAAACGTAATAAGGTAACTCTAGGATAGGTAATATAATAACTAAATTTTAGTCACTAACGTAGTATTGTATAGCTAGCTTTCAGCTTTACGCGAGAGGACATTCTTGGAGCTGATTTCAGCTCCGCTCGAGACACGGGACCAAGACAACACGAAATAAAACTGTTTAATCTAGCCTCATACCTACACAATTGTGCTGAAATTATTAAAAAACTATAGCTTACCACCGCTCAAGTGTGAGTTAACACCTTTCTTTCTTTTATAATTATACACGCCCTTTTCTCGCTCGACACGCATTCGATCGAACCTGGGAAAAGTCACAGTCACGCAGTTTGCACATCGAGAAAAAATAGAGGTGTGACATTCACTACCGACCAGCCCTTGGCTCCACCTTCGTAGTCGGTATGCGACACTCCATCCTCTGAGTATATAATGAATCCAGTAGCATTAGCTCCCATGGAAGAATACTACAACAGCTCTGCTTCTTCATGTGAGAGGTCATTTACATGGTGGCTTCTGTAGCCGGCGCAGCAATAAACGACGCCCGTCCTCCCACGCCTGTATAGCCTCCGTGTATTGGTTTCGAAGATTAGTGGACGCCGCATCCGATGAGCAATCTGGGTGATGGGCCTGTGTCGAACTTTCGGGCTCTTGGAGCGAGGATTGACTGCTCCAAGTTTCCCTACACCAAGGTTATGAGTTTGATTCGAAAGACGAGTAACGAAGATTAAGGTTGACTTAATCTTCATCGAAGATCTGGAGAACGTTGTCCAAGATTGTAATCACGACACGAGCTTGAAGCCCAGCATCGGCCATGTTACCCCCCTGATGAGGTCCCATTACAGAAGGCCTGAAAATGTTAGCTCCAGCGAGATTGAGCAGATGCATGCATATGCTTACGCCCAACAAATACCAAGATTGGCAGCACTCATGCGATTGACTTCCGAAGACTGCTCCACTCGCCGTAGATGGAGCATCAACGCTCGAAGCGTGGCGTAGTTGGGATCCGGAAGTGCGTTGATCAGCGCATGCATCGAGTCCCGCCGCATTGTGTCATCATCAATGCGAGCTGCATCGATGAATTTGGAATAGAAATCCCGTGTCAACAGAGGATCGGGAAGCTCGCGGAAAAACTGTTTCAACAGACCGGCAACACTATTGACGTCGTGTTGAAAGGCTTCAGGGTTACGGAAATCAACCTGTGTGGCGTCTGCATCAAGCATCAGCGACAGAATGTGAGACATGTGTGGATAACCTACCACTGTCGAACAAAGCCTTCATAGCCTGAATGTGAGATGTAGTGCCAGGAATACGATAAATGCCCTCGACTTCCAGGCCGTACAGATCCACAGCCTGTATGCACTGATACACCACTAAGGGTACCGGGGAGCCATCTCTAGCGAACAACTGGTCTAGACTTACGCCAAAGACTGGATTCACTGGAGCGCTGTGCAGTACTCCACTAGACTGTTGTGCTGTTATTTGGGCGATAGGGCTTCTGGGATAGTCGCCTTGTGAATAGGGGTTCTGCGCAGCGGGGGAGAAATTGGAAGTTCCGTAATGTGACTGTGGATGTTGCGGCTGTTGTTGCTGAGATGGTTGGTGATGGCCTACCGTGTGACTTTGATGACTTGCTTGTTGGACCGGTTCTAAAGGTGGGGCGGGAGTCTGGTAGTTTCCGGTCGACGAGGCGCACTCGGGCTGCTGTAATGCAAAGGAAGGCGGAGCCTGATTCTGCATCTGCATTGATGTCCGGCGGCCTCCGCTGGTAGCAGCAGATGGGGTCGGCTGGGCCTGTGTGGAAGCTTGTGTGGGATGTTTCACGTACTGCACCTCCGAGCGCACCGACGGTACCTTGGAGGCATGCTTTAGCATATAATCGTCAAAGTCCCGCTCGTTGTTGATCTGGTAGATGAGCTGATTGATGCTGGGAGGCGGCGTAGCTGTGCTTCCCTTGAGCGGTTGAGGGCTTACAACTTGTCCGTTGTTGACGACAAGTTTCTCATTGAACGAGGCTACAAGAGTAAGTAGGTAGCACGTGAAGTCATAGGCGGACCTACCATATTTCTGCATTTCCATGGTAAGGGCGGCATCGATCTCCTTTGTGAGATCGACCATTGCAGCCACGGCCTGGGGGCGCGTGGTGGACAGCAGTTCTTTGCGGTAAGCCTGGGCGGTCTGCACTTTGGAAGCGTAGTCTTGATCGGCGGCCTGGACTTTGCGTTGCAGGTCCTCCTCGTGCTGAGCAGCCGACTTGGGGCCTTTTAATCCAAATTTCCTACCCGCGCCAGTGTCACCTGTCTTGACGCGATCCAGGTCTTCGGCGAGCTGGTCGTACTTGGCTTTTGCCTTCTCGGCCAGCTTTTCGGCGTCCTGGACTTTTTGCTCGGCAGCTAGGCCCTGTTGCTTCCACGTTTTCCGGCTGGCGTCCATCTTGTTCGCCAGCTGCAGCAAGTTTTCGTGCATGGCGTGAAGAGCAAGACCAAACTGCGTGCCATTGTCGCCAATGCGCTCGTTGACGTGCAATACCAGCTCGAACTGGGCTTGGTAGCTCTCATGGCGGCCGTCTGCCTTGCGAATGCTGTCGAGCGTCGAGCGGGAGAGCTTCTTCAGGCTGTTGGCATGCTCCTGTGCTCTGGTCAGCGCTGTTTCGCCCATTCTGTACATTGAAACGCACCTCTTCCATGGCACCGCGGCGTTTCAGGAAATTGGCAAAGTCTCGGGCGCTGGCTATGCTGCTTTTGAGCCGATTGAGCAGAGTGACTACCCCGATATCGGATTGCAACACGTCGTTCACCTTCTGCTGCACTTGCGCGTCTGGGGCGTCCTGGGGTTGGGGGACAGGCGCGGCCGCAGCCTGACCGTCCTCGGGCTCTCTGCTGGCATCGTGGGCATGGGGGGTCGTGTCGAAGTCCGGATTGAAGCTCTCGGTGCTCTCCATTGGGGGCAGCGAAGGTGGAGCGGCCATGGCAGGCAAAACTGTCGTTGACTCCGGGTAGCGTTGGCGGCGACGTCGGTGATGATGTAGCTACACTAAGCGCGGAGGCCGCGTCGCGTGTGGAGGCGGGGCGCGCTTGCCTCGACGACGACATACACTCGCTCGTAAAGCTGAATGCTGGCTGTGCACAACTACCATCGCAATCGAAGTTCAACCTTTGCATTGTCTATTCTGCGGTTACTTATCACGTTTTCCTGCTAGGAACTTTCTACTTATACCCGAGAGGAGGGTAGCTACTGTCTGCATCTGTTGGAGTTGCGACGCTCTACCCCTCCTCTGTCACAACTGCACGATGCCTCCCCACAATGGCCTGCCCGAAGAGGTGGCCGTGTGCCTCCAGAATGCCCGCTTCGTACGCATACATTGCCCTACCTACTACCCCCGCGCCTTCCAGCTGACCCCGCCAACAGCTCCATCTCGCGACGGCATCCAACAATGCAGGTCACCCATAGCTCCATTCACGAAACGAGTCTGCTCCAAGTAAATAAGGAACAGACTTTCTTTTGCATGATTTCGCCAACTCCCACTTTACGCAGACCCGCGCTGACCGTTCACCAAGGTCCCCCACATCTCCCTAATGAACTACACCTACCTACCCTCAACGCCCTACTCACCGCACCCAACCATCATCATGACCACGCCCCCCTCCTCGCAGAAGACGCACAACCTCGAATCAAACCCTCTCGTCTCGCTGCTCGTCCACGACTGGGTTTCCCACCGTCCACCCACCCTCGACCAATCTGCTCGCTCACCCTCGCCGTCGCGCCCGAATCCTCGCTCTGGATCCCTCGCGGAGCTCCTGCTGGGCATGAACACCGCTTCTCTTAGTAGGATCAGTACTACCATCAATGGCCTCGCGCAGATAGTACCGAGTGGTAGTGCGGAAGAGGAGTGGTACAAGGCACAGCATCTGGCAAACAACACCTTTGGTCCGAGCGAGGATTCTTATTCGAGCTCTCCTGTTGCCGGTGGCGGCGGCTTATGGGGTGGAGGTGGTCTGGAACGCCAGCGCCTGAACGACGAAACTGCTGAAGGTGACGGCGGTACGCGTTGCTACGTCGAGGGCGAAGAGGTCAGGGTCGTCGTCGTGCAGATCCGGGATGGAAGGATAGCCGATTGGAAAGGACAGGTGCGAGATTGGGTCGTTGGAGAGGAAGCCGGCTCAACCTTGCTGAACGGCACTCGATGAGCTTGCACCATCACTTGCAATCTCCCATGCCAGATGACGATTAGTCGTGGTTGAATGCTCTACTGTAACCAGTTGGCCCTTCTATGTGCACTGTACGATGTCGAATCAAAACGTTAGTTAGTCCCAAAGCACACAGGCAGCACACACATCGTAATGCCAGATAGTCTGTTAAAGCCAAACATTTACACCCACACATTCTACCGTCTTATCCTGACTCCGTCGCTATGCTAAAATCCCCCCAGCCCAAAACAAAGACTCATGGACAAAAGCCTGCGCCACCCTTTGCCCGCCCTCAGGCTCTCCTGGCGCTAAATAAATTGAGACTGATAGCCGTTTCGTTCCCTCCGGCGTTCCCTCCACTGTCTGGCAAAATTTCCCACCTATTCAAACTATACGGAACAGCCTTCACATCCGCCCTCTCCTGTCTCCTAGTGCTGCTTTTCGCTGTCATCATTGGTTGGCTTTGGTTCGACGCTGTCCTATGCGGCTGTCCCCCAACTTGGCGTTGTTGAGCCATAACCTGCATCTGCTGCATCTGCTGCATCTGCAGACTTTGGCTATTCTGTCCATTAGACCCCTGACGCTGAAGTTGTTGTGAAAGTATTTTGTGAGACTGCTGATGCTGCGGATATGCGAAACCGCGTCCCGGTGGGGCTTGTGCTTGTTGTTGACTCGACGGTCGTTGCGACGACGTGGCTCCGGCACCAAAATGTGCCATTGGCGCTTGCGCTTGGGCGGTAGTTGGCGTCTGGCTCTGGGGAGGGGAAGCCATTGTTTGATTAGCCGACCTTATTAGACCGAGCCAACCATCATGCTGCGAGTCAGTCCCGAAAATGAAGGTACTTCGACTGTCTTTGCTGCATCTCGTGCATGCAAGACGAAGTAAGCTTTTGCGAACTTCTTCGGATACGTGATCAGACAGTAACGCCGCAACGTCGAAGATGTATTGGGTAGTTGAGGGGAAGCTTCTTAGGTGTGGATGAGTGAACAAGTTTCGAAGGTTCCACATGAGTGCGGCTTGATGCTGATGGTTGGCCTTCGATACCAAAGCGGGCGCCCGATAGACTACAAGGCGAAGTAAAATATGCAGCCTAAGACACCTTAGCATTTTAGAGACAGTAATGTCAATACAGGTGAGCTTACCAAGTGCATAGTTTCACAGTCAATTCCTTGTCGTCGACCATAGTCACTCCTCCAGGTCCTACGGCTCGAGCGTGCAACTGATGTAGTGCGTCCGCGATCCCTCTGAACCTTTCCACGAGAGTAGTAAGAAGAGATACCTGTACATCCCCTGCACCTTCAATGGTAGTTGCACAGATGACATCTAGAAGTCGGGGAATGCAAGGGGGTTCGTCCAGATGGTTAGCGCCTTTGTCGGCTAAACTTGGATCACACAAGAAGGCTGACAAGCTAACAATCTCTTCTTCTGCACGCTCCCGGATCTGCAAATGTGAGCGGCTGAAGCTAAGCAAAGAATACTGCTTACCAAAATCTTTAGAGCTGCATCTGACCCAGACAAAAGGTCTAGCAGGTAGCCATGATCGAGCTCAAGGCTCCGGCTCAGAAGTTTGATGAAAGCAGCGGGGAAGCTCTCAAAGGGGTTTTCCGCGGATGGAATAGCACTGAACAGGTCTCGGAGTTTCAGCTGGCAAAAAGGCAACGAAAGCTGGTCTGCCATGCGGAAGATTGCGGTAGCCTGCTGATCACAAGGCATCTTTGACAGGTCTAGTTATTGTCAGTTCTGTTTTCGAGATACGGTCAATCGGATGGATGGCGACAGTGGCTTACTCATAACGCTACGAGGATCCATGATTCGATCGAGCACGGACGTAACGCGAGCGCGCAGGGCATCATTAGAAGTCCGTCCGGGTATTTCTAACAAGAACGAGACACTTTGCAAATCGACAATTGCAAAATGTCGAATCACGCTCAAAACCCGATCATCCAATAGAAGATTGAACGAAACATCTTCGGTTTGGTCTTCAGGAATACCAGTACTCAACTGGAATGCCTCTTTGATCAATTCCAGTAAAGCACTGTCTTGCTTTCGGCAGAAGAGAACCTGTCGCATACGGAACTGATATGCTTGATAGCGTTGCAGGCTGATCAAGTCGTCATGTGGAAGAACGTTATCCAAGCCTCGGACCGCAATGCGGAATGAATCGACGGGGCGGTCCCGCTGTAAGCGGCGCACATGATCCAGTATTGTCTCAAGAAAGTGAGGCATAGTCAAACATCCAGAAACTATCAGCGGAGGCAGTGCGACAAATAGTGCGCGCTGCTCATGGCTTGCCAATGCCGAATGCAGCCAAGAAGTCAGTACCGTACGGAAAGTACGTTCTTCAAATATTTGCAAACGGCGCAACCACGCTGTGAGGTTTCCAGTAGGACGAATGCCTTGGCAGCTTCGCTCCTCGATATAAGACACGATCTTTACGAGGACTCGGTTCATCGTTTGCCAGTCCATGTTGTTGCCACTGGATAAAATGCGCTCTATCTCCTCCTCAGGACCTGACCGGACGTTGCTCTCAGCCATGGTGTCCGACGCAGGTGAACAGACGACGTGGGAGTTCCTCTGTTCGTAACGGCCAAGATCGTATTCCAACATCTGCATGAGTTGCGAGTCGACATGGTCCAATTGGAAGAGAGGGCCCAGACTAAGCAGTAGATCCCTTTCCGGGAGGTGCAGCGCTCTGATGGCGGTATACCTAGTGACCACTCTCTCAAAAAGTGTGTCAAAGGCACCTATGGCTTTGAATGCTTTGAAATGATAACAAAGAGTGTCAATTGAAGCACTCAGGACATGATGATCGTATGAGGTCGCAACGATCCCAACAACGTCTGCTAGAATAGGCAAATCGTTGAAGTTTTCGAGATAACTTCGGACGACTTCAAAGTAAGCTGGCGAAACCGTGCAAATCGGGCTTGTTATATTGATGTCGTAATCTTTGCTAGATCCACTTTCCAGAGTCAGAATCGCTGATACAGGAGTCTAGGGGCTTACCAGTCAACAGGTTCAACCGCTGAAGCAACTTGCCGTCGCAACCACATAGCTAGTTCAAGACATATTGTCCGACTCAGACGATTGGTATCAAGAGTTGTTCGGCAATCGAAACCAGATTCCAATCGCGAACAATCTGTCAGCTGTCGTAGAATAGTCTCTTTCGTCTCAAAGATTAGTTCTTCTTCCATGGCGACCGGATAAGATGTGCTGCGCAACATGGTCCTTCGCAAATTCAATACTTGGGTAGATAGGCCGGTTAGCGGAATTTCCGTAAGAAGACGGAGTTGCCAAGTAGTGATCTACATCTGATTAGTCTAGTAGAGATACTCGTACTAGATTGCAAGCTTACCGCGTTCAGTTGCTGAGCTGGACCCATTGATCCAGTTGCTATGAGCCACTGGAGATATTTCCCTGGCAGAAAGGTCTTCGAGCGGACCAATTCCGCTATGATTCTAAACACAGGGTCTGGCACTTTGCTACGGTCTGAAGCCAATTCTGGAAGATAGCTCATGATGCCTTCGCAAACGTCTACGCCGACTTCGTTCCATTTGCGGAGTAAGCGCGTAACGAGATATACTCGGTGCAAGCCTTGCCGATATAGAGACGATGACCATTTCAAAACAGCTGATACGAGACGATTCTTATCAGGAAATAAGTCCATGCAGTCGAATGCTAGATTGTCGACAAAGAGGCTCGCCTGGTACTCCAAACTGTCTAAAAGGCGATACAGCTTACGGAGTGATCTTTTTGATGTCGGGAAGCAGGAACTCAGAGAGTGCATGACACTTCTGTTCCTATCATCCAAGTCGGCGATTACAAGCGAGAGTTTTGTGTCCGTTCGACGCTGGTCGATGACATTTAACACTTCCTTGCATCTTGCCCAATTATTGGGAATCAATAGACAAGCGGACTTGGATATAGCGACCCTCGTTATGACGCTCTCAAGCAAACTAGCCACAGACGTGGTTCTTACCTCTGCGCCCAGAGTGTAAATCTAGACGCTGGAGTCAGTACAGAATTTTCGGAGAGGTCCGGGGATCCGTACCTTCTCGGCATGAGTCAACAATGACTGTGCAAGACGTGTGCCCCGCCGACGCGAGGAGACCAGATTGGCCCAATAGTCGGGAATGCAGGTAATTAACAACCAGAGGAACAAGCGCTCCAGGGTAGAAGATTCAAGACTGTTCAAGATCCAGTCCATGAAATGATCCTCTTCCACAAGGTGCTCTTTGAATAAATGTGCTGCAAGTTGTAGGCTGGCAAAGTTAGCGGAGATGGTCCAAATTTGACAAAGTACCCACGCGTATGTTATGCGGCCTTTCCAGTCTTCAAGGCCTATACCTGCTATAACGCCGTCCAGGAACTGTTCCACAGAGCTCGTCCAACCCCGGATCCATGTAATTGTGCCAGCTTGCCCTTTTCGTTTATGAGCCCGCATTTCATTAACCCCCACGCATTTGGCCAACCACAAAGCCCGAGGTATGGGGATGCTCTTATTGAGGCATTGTTCAAGGAGTACTTTGCCGGTTATACCATGGGGTATAGTACGACTCAGCCTCCGTAGACCGACTGCCGGGTTGGCTAGGTCGTGTAGCCAAGTCTCCCGAGTGGAGTCGCGAAGCGTTAGGCGTGGAGGTGGTTTGAAGGTGTTGGGTGCGGTGAGACGGCTGCATGCCTGCCGCTTCTCGAGGACAGCTATGAACAGCGTCGACAAGGTCGAAGTGCCGGATTTGTTCTTCAGATTCGCCCATAGTGAAGGCCGGGCCGTGTTCGTCTCGTTTATGATCTGAGGCTTGTTACTGATGCCACCCTTGACAACCGTCTCGGAGAGCACGTCTTCCGGATGAGTGCCCGTCCATGGGTAGACATCAGCAGCTCCTGTCCCTCTGTTAGCACGCTTCCCATGCGGCCAATCTGCTATAGACTCACTTCCGCCCGGCAGACTGGCGGCGGGTGCTGCGATGTCCTGGTGGCCGCTTTTTGTCAGAGAAGGATCGACCTTGACGCCGCTGCCTCCCGGTACAGGATGACGTTGCTGGAAAGCCTCGGGAGGTATGGACAAGCTGGGGCGCGGGGGAACCGGGAGCGCCCCAGCAGTTGGACTGCCCTCGGAGGCCTCGACGCTGCTATCGGCGGCTATGGTGAAGAAAAGCTGGGGCTTTCCCTTCGGAGCGAGGCGCACCGAGTCGCTGGCCGTCGTCTGGAGGCTATCAAGTTGCGTCGGTTTGGCCTTGGGTGGTCGTTCGTCAGCGGCCCGGTCGTGCTCTGCTGCCGCATCTGGCCCATGATGGCATGTTGCGCGAGGGCGGGAAGTCATCGCATGGAGACGGGGGGCGGAGGCGCATCGTCGCCGGTCGATGCTAGGACAGACCAGTCGAAGTCATGCGCCTGCACACCTATCGGATTATGTGTTGCAAGCGCTCGCAGCGGAAGAGCGATGCGCAAGTGCCAAGAACGGTAGTCGCGGTCTCGGAACGATGCCGAGTGCGGTCCTCATTGCTCAACACCATTACACCGTTCCACACCAACTGTCGCACTACGCTTTCACGCGCTACACCAGGACGATGGCGTCGAACAAAGACATGAGGCGTGTTGACCTGAGTACGTTTTCTACCCCTGTTCCTTCACGTGCCCACGCTCCAACTTGCCTGCATCTTGTTCCCCTATCCTAGGTGCCCACGTAGATTCTATCACATGCACTAACTCCGCAACAGTTGTGCCTTACACCGAACCGGCCAAGGACAAGTCAGATGGCGACATGTCCAATACCATGGCGACAACTCTGCCTATGGCTGCCGTGAGTGCCCTATGATCACCGCATATAGATATCTCTCCGCTAACAGCAAGATTTAGATTTTCACTCGCAACAAGTAAGATCAATCTCAGTACAATACGATTCAGCGCTAACACAGTGTGTGCGGTAGGATGATCGGATGGTGAGTACAATCCTGACGGAGTCTGCTGTGTCGCTGACCATAATATAGGGTTGCTGTAGTCTTCGCGCTCCAATCGTGGCTTGCAGAGACCTCCGAGCAACGGAAGACTGCTTCTACGCCGGCTTACTTCTCTGTCGGCATGAGCTGTAAGTCGGCCATCATCCGGGCTGCGCCAGGCCGAATCACAACTAACATCATTAGTCATGTCCTTGCTTGTATCCTACATGCCACTGTTTCTGCCACCGGCCCCAGTTCGAGCAGTTGGAGGCTCTGGAACCGAAGCTCCAGGTGCAATGCCACCGACATGATTTGGCTATTGAGCGTGTGCTCCGGTTTGTTTCAGAGGCTCAAGTCCGCGGTCAACTCTATATGCCAGGCTTGCAATTTGCAATCTTCCCCAGCGGGGTAAGCGTTCGACACAAATAATGGTTATTATTTGTCTCATAACTGTACATGATGCTATCTTACAGTACACCTATTGTACATACCATCAATGTGAAGAAATCAACAGATACCCCGTGTTACTTGAACAATCAGCTTTCATACCGAGCTCCCCAACTTGTCAAATATGCCAGTCTACACTGCTTGATACTCGTTCACGGTTCTCGCGTACTCTTCGTCAGATTCGATCGAAGCGCGCGTGCTAAAGTTTGTGAAGCCCCAAACCTTCCAGTCTTTGGCCTCGCCCCGGATGAATTGTCTCTGCAGAACAAGGTATTCCTCTACTTTGCTTTCCGGGCTCAACCCTTTCTGAACCGTGAGTTGTTGTTTGCTTCGGATGCGGAGGATGACCTGATGTATTCCAGTTTGCTCGTAGCCAGGAAGCGAAAGGGGACTCGCGAGATTCGACACGATCTTGCAGGTGGGCTCGCCGATCGTACTCCATTCCATTTGGAGACCTGGAGGCCGCGCCTCTATGCGCTTTTGATATTTCGTTGCTACGCTCGATATGCAAAGCTGCGAGACCGCTCTCGAATCGCCTCTGTTCGGGTCAGTCAGCGGGTGGAGAAGGCGTCGCACAAGACCGGCAGCGAGGAGCAAGGTGAGGGGAACAAGACAGCTTACTTTGCGAATGATTCATGAAGATGCTTGTACTTCTGCAAAGCCCGGTACTTCAACTGAGCTCGACTGCTCCACCAGTGCATGATGGGCTTTTTTGTTGTATCGAAGCTCCGTCTGAAGCGCCATAACCTGTGTGATATTAACTTCGTGGTAGAGAAACCTGCACACAGCCAAGACGTACTGAATCCATGATCCTAAGCGCGATCTAATCCATTTCCACTCGTACCACATACGATCCGAGAGAGAGAACCGGGTCAATGGGAATAGTGGTGCATGAACGAAGGTGCCTAGTCTGCGTCAATCTCTGGGGCGCGAGAGTTCAAAGGAGAGGAAAGGATTACCAGGGACAAGACCGATATCGTCAGGTACGTTACGCTCATCGCTCAATTGTTCTTCTTGATATGCTGTTGGAGCTTTATTGTGCTGGTGACGCGCTGCTGAGGACGCCGCCACGGAATCGACACGTCCACGGCTTTTCGCATTGCGAAAGGCCGGCCGTGAGGTAGAGAAAAGGCGGTTTAAGGAAGTAGGAGCTAACTGCTGCCGGTGCAGCGGCCTGTATAGCCGGATAGGCAGTTGCGTTGACATGGAGCTGTAGAACGTGTGGAATTGTGGAATTGCTGCATCAGTTCGCGCGGAGGAGCCCACGCCACGGCACCGGAGGTCCGCCGCACCGTCCGTGCGTCGGTAGTTAGAACTTAACTCGTAGAACTGCCCTGTGAAAGAGATTGTTTTTATCTCAGCACCCAACTCTGTACGAACATAGCGCAATGAACACATCTTTTCCAAGGTACAGGTTTAATAATAAAGTCAACTCACGCTTATAGCGAACAGAAGGACATCACCGAATCTTTGCAATACAACACTGTATCATTGTCATAATCATATAGTGGAAGGTAGGTTCGTGTACAGGGAATTTCATCTTAGATGGAATAAAAACAAGCTCCATGGCGTGCGGTTCAAAAGATCTCTTTCAGAGTGCAAGAGTTGATCCTATTCGCACACAACTTGTAATTCCGACGCATTAACCTTCATTATAACAAAGCCTAATCTAAGCGTGGTCTGGGCCTGGACGTCTTCGTGAATCTGCGCGTTGCGTGTTAGTAGTACAATAATTTACAGTGATGCCCAGCAATGTCCACGCTGGGTCGTATTTACAGGACCCGAGAGAAGGGTGTCAACGCCATCCTATCTTGGTTTCTTCCGTCTCGCAACGCCATCCGTAAAAAAGCTGAAATAATACAGAGTGGTCAAGGGTGCGCTCAGAGGTTGCTGCTGGTTCCTAAAAGCTTCAAGACCGCCTCGTATGTACCGAACATGATCGCGGCGCTCGGTACGACGCGAAACATGTGGGGAACCAGCCCACCGTATAGCGAAGCCATACCCTCCTCTTTCCATATCAGTCGGAAACACTGGGCCAGCCCTGTGTACTTGAGCTGCCCGTTCTCGAGAGGAGCTTGCCGTAATCGGGTACGTACGACCTTGTGGTAGGTCAGTATGCCATCCAACTTGTTACGTTGATGCTTGTAGGTCTGCTTACCTCGTGAGGATACGTGATCAGAGCAGCAACGAATTTGGCTACACCGGCTGCAGACACTTTGCCCGTCCAAGCCACCGTCTGGTCCCATGTAGTAGGTGGTCGACCGCTATTAGCAACTCTCTCTTCTCGTCTTGCAAGGGCTATTTTCATCTGCTCATACAGCATCCATTGCAGAGTACTCTCGGTGACCCCTAGGTAGCTTGCGGTCAGGCCGCGGTACAAGCCTCGTATTCCCTCCTTTCGAAGCGTCTGCATAGTACAATCGAGTGCATTTTTATATTGGCGGCCCCGCCCATCAGCGTGCGTGTTCTTGTCCAGTTGCAGTCGGGTCTTGACGAGCCAGATGGGATTCGTTGCCGTACCAGTAACAACACCGGCACAGGCGGCTGCGCAGAGATGAACCCAGGCGGACTCCTTGCCTTCGTTGAAATATGTACTTATGATCCGCTTGCCATTGCCGTAGGCATAGAAATTGATAGCCCGCGCGGGCACCACGCCAATCAAGTTCGGTCCGAGACCTTTGAAGAGTGCTCGCCAACCCTCCGCCTTGGGCACCTGCCACAGGATCTCACCCGTCTCTCGGATGTGAAGCAGAGAGCTGCGCGCGAATGTCATGGTCTCGATAGGAGGTAAGCCGCGGGCCGCACGCATCGCAGCCAGATGCTGTTGGTAGTAGGTCGATTGCAGACGGGTTTTGAGTACATCGAGCGGTGCCGTTAGGGTCGCAGACGCCATGCCACCGAGCCTATACACGGATGAGTATGGAGCTCGCAAAGTGACAGAAGTGCTATCTTACCCTCCGGCGATGAAGTGCGCCCATGACCTTGCAAAGGGCGAGACCGCAGCTGCTACGGGCGCGCCATCGGGCTGCTTTGGAGGAATGAGTTCGCCTGTTTCCCACGATTGCGACAGCAAATCTCGTCGGAGTGAGCTGCCGTTGGAGTGAATGCTAGGATGAGGGCGTGGCGCGAGGTCGAGGGTCATGACCGACGCGACCGAGAGGAAACTGTCGCAACGCCACTTGATTTCTTCCAGGGGCGCAGGAGGAGAGAGTGGCTCTTGAGTAAAGATAGAGACCGGCTACACGGTGCGGGGTTGATATTGAACGTTTAGGCTGTTGTTTGCTGATCCTTAAGTAACACTGTTTTCGAAAGGCGACCGCGCGAGTAACTTTTTAGGGAGAGATTCCGAACTACGGTAGTGCCGAGGATGCACGATGTCGCGCGCCATGACGCCAGTTTGATTTATTAGCGTCCCGCCCAATCCTACCATATATCAAAACCAAATCATCTACAGCTACTAAACTCGCGATTGCGTGGTCATGTCGGGCTTCGTCAAGCGCAGTCTGGAAGAGTTCAAGCGCCTATCTACCTATGGTGAGTGAGTCCTCGTTTCTTTCCTCCGCCGCCTGCCAATTGACCCCTCTACCAGCGCTCAAGCTCGAGGGGCTGCGGTCGCCTTCGAAGCCTCTCCCTTTGATTCTCTTCGATTCGCCGGATTCCATTACGCGATGTAAACGCATGAGCGACAAAGATATCGGCGGTTTCTCTTCCGCCAATCTCGACTTCCATCCTGCGGCTTCGTCTGCGCCTGCGCACGCACGCTTCCACGGCAACATATCGGTCGAGCTGCCCAAGGATCAGCCGCACGTGCAGCGTACCGGCTACGCTGGCTGGCGCACTCTTGACCGTGGCTTTACGATCTTTGGGAAGGCGCTGTGGGACGTGGACGCGTATTCCTATCTTGCCATCCAATTCAAGTCCGACGGCCGCAAGTACTTTGTCAACGTGCAGACAGAGTCCATCGTACCGACAGACATTCACCAACATCGTCTGTATTCAAAAACGCCTGGGCAGTGGGAGACTATTCTGATCAAGTGGAACGAGTTTGTTCGTACAAACCATGGCCAAGTGGTCGAGCCACAGCGGGAGATGCTCACACAAAAGGTTCGAACAGTAGGCATGGCATTGATCGACCGCATACCAGGACCGTACGATCTGAGCATAAGCAAAGTGTGGGCGACCAATGCTGGGAGCGACGACCACATCCTAGCTTCGGTCACTGGTGCCATTTCCGGGCTTCCCATGTCTTCTGCACAGCAACGTAGTTTTGACAGGATAGAGACACCCAAAATAGAGTCGCAGGACAGCCGGAAAGCATAACGAGGAAAGCTGGACAAAGGGGCAATCTCGAATGGCATATGGGTCTACTTTCGAGATGGCATGAACAAAACAATTAGACGTACTGAAATCTTTCAAGGCTAATAGCGGCTACTCCTGCGTAATGGAAACTGTACATTAGCTTCTCTTTTCCATGTATCTTTCTCGTCAAAGTAACGTGTAAAAGTACGCGGGAAGGTGTGCCGTGCAAGATTGGGAAATGGCGACACGTGATAGCGCGTTTCCAAGGTTCTAAGTGAGCTCGCTTGAGCATTCCCCATCCACTGACCCCACCGACCATCCAGACGGCCGCGCCTACTCCGACTGCAGAAACACCCAACTCACTTTGTGCGCATTGAAAATCGATCAAGCACGCTCAGCCTGTCGTGAGGATGCAGCTAGTCTCCTGCAGACAATGAATCACGGCTTGACACCGATCTCTGCGACTACCTAGTAGCGCCCTCAGCCCTGCCTGCGTAGCCATGTCGCCATCGCGGTATCTCACCGCGCCTAAGATCAGCCTGCTACTTCTCGTCAAACTGTACTGCACCTCGGGCTTCCCATCTTCTGCTGTGGTCCCGGTCCTTTCGTTTATCCTCTCTCACACCTTTCCAACCACTCCATCAGCTGCTCGCACTTCACGTGTGGTGGAGCAACACGATGTCATGCTATCAAGTCGGGCCTTCCGAGACTTACTCCAGGATCAGAAGGGTAATATTCCGGGGTCCACCCTTTTGGATGACGTTCTCAAGCACATGTGGGAGATGAATTCTATAGATCGTCTATTCGGCTTGTTCAGCGATCTGGCGGTCTTGTTGGACCCTTCCAAGGCTGAACAAACCGAAAAAGAGAAGATTGAATACATACAGTTATCTCCGACGTCACCCCTTGGTGCATTCGTGAGGCGAGCTCGCCTGGAGTTCGCCCGACTTCCCTTCGATGATATCGTTCGCCTTTGGTGTGCCTTTGTCGCCTACCGCGCACCCACCGCTCTCTGGACGAAGAGGTTGACTGCATCGCCGTTATTGCATGTTGACCATGTCGTGGCAAAGATGGGACTGAGCCCACAGGACAACCTCTTCCACGGCGCTTATGCCCACCTCTTGGAAGGAGAAAGCATTTCCGATTCATTCAGCGTTGACGATCTTGAACGATTGTTCGAGTTCCAACTGGACAAACTCCAGCGTATACACCCTCTTTCACTGTCTTATCATCTGCTAATGACTGGCAGGGCTTGGTTGTCGCGTACCAGAGGAGATGAAGGCTCCACTTCGGAACATCCTCGAATCCTGCGACACCGTTCCAAGGCAAGCGCATCTAGTTCTCTTCTTTGATGCCTGGAAATCTGGTGACTACTCTTCCGCTTTCGACAATCTCCATCGGTATTTCGATCATGCAATGCAAGCAAGAGAAAGGATACATTATCAATATGCGCTGCTGCATATGGCTATCCTCCAGGCCGACTTCGGCTGTTTTGGAGAGGCTATCGCTGCCATCAACGAGACTGTAGCAACAGCAAGGGAGAACCAAGATATTCATTGTCTCAATTTTAGTTTGAATTGGCTAAATCACATGAGCAAGGCGTACCCAAAGCAAATGAAAAGAGCTGGATACATTGGGATGCTAGGATCGGAAAAGGAGGGGCTGGCCTTCCTGAAAGCCAAAGCCAGAGAGACGCGGACATACAACTTATTGAGTGCTACGCTGTTGAACGAAGCGAAGTTACGTCTACTGTCGGTAAGGACACTAGCCGGCCTTTTGCGACGGCTGCATGGCTAACGTTCCTCAGGGTGATTCGGTTTCCCGCGCTTTGGAGTTATTGTACCAATCGTCGCACCTGAACTTTCACGAAAATGTCGGGAACCACGGCTCCCATCTCCTTTTCCGATCTGCGTTGTGCTCTCGTCTGGGCAATAGGAACCTGTCTAAGATGAATTGTCAACTTCTACTTGACTGCTATCAAGATGCATGTCCTTTAGACGAACGCATCAGGGCGCTCGGTCGTCGCTCATTCCTAGTAAGTATGTTAGGCGCTTAGAATGCCACGTAATTGACCACCAGTAGGCCCTACAAAAGTGTCGATATGATGATGCGCTTCGTCTTCTCGGTCCCGCAGAATCGTTCACGCATCGTTCGTTGAAGCACCATCAGTACATTTATTTCTGCACGGGAATGGCAAAATCAAAGAGAGCTATACGGCAGTGAGTGCTTGTTTCCCACAGTGTACAGTCAAATCCTCAACACTAACCGTGTCAACAGCAAAGACTGGATGGCTTGCGACGCTCTCTTACCTTGCCTTCAACCGGACCCATCAACAGACCCTGAATTAGCTTTCCTAGTGTCCGAGTTGCGCATCGACTCTCTTGTGGCGCGCGGTCTCTATTTGCAAGCATGGGAAGCCGTTGAAAAGTTATCGATGGAGCTAAAGGACGAAGGTGCAGACATTATGCAACATATATCGCTGCTCATCACCAAAGCAGATATATGCCGAAGACTTGGTTGTCCAGAGAGAGGCTTCAGCGTCGTTCTTAGAGCAGCTAGTGTGGCGTTCAAGGCGCACTTGAACACTTGTCTGTACTCGGCGGTGGGCTTACTGGCCAACATTTTGAACTCGAATGGCGACTTTGAGGCTGCAATGCGCTTGCTGAGCGCCATAATACCCAAAGTATGCTCGCCACTGCCCTCATTGCAATCTTTGTGCATTGCACGACGATATGAGTACTAATGGATACGCAGTCGCTCGAGAACGGCGATGTCCATGCCACAGGGACTTTGTATTCGTACCTCAGTGACGCCTACATGGGTCTTGCGGAGGTGAAAGAAGCACAAAGCCCAGCAAGCCTTCGCTTACGGGCGATTCGCGTCAGTCGTGCCGAACTGTATATCGACAGAGCTCGCGAATGTAAGTCGTCCTAGCTAACGAATGAAGCTCTCCGGGTGGGATTGCTAACGAATCTCCAGGTTTCCACAAGGCTGAAGATGTTGGCGCTGAATGTGAACAACTCATGAAGAAGGCGATCATCGCAAGACTACGAGGAGACGAGGAACTGGCGGAAGAATGGGCGCACAATCACAATCGGGTGTGGGACATGGGAATGGAGCGCGTTGCAAGCAGTAACACCAAGGGCAGTGGGTAGACGAATGCGCTCGTGTGAGGAGCCTCGGGTCATCCCGTTAGCAGCGAAGAAGTATGGCACATGCAATGGAAGATGATGCCATGAGATCATGATATGTAATAAATAGCAAATCAACACTTTGAGGGTAGTCAGGTAGCATTGCGTATCGTGAGGTAACAGATGGTACTTTGAGACTAGCAGTAATTGGGGCCCGAACACGTTAGCAAACAAAAGGAATGCATTGACCAGCAAGATGAGTCTCGGATCTCTATGTACAATACCGACGCACATATATCGCGGCGTGCTCGGCATCTGCTCGAACATCCCTCTCACTCCTCCTTCTTGTGGTAGTTGACCTTGTCGTTCCAGAAGAGCGTCTGGGCGACACATCAGCCGATAATCACAGGGGGTGAGAGGAAGGCTGACCTTGTCGCCGTCGCCCCAGAAGAAGTTCTTGGTGCGGATGTTTTGGTAGGAGTACTCGGGCTTCTCCTCCATGGGGATTTCATGAGCCTTGTGCTCCCAGTGAGCGTCCCACCTCATCTTACCGTTGATAGCGGCAACGATCAGACATGGCACGGCAACGCTAGAGGGTGGTCAGACGTGACGTGTGAGGGAATAGCGAGGATGGATCATACTAGACGGTGAGCTTGAACCAGAACTCTGCAGCGCGTGGTTAGCACACAATCGGCAGGGGGCGAGCTGGCACGTACCTCCGCTCTCGGCAGCGTGCTCCGCGATGCGGGCACGCTCGCGGTTGAACTCGTTGTCCTCGGCTCCGGCGAACTGCTTGGGAGATTCGCTGCTGTACATGCGGCGGCGGATGGGCGCGCGGGCGGCGGGTGCCAGGCGCTGGCTGGCACGGAAGAGGGTGCGCTGTGCAAGCATGGCGGGCGGTTGGGGGCGGTGTGCGGGTGGTGGGCGGGCGCAATTGGAGGTGGTGTGGGAGTGAGGTTCGGACTGACGAGCAGCTTGGTGGACGAAGCTTTAGTGGTTCGACTGGCGGCTTCGGGCTCCTCCCACGCTTAGCCCGTCGCGGCTAGCTGGGCAACGTGACGTCGTGCTCATGTACCTCGACGCGTCCGCCGCATGGCGAGATGAAGAGGGCAGAAGATGTATGAGGCGCCCGCGCCGTGCAGTCCGCTCGACACACAATGCGGATCACGACCTGGTCAGTTTCTGTCTGCAACCAGGCTATGTTCCTCAGTAGCTGATCTGTGGCAGGAACGTCAATGGCATCCGCAACCCGTTCGGATACCAGCCATGGCGCGAGAAGCGCACCTTCAATGCCATGTTCGACATCCTCGAGGCCGACATTGTCATCATGCAAGAGCTGAAGATCCAGCGCAAGGACCTGACTGATGACATGGTGCTGGTTCCCGGCTGGGACTGCTACTTCAGTCTTCCCAAACATAAGAAGGGTAACAGCGCCATGCCCGCTCCGTAAACTACTCGTGCACTTCGTTGACCCGTGTCAGGTTATTCTGGCGTTGGCATCTACACGCACCAGGCAGTATGCGCCCCTATCCACGCCGAAGAAGGGCTTTTGGGTGTTCTCTGCCCGCCCGGTTCTTCGACACCGTACAGAGAGCTGCCGGACGATGCCGCCATCGGCGGCTACCCCACGCCCGCCCAAGTCGCTTCACTGGGTGTCGATCCCGCCGTACTCGATGCCGAAGGTCGTTGTGTCGTGCTCGAATTTCCGGCCTTTGTGCTCTTTGGCGTCTATAGTCCGGCCAACAGCAACGGTCTCCGCGACGACTTCCGCTATGGCTTCCTCACTGCCCTCGATACGCGCATCCGCAACCTTGCCGCCATGGGGAAAAGGGTGGTTCTTACGGGAGATCTGAACGTCTCGCGGGAGGAGATAGACACGGCCAAAGCAGAAGAGCTTATGCATCAGGAAGGCCTCACGCGCGAGGACTATCTGAACGCGCCCAACAGGCGTGTCTTCAACCAGCTTATCGAACACGGTAGGGTTCCAGGGGAACGCGATCCCGGAAGAGAGCGTCCTGTGCTCTGGGATCTCTGCCGTGAGCTGCACCCCAAGCGCGAAGGCATGTTCACTCATTGGGAGCAGAAGATCAACGCTCGTCCCGGGAACTTTGGCTCACGCATTGACTACGTGCTCTGCAGCATCGAAATGAAGTCGTGGTTCGTCGATGCCAACATACAAGAGGGACTGATGGGCTCAGATCATTGTCCCGTGTATGCATCTACCAAAGACGTCGTCGATCATCAGGGAGAGCAAGTGCATATCCTGGATCTCATGAACTCGCCTGGAACCTTCAAGGCCGGTACGCGACTGAGAGAATTCGATCCAGCCCAGGACATAGTTCCCCTTTCAGGCAGGCTTTTACCAGAGTTTGATAAACGGCGCAGCATCAAGGAAATGTTCTCCAAGATCACTGTGCCTATCAGAGCACCATCTGCACTGTCACGGACGTCCTCTTCGATACCAGAACAGCCCACGGAACATCCGAATACCATCACTTCTCCCGATAAGCCGCGCACACGCGACGATCCACACAGTGATGAGAAGCTGCCTCGGGACTCAGTCGCAAAGCGACCCGCATCTACCGCACTACGGCCGAGGGATGTCAAGAAGAGCAAGACAAGCGCCGCCACGTCGCCCAAAGGACAGCAATCATTAAAAGGCTTCTTCGCACCAAAACCTAAGTCTCCTATAGAGCCTAGGTCTGGAGACGCTTCTCACGCAGCCGTGCTTACAATGGAGCCCCCAAGGAAACTATCCACAAGTACAGCCGACGTCGAAGCACCCACATCTGAACTTGTCCAACAAGCCCGGGACCCCGAAGCCTCAAAACAGTCGTGGGACAAGCTCTTCTCCAAGAAGCCACCTCCTCGCTGCGAAAGCCACAATGAACCTTGCATCAGCCTAACGACAAAGAAGACCGGTATCAATTGCGGCAGGCAATTCTGGATATGTTCACGGTAAATGCCCTTGCTGTTTGCACGATCATCACATTTGGTTGCAGCTTACTGACTCCTGCTGTCTAGACCGTTGGGACCCTCGGGGCAGAAGGAGAATGGGACGGAATGGCGTTGCGGTACCTTTATATGGGCGAGTGATTGGAATGCGTCACATCCACGAACTTGATAGCGTTAGATGGGTTGATAGTTATGGCGATCTTCATAGGCACGTCCTGGACACGGTTTATGGTGTATATATGGCATGATGTAGTCGTTTAAGAAGCTTTTCGATCGTGTGGCTTGGAGTAACACACCACACCATACCGACACGTCTACTTTAATACTGTAGTCTCGCTGATAGTGGCGAGGAGGACGTGCTGTCGGAGGATTTGTCTGACGGTCTGTTCCGCAGGCCGTCATAGAATCCATACCATAGAGACCACCGTTCCAATGACCGCTGTACTACCTATCGTGGGGTCATTGCAGACCACGCGTGAACCGTTACTGAGTGTTGCGACCGTGGCCGCAACGCCATGAGCGTCCCCGCACCACTTTATGGTGTCTTCGCTGGAAATGTCCATACCATGCAGCATGCGTTGCCAATGATGGACGAAGGTCGGTAGCTCAACATCCATATGCTCTGCGCGCGCCGCCATCGCGATCCATTGAGTCACTCCAGGCACAACCATGTTTTCGCCTCGCCTCCATGACCGTCCCCGCACCACTGTATGGTGTCTTCGCTGTACATGTCCATACATAGCATGCGGCATGCGTTCTCAACGATAGACGAAGGTACCTCCATTCATGTGTCCTGTTCGCGCCGCCATCGCGATCCCTTGAGTCACTCCAGACACATGTATCCAACTCTCCCATCACGACACCTCACGCAGCGCGCACACAAAATCTCTTCTAAAATGCTCATTGACTAAGGAAAATGCTAACCCCCAATGCACACGCATGCCATGCTAACCGCCCTGACTCCACCGATGCAGCCGCTGCCCTCAGACCAGACAGGCTCAAGTCATAAAAACACCCGAAAAAAACCGAAACAGAACAAAACAGAGGAAATAAAACCCAAGGAAATGGAAAAAAAAAGGCCGGCGCCAACCCGATGCTTGTGCTAAGACTGATAAGCCGAGGTGAAGACACCCAAATGGACCACGCCCGATACGCATCCCCCGTGGGGGTTCGCAGTGCGGACGGAGAAGCAGCCTTGCCATGCCAAACGGGAACCATGCCAAACAGGAGTCGGGTAGGACTCGCAGGGCGTAGCGAGGCTCGCGACAGGGTCGATGGGGTTGCGAATTAGTGGGTGGTGCGGACGTCTATAGGAGTATGGGGTATAAGGCCGGCGCGTGCCGTCGTGGGCCATATGTTGAAAGATCCAGAAAATGGTGTGATTATGACATGGTCGAGCCGTCATAGTAGTTAGCGTAGGCGCCATAGGTGTACGGGGGTAGACTTGCGTCTGTGTGGGCACCTAGGCGGAAGGCGGTGTTGTTGAGAGAACGCGGAGAAGGAGAAGTCGAAGTCTGTGGCGGGTTGTGTGCTCTCGTATTCCGTTCACATCTTCAAAAGCAATCATCAAACGATGGTAACGTGACCGTAGCATCTGCTCCATATCTCATTGCCACGATTTCATCACCGGGGTAGAGCAAACGGCTGCCGAAGGAATTCAGCTGGTTGTCGAGTTCAGCATGCCTGAAGGATTCGCTGTCGTGGAAGGGCCCGTCCAGGTTTAGCCCTTGCGGCGGCACTTCATTTTCGTTGAAGGCTTCGGCGGGCTGAATGTAACTCATGATGTTGTCCATGATAGCATTGGAGGTGGTTGTGTCGATATGGCCGAAGGGATAGTATGCAGCGTCTGGTGAAGGAGCAGTGTCTGGTAGAGAAGCAGCGGCCATAGCAGCTCGTGCTGTCTTCCGTGATTGACGCTTCTTCTTCTCACCAGGTTTGCGAGGATTATACTTGTACTCCGGGTACGTGCGCCGGTGCTCTTCTTTTGCTGCCTTGGCGCGCGCTCGCCAGTGGTCCTTCTTCGCTTCAGAGAGGTTCTTCCATTCTTTGGAACACTCAGTCGCTATTGAGTGTCAGAACTGATGTTTCAAAAACAAGATTTGTTAGGTGATAGCAGAAGGTGGAAAACTACTTACATATTTGCTGGACTGTCATCTGTGGGTTCTGATCCTTGAGCTGCTTGTGGTGTTCGTCGCGAAACAACATCCAGCAGTTCATCGGGCGAGGAGCCTTCTTTCGCATTGCCGAAGCAGGGTGGTTCGTGTGTGCCGGTTGCTTGGGACCGTTCGAAGTGAGTGACGGAGTGGGAGCCGGAGACTGCAGACTCAACGGCAAGCTGAGATCTCGCTCTGGCGCGCGTTGAATGATTGTAGCAGTGCCGTCATCGCTGTCAAAAATGTCGACGGCGCAACCAAGTTCAAGACCAAGCTGGAGGGCGAAAAGATCTCTCATCATAGCATTGCTGAAGCGGGCTTCGACGTTGCCAGGGAGCAGGTGGAGTGATTCGTGGGCGAGGGAGGTTTTGCAGTGGTCGAGATCGTCGCCAAACATGGAGATACGGTACTGATCATAAGGCGTAGGGTGAAAAGGCTGCGAGCTGCTAGAGGCCTGCAAAGGCATGAAGGGCTCCACCGCTGTGCGTCGGTGGGTGGACGCTTGATGCTGGAGATGTGTGCAAGTATTCTGAGAAAGGTTGTTCGAGAGGAGAGTGGAGAGTGTGGCGAAAGTAGTGGTCGTTGTCGGATTGGAATGACCGAGGAAAGTCGAAGAGGTTGAATTTGGAGCCAGGATAAAGCCTTGAGCGTAGCCCATAGATTGACAATGGCGAATAACGTCCTCAACAGAGTGTGCTTCATCTACGGCTCCAACTTGTGTGGAGGCTCCGGGACGGCGAACGAGCTTGGGCAAGTTGAGCTGATCAGTCTGCAAGGTCCATCCGAATTGGTTCAAGTATTGCTCAGGCGAAGGTATGTTGAGAAAAGGACAGGCATAGCCGAAGAACTCATCGAGAGGGGCTCTGTTCTTTCCGATCTGATCGCGGATGGTTGACCATGCTTTCGTCATCAAAGACCACTTGGATTTATTCGGATCGGATTCCCATATTGTTCCAATTGGCTGAGAAAGCTCCTTCATTTGCCAGCCTTTGTTTTTGAAGTCAGGAATTTTTATGTAGTAGCCTGAAGATGTGTTAGTGTTGGTTCAAGTGAAACAAGGGCGACATGCAAACATACAGCGGAACCCGACAAAAGCGTTAAGAGGCTTTTTGACTTTTCTTAGAACTGATGCACAACCAGACGCAGCTGGTGGTGCAACCAGAAGCGCGGTAGCGAGAGCGGCTTGCGCATACGGATCTTGCATTGACTGCATCAGTTGCACCATTTGAGCCCCAGTGCGCGTCGCCAGATGATTTTGGATCTCGAGAGGATTGGGAGGTTGAGTGTCGCCTTCAAGGCATGGTTGACTGAAAATAGCCATGGTGTTGGCAGGCTCTTTGTTCTTGGAGATCCAAATAAGTGAGAAATCTGTTTGCGAAGGTCACACGGGTAGACAAGGAGCTTGAATGCGTGAGTGTTTGAGAGAGAAGAAAGAAGTTGGTGGCGGCTTTTGGAGGCGGCGGCGCCGCCAAGGCTTCTGTCTATCACGTGCCGCGCGGTGAATGACACTGAACACTCGTTCTCTCGCCGCAAGGTCCATGCACTCACAGATAGCGGCTAACCAGCCCCTCCGGCCTCCTCAATTCCACGCGTGCAGCTGACTCAACAGAATTTTCTAAGTATTCACTACCGCATTTACGAGATTTTGGGCTAGCCTGTACCATACACTCATTTTTGGATTTTGCTCGCAATGTCTTTCATCCAGGAAATGGTCAAGTGGGAGTTGAGATGCCGGTATTTGCGAAATAAGAGAGAGGATATTACAATATGTACGGCAGGGGCTCGGAATGACGCCGTCTTTGTCTCACGCTTAGGACGAACAAAGGGATGGGAACTACGCCACAAGTCGAAATTGCACTATGATTACGAACGCGGAAATACGCGATAAGCGGCTCGCAAAGACACGCTTGAATGACTGACGCTCTCTTGGTAATAAATTATATACGGTCATTTTTGACCAGGAACCTGCCACGAACAGTCCTCACGGAAGGCTTTTAGCGCATAGTGCGAATCCACGCTACAATCCTCACGGTAAGCACTCTGTTCCATATGGAAATTCCTTTTTAGGACGAGTAAATGTGTCTGGTATGGGATCAATTATTTTCGTTTGAGCGCGAGCTCTGGTGTCAGAAATGTGGAACGAAATTATCCACTGCATGCCACCTTCGTCCCGGCATACTTAAATAACAACCGTGCGTCCAAGAACTGCAAATCACGCAAGCTAGGTGTCCATTCGTTATGTTGCCCGCCATCAAACTATTTATTGGAAACTTTAAATAGTCGAAGCATGGAGTAGCCAGTTGACCGATTGAAGCATCGGCTGAACTTGTTTACGTTATTGGGGTCCAATCGTCGTAAATGTCGACGTATGCAGCCCGATCAACCCTTGACTGGGAAGACCAATTCTGCAGAACGTCCGGAGAGCCGACACTCAACATGTGGAAATACCGGTCATCATCAGCGTGTCGGAACACGTCTCCGCCTTTGAGAACTCCTAGTACAAGTCAGTGCTAGGAAGTGTGACATTGCCCAGACATCACCCACCAATACACTCGTTCACATGTTGGAAACAAGGATTCGTGAGATCAAAAGACGGATCTTCCAAGTTTGGCCCATGTCGAGGCGCTCTTTCAGCTTCTGGTCGAGGATACATCTCGTATAATTAGCAGACATCTCGCTGTGCTATATTCGATGCTTACTGGCTGAGTCAAGACCTGGCGCCCGTCAATAGAGGTATACGTCGATTCATGCTTGAGATTCAGAGTCTATTCGCCGTTAGCATCCTCAGAAGAAGTGAGGCCACGAAGCAACGTACCTTTTGATCAAGTGGCACCGATGCGCTTGCTTCGTCATCAGTTTGCGACTCTCCCTAGTTTGATGAGCAAGTGCTGGATGCCAATAAGACGAAGGCCTTACCTCCGCGAGCCTTTCCGCCAGCAACCTCAGCCTCTCCGTATGCTTTTCAACAAGCGCCAGTCCCGCGCGCGGTACATGCACCTCGAATGCGGTAGGATCCGGCGCATCTTGTGTAGTACGTGCATACACCCGCTCAGCCTCCGGGACTGTGAAGCCTGGAGAACCTCTGTACAGGAACTGCTGCCATCTTCCCAAGCCATCCTTATTATCTCCGAGATCGATGTTCAAGCGGGCATTGAGTAGGTGGGGCGGGCAAACGATGGACCCAAAGAGACCGGTTTTTCTCGGGACAGCCAGACTATTGATAACGTGATGGAAAGAAGCCCAGTCTTTCTCGAAAGCTTCAGCATGCTCGCAGGAAGGTACCGCCGGCAGCCAGAATTGATGGGGCAAGATTGCAGCTTGCTGCAGTTTTTCCAGCATGTGGAACCACATGCTCTGCATAACAGCGGTATCGGAGGTAAAGAACTCGGCGAAATAATCGCAGAGATTGGCACCGCAGCTCCAGAAGGCGTCAAGGAACTCTTCATCGCATTCTTTGAGTTGGAGACCTGGAGTAATCAGTACGTGAGCACTATGCGCATGGAGTCATGATACTTACTCGGGACAGCACCAGATACTGTGCTCGTCTCAAGTCGGCCACGGCCAGAATGATCGCACAATCGATTGATGTTGACATACACGGTCTCGAAATCTAGCTCATTATCCCCATTGACATATCTCAGGGTGATTGGCGGGTTCTCTTCGAAGTCCGAGACGAGAATGATCGGCGGATCCATGGCTAGAAGGTGCGATTGAAGGTGGCTGGTGGTCCTGTCGTAAACGAGCATGGTGGTCCCCTACGACGGGGTTCTGCAAGAATTGTGAGGCAAGCAATGGCGGATACGAGCGCTGGCAGCAGGACTGGTTTCGACCTGAGAATCAGGAAGGCGCGACCGTGAGCGCCAAGTGAATCACACTGCACGTTGTGGACCAGGTAGACAACAAGCCCAAGTGAATGACACAACGACCACTATTTGAATACCCCCAGTTCAACTCCGCTGCGCCCCTCAACGCTGTAGATCTATAGGTAGCGCGATCTAAGCTGGCTTAAGGTACTCATGCGGCCGTGCTGTATATTGCTAAGTAACGCTTCTTCCAGGGCAGATTGACTGATGCTCGTGTCTAAGCATTTGAGGTCAGCTGTTGTTACAAAACGAGGGTGTACGCGTGCAGCGCAGCATTTCAAGGTTGAGGCTTTAGGTATTGTGTCTTATCTCGATGAGTGCAATACGTCTTTTAAACTTCGCGTGTGATGCTGCACCATAATGCCACACCCATGAGTGTTCAAAGATAGACTTATGGCATGAACAAAGCCCATATCCCGAGTAAGGTTATTGATACGTACCATCAATATCGCTGAAGCTGCTGCCCATACTGGGTGCCCCTTCACTGCTTTCCTTCGATATCTTAGCTCCGCCTCTTCCTGGGCTCATTTGAGTCGTCTCTGCCCGTTGGTTCGAGATGGGGGAATGTGGGGGTGGATAAGCTGGACCTGTGGACACATTCTTGAACTCTTTTCCTGAAGGGATTTTCCTATGCGCAGACGTCGGTTGTATCGCATTTGTCTCGACATTCCCGACTCGGTGAATGGGGCGCATTGGGGATATGATCGCCTGTTGCTCTCTGGAAGCGGGCTGACGCATAATGTCGCCCATCCTATCTTGGGCTTGCCCATGTTGAGCGACATTCGCAAATGGATGCTCGGTATTGATGCTCTGGGCGAAGTCGTCGCGCTCGGACACCTCCTCTTCATGCGTGAGCAGCTCCCTTGGGGGTTGGGATTTGAATCGAGGAGGCCTCTTGAATAGCTGACTGCGTGTTGCGGGATTGTCACGATCAGAATTGGAGAGAGACGAGCTACTGCCTGACGATGGAGGATCAGTGGGCGAGTCACCATCAGCGTGTCGCGGAAACTCCCGTGCGACAGATTGGTCGGAGTTCAAACGAGTCGTTCTGGTTCTGTCCTCGTTCAGTTTATGACCAGGACCTGAGTTCTGTATTGAAGTTGATTGTGCCAAAGCTCTAGACTGCGTGATAGTATTTGTCGATGGGGTACGCGACAGCGCTGGTTTAAATGTCGGGCCTGCTTCAAAGAAATCAGTTCTGTAGAAGACTTGACGTCAAATTAAAGTACCATACCCGATGTATCTGACGGTTCTTTAACGGACCGATCGTCTTTCTGGCGCTTCGTAACCAAGGAAGGGTATCTAGGAGCTGAACGTCACGTTAGAGAGATCTCTCAAGAGACAATTCTAGTATACCTCCTGCTGAATCACTGCTGCGGTGATCCATTGTCGATGCGCCCGCTTTGACATGACCGCTGTCTATTCCAGACAGAGTTGGGGCACATTGTCCTCCCACTTTCTTCATCTGAGCGCGCACGTGGTCGAGATGCCGCTCGTACAGCCATGCCGCCTGCTGCAATAGAAACGCAGGGGGTACGTTGAAATCAATTGCTCTGCTTCCGTTAGCTATTGTACCGTTCGTTAGCAGCAAAGGCACACACAGTCGGACCCCTATGTCAGATTAGTACTACTATACTGAGGTTCTCTAGTATCCCGGATACTCACAATCCAAATCTTTCGTCTTCGAAGACTTGGAGACATATCTCCAGAGTTCCCGATCCTTTGAAGAATCCCAGCTAGCCTAGGCACGTGTAAGCAGAGCCGTACAGTCTGCCTTTCGGCGGGTTGAACTCGCCTGTTGCGGATCAATAAAGTCTGCGCGTGTGAAAGGAACTCGGAGTAAAACCGTGAACTGAACGCGAGACATGGCTCATGAGCGTGGCAGGACACTTGCGAAGTGGAGGATGAACGGTGGTGGCAGCCCTACGGTGCCGAGCCCGCACTAAAGTCCCCCAAGATTCGGCACGTGCGACAGGATCCATCAATCTACTATAACCGGCGTCTATTCCCCGGATCGCGCAGATGCTTATTTCTATATTAGGCCAACACTCATCGTTCCTATGTAAGGTCATCATGAGATGTCCTCCGCCTTCTTGCCTGTCAACATCTCAAACGCGTCCCTATACCTTTGTGCTGTCTGTTCCACAACAGTACTTGGCACAGTCACCCCTTCTTTGCCTTTTAGTCCCTGAGATACCAACCAATCCCGCAGAAACTGTTTATCGAAGCTTGGCTGCGCCTTTCCAAGATGCTCTTCCCACGTGTCTTTCGGCCAGAATCTGCTGCTGTCCGGAGTCAGGACCTCGTCTACTAGCACAACCGCGTTCCCATTCGCTCTGTCCAAGCCAAACTCCAGCTTTGTATCAGCAAGGATAATCCTAGCCTCTTCCGCTCGCGATGCTGCCACTTCGTAAATCTGAAGGCTCAACCTTTCAATGTCTGCCGCGACACGCTCATCTCCAATTATAGCCCTGGCCCGCTGCGGAGTGATGTTCTCGTCCTTTTCGCCAGCTTCTGCCTTTGTGCTCGGTGTCCACAACGGTTTAGGCAGCTTCTGTCCCTCGACTAGTCCGCTTGGTAGCGCAATGCCGTTTACGGTGCTGGATTGCTTGTATTCTGACCATGCTGAGCCTGTGATGTAGCCCCGTACGATCGACTCAATTGGGACGATTTCCAAGCGTCGAACTTGCATGCTTCGGGGTTTGAGGGTGTCGTAGAGTGGTCGTTCGAGGGACGATTCGAGCGGTTGTGGTAGAGAACGTGAAATAAAATGTGTCTGGAGCGCGGGAATACGGTCTTTGAGGTATTGGAACCAGTAGACACTATAGAGGTATTAATTGTTGTCGCAAAGCACGTTGAAGATGATGTGTACCTCATTGCCGTCAGTAGGGCGCCTTTTCCCGGTATACCCTGCCATGCATTAGCATTTTTGAGCTGCGGCGAGCTACAGAGACGAAGTCAACGTACGTTTTGCATGACGACATCGTAGGCGGATATTCTGTCGCTTGCGACAAAGAGAAGAGTGTTCTCGTTGACAGCAAAGAGGTCGCGAACTTTGCCCGACGCAACTTTCGGTAGCAAGCCGTGAATATCTACATTCACTACAGTGGCAGAGGACATGTCGAGTGTTTCTACACTGGGTGCGCACAGCGGCCGTCGTGCAATTGAGTCATTAGAAGTTTGCGCAAGAGGTGACCAACGCGATCTGCGACCGAACTCTAGTGGGGCAAGTGCGGGGTGCTCGTGCACTGATGACGCGCGTGGAGATCGATTCATTTCAGTTTTTACTATGTATCTCATATGCGGGAGTCTAACGAGCTACTGGAAATGCTATCTAGACCTTTGAAACCCTCCTCTACGATCCACCTGTGGCTATGTTGGACCAGGACATTGCACGCGTGTCCCACCACTAGCAGCCCGGGTGGACGACTGCCTTCTTCTTCGACAGCAGCACATACGTGTTCGAGTGTCGTCCGTATCACCCTCTGGTCTGGACAGCTTGCCCGCTCCAGTACAGCGCAAGGCGTGTTCGGTGGGTAATCATGCTGGTACAAAGACTCTACCAAAGCAGACAGTCGGTGCAAGGCCATCAGGAAGACCACCGTACGTGACCCAAGGTATTGGGGAGGATCAAGAGGAACGCCCTTCCGACCAGTACCAGTACATACCAGTACCTGGTCAGCAACGCCACGATGGGTCAATGGTATGTCCGCAAAGAGTGGCGCGCTCAAAGCACTGGTGATGCCCGGCACAACCGTTGGAGTGTACCCATGATCTCTGAAAAACACGAACTCTTCCCCGCCGCGGCCATAGATGTACGGGTCCCCTTGCTTGATGCGTACCACCACCTTGCCAGCTTGGAGACCTTCCAGCCCCATCTGCAGTAATTCTTCCTGCGCGTTGTCGGCATTACCAGGGAATTTCCTCGCTATATGAACTTGAGCCCGACGGGGTATCAGATCAAGTATAGAGCTGGGAACTAGCTTGTCGGCCAGTACCAGATCAGCAGAAAGTATGGCCTTGTGGGCCACACACGTGAGTAGATCTGGATTACCAGGACCAGAGCCGACCAACACGATACGTCCAGTAGCTTCAGTGAGTTGATCATCACTGGGTCTTATCTTCCCACGGGATCTATTGTAGTCGTGCAGCAATGCTTCGACGTCGGCGTCCGAAATTGCGGCTAGGCGCCGCAGCGGCCAGTATTCACATATCTGGGAAAGCCAGCGCATTCGACGGCCACGAGTAATGTCGGCAGTCTCGGAGGTGACAAGCTTGTTGAATGTCGCAAGTTGTCCGGCGTCTTCTTCTTCTGCCTCTAAATCATGAGACAATTCGGCAGCGTGGTCTTCTTCCCAGATGCGCCGCCTCATTGCACCCAGCCGCTCGACTGCAGCCCCGAGGTCTGCTGGGAGGGACGACGCGATCTCTCGGCGGATTCGCGCGGACAATTTGCATCCTTTCCCGGATGTTGTGACACCGATCTGTAGGGGACCGTCCGAGTGGGTAGATAATAGAGTAAAGGAACAGAGGTTTGGGGCATCGGCGACGTTGACCGGAATTCGTAATCGGCGACACAAATTCGAAATTGATGTACCTGGCCAATGGTTAGTACGAAACGAGAACACGACGGACGGGAAAAGCTGACTCAAGCTCCCCTTTCCTGCCGCTGTAACAAACACAGCATCCACAACGCGATCCACCTCCGGACGCCCCAAGGTCGAAAGATCGTCGTCGCGGAAGGCGCGTTTCAGCCATTGCACTTCACCGTCCTCGATGCGCTTGGCCAGACCATAATGTAGTGTAGCGTCCTCAGGCGCAAGGACTATAGGTTTGGCTCCAACCTCGATTGAGCGCGTGCATCTCGCAGCCGCAAGAGGATTCGATCCTATGATTAGATGTATGTGAGACGTAGAATCCACAGCAGTAAGGAGTGCCGGCGCCATGGGGAAATGAATGATCCGGAAGAAGCGAAAAGAGTGATCTGGAAGAAGGAGGAGCCGTGCGACCTGATAGTAAAGAAGACGAAACAAAAGCAAAGTTGCTCACAGCAGCGCCAACTACGAGGCAACGCGATGATGTGATCCGTCGCAGGGATTCTTTTTTGATCCGATATCGATAGCGCTATACTGTTTTCGGAACCCCAAGCGGCATGCCGAGGAGAAAGACGGGCGCGGAGATATCAACCGCCTAAACTACAGCGCGCCGCAGCGTCGACGTGCAACGAGTTCCGCTCACCGAGGAGATGACAGGCTCCAAGCTCTCTGGAAGAAGCGGATTCGTTTCAATTCGTTAGATCATTCAAATTGCTCTTCACGGCCCATGACGATATGTAGGGCCTTGCGGCTCAACAGTAGGTTGTGTTCCAGCGCGTTCAACTTGGCCATAGCTGAAATGAGAGCCGGGTCCTGGCTCTCGACGCGTATCTTCTCCTTCACGCGCACCTCTTGATCGCGAAACCTGAAGACGCGATCAGCCTCGTCGTGGCTCGGCGGACGCGATCCGCCGAGAGCAACTGCCAGTCTGTCGCGCAGGCTGAAGCCAGTGTAGCTGTCGTCACCGGCAGCGCCCTGCACTTCCAGCGTGCGGATCTCAAGCAACAAGGCGGCGTCTGCGATGGAGAGGTGGAATGAGACGTTGGGAGGGAGCGGCGGGTCGAAGATGTGCTCGTCTAACGGGCAGTCCCACCACGGCGGCTGGGTGCCTGAGTGTCCCTTGAGCGCCTGACGGGCTTCCTGGATGTGGTCGTACAGCAGGCGCAGTTGGCCGGCGACGAAATTGGCGTCGGTGGCATCGCCAGTCCACGCAGTCACATCGATGATGTCCAAACAGGTGTTGATGGCGGTACGGACGACTGTCAGTGCGGGGATGGTGAGCGTCGGAGCGTGCGGTGCAGAGGAGATGGCGAGCTCAACCGATGTTGCTCCGCGTGGCGGTGGGAGGCTGGCTAGGCGGAGCTTTACATGCTGGAGCCTCTCGTTAGCAGACGGGGAGGCACGACGAGCAAAACAGCTTACGCCTTTGATAATGCGGGTGCCGACGCGGGTGACGAGGCCCTTGAGGCTTTCGGAGCGCAGCGATGAGAGCACCAGCGTCGACCCGCTCTCTGAAGGCGCGAGGAGGGCGGCGCATTCTTCAAAGCCGGCCTTGAGAGCCTGCAGCGTCGCGCGCAATTCCGTCAAGAGCCATTGGAGCTCCCGGGCCTGGGATTCCTCCATCGTCAGACACTAGACATGTTATATGCAAAGTGTTGTCGGGAGGGTAGGGGCCACCACCGTCGATCTTCGCGTACTCGGCTCAGCCCTGGCCCTCGCGTAAGCAGAAGGAAGGGACGGAACAAGGTTAGCAAGGTAATACAACCATCATGTAACCCCAGGATGAGCAATAACTTTTAGACTTACGCGAGAGCCTGGTCATCGGACCATCGCGGCGGTCGATATTGCTTCCGCGCTATGATATCATACTCTAGCGTCGTCAACTCCACGTTCAAAGGTCTTATGTACGTCACGGCTGAAAATCAACCTTTTAAACAAGCTGTCACACCCATACCTACTATGACCGTGTTCAGAAATACACGACTATCGTCTACCATTCCATCCTGTGCCGCCCACTAGCCTTTAAAACAACACCATTGCGCAGCTATGGTTGCCCGTACGTTCCAAGTATAGAGTTTTGACCAATTGGTCTGGCAGTATCCATATTCGCCGATCGCATCGCCTCAAAACTCCAAATGCTCCGCAGTGATAACATCTACTTACACCTCCAGGACCCATACTCGGCTCGATAGCCCTATTCTTCCTGGCTGGTGGTCTTCTCCTGCACTGGTTCCTCGTGCTCTCCGGCGGCGTGAACAGCGCGCCCGAGAACCGCTTCTACTTCCTCCAGGCGTCCACAGGAGGCATCGCAAACACGCGGAACCCCTCCCGGTGGACATTCTGGGCCATCTGTGGCGTCGACGATGCCGGGCACAATGCGAACTGTGGATCACCCGTGCCCGCCCTGCCATTCGATCCTCCCCGCAACTTCGGCACGCAGAACAATGTGCCTGAGAGCTTCATTGGGTGAGCGTTCGCTGTTCTGGAGTTGGAGTAGCCTTCGAAACTGACTCCAGTAGGACGAAGACTTATTATTACCTTTCCCGATTCATGTTTGCGTTCTACCTCATTTCCTTCTTTTTCGCGCACATAGCTTTGTTCACGGGCTTGCTTGCGCTCTTTAGTCGCTTGGGTGGATACCGTAAGTTACATTCATATGCAGCCAAGGGACAAGAGGGTCTTCATATCTTGTACTGGTTTTGGAAACACCCAGGCCAATGCATATTCTGTCCTGACACTGACAACAATGCAGTCAGCGCCCTCACTACGTTCGTTGCGTTGTTCTTCCAAGTAATCGCAGCAGCTCTGATGACGTGAGTATTCCCATCCCCAACGCATTCGCTCAACGCTGACTTTGCCATTACAGTGCCTGGGTAGCCAAAGGACGCGATGCATGGCGAAGCGCCGGCTTTGAATCGTACGTACACCCAGCTACAAAGGAAAAACACTTGAACATCTCACAGTTGCCTAACACTTCATCTACCTTGAGATAACACAGACTACGGGCACACTACTCTACACCTCCACCCCCCACGTCTACGTATCCGCTAATTCCCGTCTCAGAAAAATCGGCACTATCCTGATGGCTTTCGCCTGGGCCACATTTGCATGCTACCTCTTATCGTCCATCCTATTCTGCCTCGGCGGCACCACGGGCCGCGAATCTTCCGGCGTGCGACGCAAACGATCAACGCATTCTACGCGGAGCAGGGGCAGCTTTCTCGACACCGAGTCGCAACGCAGAGTGAAGGACAACTACTCTTAAACCCGCCACCCTGTCCTTGCGGTCGGTTTGATTAATTTGATCTGTACATGTTATGAACGGTCTCGCCACGCTGTTATTAATTTGATCTGTACATGTTATGAACGGTCTCGCCACGCTGTTTTGAAAATCTAAAGGGATTGTGCACGCAAGACTGGATATTTGCACAATTGCGTAATGTATAATTAGGCTATCGAAGCTCCATGAATCAATTCCATTTACATATATTCAACCCTAGACGCTGACGCTCTGTCTGCTGATGGACTAGATGGCGCGCTGACTTCCTGGCTGGGTGCTTCTACGACAAAAACTTTCTCCGCACCGGAACGATCGCGCGTGGACCCTACCAAGGACGTCCGCTGGCGTCGCTTTGGTAATAATTCCATTTACATATATTCAACCCTAGACGCTGACGCTCTGTCTGCTGATGGACTAGATGGCGCGCTGACTTCCTGGCTGGGTGCTTCTACGACAAAAACTTTCTCCGCACCGGAACGATCGCGCGTGGACCCTACCAAGGACGTCCGCTGGCGTCGCTTTGGTAATGGTGGCGGCATGGTCGGTGAAGCCACGTCCAAAGCCGTGCTTGCGTCGGTCCCCTGCGCATCGGGCTCCCCAAGATCTGTTGAACTGCCATTCGTGGACAGCGATGACGCAGAGGCCGAGGGCGCCACGGATGTCTTAGTGCCCAAGGGCGCTCTACGAGCGAGGTTCGCTAGAGCGGAAGCAGTCTGAGCGCCCCAGGTCCCTCTTCTGTCTGGTCTAGGCGGGCGTGGAAGGGGGGTGCCTGCGAAACGGGTACCAAGTCAGCGTATGTCCTGATAAGAGACAGGGCGCGGTCAAAGGTTAGAGTACGGTATCGGGTGTTTGACTTCGTAGGGCAGACCAGGGTTTTTTTGTTGCCTTGATCACCTTGCTTTGCTCGTGTCGCAGCTAGGCGAAGAAAAGGCTGATACTCTCCCGCAACAGGACATCCGCTGTGCCCGGGGTACTTACCAGGGGGAGGCAGGGGTTGCCCCCTTCCAATCGGACCTATGTGGTGCTCGCTTTTCGGACCACTGTGCGCATGTGCAACATCGAGGAACTCCCCCTTCGTGCGTTCACTTGAATTAGTGTTGCCTCCTGCCGATCCCCCAAGATTGGCATTCTGCCGAGTAGCAAGCCACTTTTTGGCAGCGGTTGTAGCAGAATTGAGTGATTGGTTGAGGGTTGTGCGTTTTTGTACGGATGTGGGTTCGCTTCGCTGCTCTGTTCGTATCGAGTCGGTGGTGCTAGCCAAATTCTCGTCAGGAGAGACTGTAAGGTCGCTGGGCAGTGCTTTAGTATAAGTGATCTCTGTAGTGGGTATTAAGGGTGAACGTTACACACCTAGATCTCTGTCTCGCCACTGTAACTGACATAGCGCTATGAACAGGTTGGTCTATGTCGTGATCGGGATCTAGAGGGGATTGCGGGGATTCAGAATCAGGCCGGGGAGGCGATGGTGGCGGCGATCCTGCTGTCGGAGTCTCTAAAGTCACGAGTTCGAATCAGCGTGAGTGTCAAAGGAAGAAGAAAAATGGCAATGTTTCAATCCACTGAATTGCGTTTCAGTGGGCAATGCAACACCCGATTGTGAGACAGGCGAGTTCAGGTCACATTACGTACTCATCAAGATGTGGTCAGAGTAGGCCATGTCCGTATCAACTGTAGGAATTGCTAGATCGGCATACGTGGAGGAGCTGTGTCGCGGAGATGTTAGCTTGTAATGAGCGGACGCCGGCTCTGAGTTGCCCATCCTGCCGCCATACGCAGTACTTGAATTCTGCTCGATGGCACCCGATGGCACAGGTTTGCGTTGGCGCAAAGCGCTCGACCCCAAGGCAGGCATGCTTTTCGTTGACTCGTTCGACGAGCTGTAGATGGTGTCGGGGATTGACCGTGTTTCTGCGTGCACATCTTCTGGAGTTGATACGGTCATTAAGCCAGGTGGCGCGTGAGATTCCTGCCCCAAACTCGCCTCATCTTCCCAGATTCCTCCCCGAAATAGATGCGAGTGTGTGGAGCTGAAAGGCATATCATCCCAGTTTGGGAACACCAGGGTTTCGTTGACCACTTCGCGAATTCGGCTCTCTATCGCACGAAGGATAACCCCATAAGTTATTTGACGGGAGCTGACAATGGGTTCAAGAGACAGCTCCATCTTAGGCGGAGTCTCGAAAGTGACCCACAAGCGGTTGCTTGGCGGAGGCTTGATCCTAACTATGTGCGCACGAAGTCAGTGAAAGTATAATAGAGTCGATGCAAGCATCAAGAGCAGGGATCAAGAGCCTCCATCTCGTGAAGTACCCCAGGATAAGGAACATAACGGCTCAAAAAGGCAGATCGGTTCGTGACCAGGGTTTGCATACTCAACACATGACCTTCAAGGCTTTTCAGAATTGTGGCGAGGATAAAGGTAACCTCTCGAGGCTTAAATCGGGAACCAAGTTCAATGCGTGCCACTGCAGATATATCGATGCGAAAGTTGCCTTTATAGCTGACGTCAGCTTCAACAGTCAAGTCGCCATCCACAGTCAGTTCCTTGAGCTTTGGATTAGTGAGGAATGGCGGTAAATCTCCCATGTCCAACTTTTGCACCTTGATACTTCTGATCAAGCTTGGCTTCTGCACGCGGTCTATTTTTTTGGTCACTTTGTTCCGGATGTAATTCTCGATATGGGCAGTCTTGTACAGGGCAAGGAATAACCTCCCGATCAAAGCATTTATCCAGCGCGTGTGAAGGTTCTCCTCAGAAGCATGGAGCTGTTGCACGAGTTTGATCAAATCCGCGGGATTGAATTTGAGCGGAGGCGGTGGGGTCGAAGACGGTCCTGGATGAAATTGGCTCTCCTGGCTCCGTAGCATAGCATGATAAAAGTCCTCCTTCTCGGAGCAGTTGTCGGAAAAAAAGTAGAACGATCTTGCGTCGCCGACAGCGCTTGCGCTATCTCTGGGAATCAAGCGAATGCAATTACGCTTGATCCATAGCTCTCCCTCGGGTATCTCTTCACCACCAGCGTATACGGATATGGAATAGTGAACGAGAGAGATTACATGGCGCACCTCGAGCTGTGCGGCGTCGTCATAGAGCATGAGATGGCCGAGCCTGTTCATGTGAGATTCAGACACTTCTATACGCAAGAAGGGCAACTGGCAAACCTTAGAACGACATAGAAGACATTGCGCGTCTTCTTGTTTTTGCTCGGGGTCGGGGATGGACTTAATGTAGGACCAGAGTTTCGGCTCCTATCGAAGATGCTTCGATACATGGACTGGTAGACGCTGGGGCTCTCCATGGCTAACATAGTGTTCGTCGCTGCAGTGTTTCGGTCCGGGGGCTTACCGTTGACACCGCCCGGTACGTATTCCCGACATATGGCGAAATACCCAGATGCCACATCAGGAACGTGTTTAGCCTTCAACTCACGCAGCAGGTCCTCTCCTAGTCCAGCTCCCCATTCGCCAAGGTCGTCATCAACTTCTCTCTCCGGCAAGTCTTGTGATGCATATGCCTGTCGTGACTTGTATGCCTGGTTGCTGCTCGGGTTGCGTGTACCCCAAGTCCACAGGCCCCATATCAGTAATGGTATGAACGAGACACCGCCGACAATGTATCCAACTAGTAGTCCTAGCACTAGACCACCCATTCTCTACCTTACGAAGTAGCCTCCTCTTGCAGCCAGACCCTTACACCACGACCACCTGCTTCAAGAGTTTCCTAAAGCACCACAGCGCATCACACTCCGTAGCCGTCGGCTTCTATTCCTCTCTTGTTTTCAGGTGTGGAAGTGCACCGTTGTGCTCGCGCAGAAAGTGTTCGCAACCATGCGCAAGTGCGCCCGGAGGGTGAGGCGGGGTTTGAGTGTGAGGATGCAGCGCGCATGCAGGAATCGACAGCGATGTGAATATGCTCGCGACGAGTTTGGATCTATCTGGTAGTTGTGAAAGTGGGCGTTGGTGTTGCTGAACTGTACGTGGACTCGTGGAGCTGGTGATCCGTTGTCTTGGAACAGATCGGCGTTCCGGGCGCAACTTCCGAACCCAGTATTGGAACAGTTCCAAGGTTTGAACGAAATCAATCGTCAGCGTTCGCGGCATACGTGAAAAGGCTGAACGCACATTTAACTGGTATATCTTATAAATAATTCTAGAGTACACAGTTTACACAGCGACGCTGAAAGCTCAGACGAACAGTCAGGACAACTCGGAACAACCCTGATCAAACGCAAAATATTTACATTATACGCTCTTTCATATATGAACACAGACGTACTCCAACTAGTGCGAAACATGATTCTTGTTCAACAAAGGACCAAAATCCACCTATACGAAGCACGAATTGTACTAATGTGTTCCAAAAATGCCATACAGAGTGGTTTTGCAGCTTCGTGAGATAGCCGCCAGGTCAGTAAGAAGGTCAAGGCGGGTGGCATCATAGCCAACGGTATTCTTAGAGAAAGGAAATGCAAGGTCGAATTGGGCCATCAATAACAAAAAGATCCAGCGAGGCCCAAAGCGATATAGCCGACACGGTGATATTGCGACGGTGATCAAGCGATAGTGCGTTGCCACGGTGAAACCTCAAATGGTCATTGGTATTGCAGATAGCTAATCCAGTTAACAGTCTGCGAGCATGTTTGTTTCTAGATGTATGTCGGTCATGTAGGTAGCTTTTCTACATTAAACCAAGTGCGGATTGCCCTGGAAACTCAATCCGAGGTCGGAGAGTTAAAGGCGTGCTTATGAGCACGCCATACCAGTGTTGATATTCTTCTGAAAGGTGTGCGTAAGAAGTGATGCTCGGACGAGCAGCGAATGTTCATTTGAACTCGAGAAGCGTGCATCCGTGCGGTACAGGCCTAGAAGCGATCCATGGCGTTTACATAGCGACAAGGGTATCGCTCTGGGGTAGCTCGGTGTGCCGGTATAACCAGAATAACCAGAAGACCTGGCGTTAGCAAATGTTCATTGCAAACTCAGCTGTGCTGAGAGTGATGGTAAAGCCAGCTCTTCGAACACACATGGAATGGCTCGGTCCACTGGGGGCGATGGAGTCCCACACCTCGCGCATGCCTCGTTCCTGCGTCCAACCGAAGGACGCGCAGCATCGGCGGATGCAAAACAAGAGTTCATGGAGCCGACCTGAGCCGATCTTCTTCTAACAGTCTCAACAAGCTGTAGATTAGATTATGTCGGCACCATGCACTTGGCGCGATGTCCACATTACATAACGGTAGCACCAGGGTATCTGTATGGCCAGTATGATTAGCGTCTGCATGAAAAAGATTGAACACGTGCTGGGTTGACTTACCTTCCGGTATCGAGACCTGCATTCATCACGGCAGAAGTGCCACCGCGGCCCCTTCCTTTGGGTCCACCACGCCCAAGACCAGCTCCCGGTAGGGCAAAGTTCGGGTTAGCAGCATTGACCTCGAGTACATCTTCTTGTCTCAATGGACGCCGAGGACCATATGGGCCATATGATGCAGGCATTGGAGGACCTATAGATTCAGCACCGTCAGCTCATGAACCATGGAGAAAATTCAATTTGGTTGCGTTGTGGTCAGATGAATCCGCGTTGTATTGCCGCGAAATGCAGAAGGCAGAGGCAGACTGCAAAGATTTCGAAACTTGTTACTGCGCGGAATGTCACTTACCAGGCGCCGGCCTCCAATTTGGATTAACACCCCGTTGAGAAACCGAGGTGAAATGAGACGCCTCTGATGCGGCGGGAGAGCGAGACCCGTCGTCTTCAAATGATGAATTGCGTAGGAGATTCGGGTCGCTTGTATTTAACGAATGATTTGAATGATTCAACTGAGAATTCGGAACACCTGGCACTAATGCAGAAGGCAAAGGCCCAGGTGGCGGAGCGTTGTTCAGAGGCTCGGCAAATCTGGGATCTACGTCCTCGTAGTAATAGTCGGAGGTTTGTTCCTTTTTAGATGCCTCGACTGTCGATAATTGTGCCGAAAGCTCTACCGGAGAGTCTTGAATCGGAGACAGCCCGCGGCCGTTGCTAGGATTTGTTGCCGGAGGTGTCTGACCGGAGCTCTCGTAACGCCCATCCCTGGAATAAGTTAGCTTTATCACGCATCTCATCGCGAGATCACAAAGGGTGACTGGTTTCCGGTGTGCCCCTACGACGGACGCCACAGAAGCCCAGAAGATATGAGCTCTCAGCAGGGTAATGCCTGAACTCAAAATCTTCGGAGCCTCTGCATGGTTTGTTTCGGGAGCTACACAGGAAACTCTAGCCATGACCGCATCGAGCTTTTTCAGACAATCACTGGTGTCAATGAGGAACTCACTCTTCGGTGGAATATTCGGATGACGGGCTTAACGGCCCTGATGGACGCCGCTGCGGAGCCTGGGCAGGAAATCCGGTCTGTTGCAAAGCAAGCATTCCCTGAACGTCCCCATCACTTTCGCGCAAACCGTAGCCCTGGGTAGAACCAGTCCTTGCATCCATTTCGATAGCTTGACCAATTGGCAATCGCTGTTGCGTGGGCGGCGATGGTCCGCGTGCATTATATGGTGAAGGTTCGCGACGTGAAGGAATACCTTGGGCATAGATATCATTGTTGTATCCTGGCGGTGGTGCCCCTCGTCCAAAGTTTCCCGGACCTGGGCGCTGACCAGTTGGAATCCATCCAGGTGGTGGTTGACCTCGCATCCCTCCTCTGGGTGGTCCGAATCTTCCTCCTCTTGGCCCGTACCCTCTTTGCGGAGGCCCTCCTCTTCCGCGCCCGTATGACCCTCCTCGACCCGGCGGGGGCCCCATCCTGGATACGTCTTGCATGACATAGGGGCCATTTGGCATGGGTAGAACTGGATTCCCGTATTGATCCACGGGTTGCCGCCCACGACCAGACGGGACCATCGGTGGAAGCGGCGGTCTACTCGCGTCATCTGTCCGGACGCTGCTGTTCGTTCTGAGCGAGGGGTTGCGAGTGTTGAGCGGTATGGTATCGTCCTGCATACCCGGCTTTTGCACTTCGTATGTTCCAAAGCCAGCGTTTTTAGAGTTGTCCGACAGTGTTGTTTCACCGGACAGGGGAGGCGGCGACTCGGCTTTTGGCAGGGCGTCGACAGTGGTTGTATCGACATTACGGTTCGCATAATAATTTTGACCGTTCATCTCTGCGTTCTCTGCGATCATTCGTTTTCTCGCCTTGCGGCTGACCAAGGTTCGCCGCATGGCGCATGTCACGACGCCGCTCGCAACGATGATGATGGTCGCTGCCAGGACAATCCATCCTCCCCAGGCCAAATGCGGGACGAACAAGAGGATATCAACCAGGAAAGCGAGCAAGGACACAAGCAGCGTCGGAAAGGTGAGAATGAGCAACGCAAGTAAGTAGCGCGGCGAATGGGCGGGAGAATGGAAGTGTGCAGCAACCGCGAGGGCGAAGCATATGAGCGTCATGAGCGCAGCCACCGGATGGACGATGAGGATCGAAGAGAGCGAATGACGGGTCGCCGAAGGCAGGGAGAACTCGGAGTCGGGCGCATCGGCGAACAGGTTATCTACAGCGCATCAGTGCCAGTGTCCATGATTGTCATGTCTTTCACATTCGCCTCCCCGCCCACGTACCGGTATCGTAGCCAATCATCGGCCCTTTACAATGGGAGCCATCGCAGTAGCCAAAGGTACCGAAGCGAACACCGCGGAAGGTCGCGAGCGGGATGCTCTTGATGATGGGTGTAGAGAGCGTGGACAGGAGGAGCAGCACAAAGGCGGCGAAGAACAGGATCGATAGGGGAGTAGCTGGTCGCAGCATCGTGACGAAGACGGTCGCGAAGCCCAGCCTCAGGCGAGTGGCCGGTCCACTGGTCGGTTCTGCAGAGGCAGAGGGAGTTGTCGCGAACGGCGGTGGTGGTCGCGCACGGACGGTTGGCTGAGACGAGGCAGATCGGACCTCGATCCTCTGCTACGCGCGATTGCCCTGGCAAGCAAAGGAGTGGACTTGGGGCGCGGGCGGTTGGGGAAGCATGCCGATTGCAATTGCGCTGTGCAGGAGGGTGTTCCGAAGCGACGAGATGATGGGCGCCGTTCCCAATCTGCGGGGGTGTCTATACTACATACAAACGACGCGGCGCCGGGTAGTTACGCGGGATAACCGTGCCCGTGCTTCAAGCAAGCGCAGCCGCCCTCCAGGTCCGCCCACGCCCATCTGCACACACTATCGTGCTTTGACTCGTCCATGCATCAATCCACCATTCGCAGAGTGTGGCGCGAGGCGCGAGGCGATAACAGGTGCCGATGACATTCCCATCTCTCCTCGAGAACAAAAGGTGCGCAAAGCCTCCGCCGTATCAGAAGGAGCCGCATCGCTGGATGTGCCCCTATTGGACCATGCAATTGGACCCCTGCTCATACCGCCGCGACAATTGACCGCGAATGTAAAACACGGCTTGTCCGCCAGAGCACGAAAATAGGGCGTTACAATACAAGTTTGATATGTTCGGTTCATTTCTTCTACAGAACCCTGGACATGCGCAATTTTGCGAGTCATCATTGCCGCCATAAACCTGAGCGACCAACGCCTACTCGAATTTTCCAGGCATGAATACTAGTCGTTTCTCATCTGCATATGCCTCGTAGGGCCTTCTCCATCCCAATTCCCATCTAGTGGCCAGCGAGAGCATACGCCCGGCGGCGATCACGTTCCTCCGCAATAGAGAGCTTGACACCTTTGCCCTTGGGCAGACTGATCCAAGGCTTCTCACGACCAATGACGCTGCAGCATTGTTAGCTAGTGCCAATCAGTAAAATTCCGTAGAAGACACATACAAGACGTTGCTCTCTCGGGTGGTGAACTCGTTGTCAACCGCATCCTTGACGTGTACAATGTTGAAGCCTCCATCGTGACGCTCGCGGTGGGTGATGACACCGACACGACCCTGTCTCACGTCAGTGACGTCGCTTCATGTGGACATGTCCTGGTAACGTACCATGTTGCGACCACCAGTGATCATGACAATGACACCAGTGTCGAACTTGATGAAGTCGGCGATCTTGCCAGTAGCGAGGTCAATCTTGACGGTGTCATTGACCTTGATGGCAGGGTCCGGGTAGCGAATCCTATTACGCTCAGCACGTATTTCTGAAGCGGCAAGAGCATGGTCTGGTGCTTGGTGTCGGAGATGTTTCTCGCGACACCTTGCCCAAACTGTGCCCAACGGCTGATAGAGGCAGCAAACTTACGTTCGCGCGTCATGCGTAACACAGTAGGGAATACCGCCACGGCCAAGCTGAACACGCTTGACCTTGCCCAACTTGTATGCTGCCTCCTCGGCAGTTATCCTGTGTACGGTGTATCGGCCCTTGGTGTCGAAAACGAGACGGAAGTTCTCGCCGGTCTTGTCGATGGTGATCACATCCATCAACCCAGCTGGGAAGGTGGAGTCGGTGCGCACCTTGCCGTCGACCTTGACAAGACGCTGCATGAGGATCTGCTTAACCTCGCGTCCATTGAGGGCGTACTTTAGGCGGTTTCGCAGGAAGATGACGAGGGGCAACGAGTCGCGGAGCTTGTGAGGACCGGGGGACGCCTTGGGAGCGTAAGCACCTATGGAAGATTTGTCAACGAATGCACCAAGATTCACAGCTACAATTCTACAAACCGGAGAGCTTGTCGAGGAGCCAGTGCGATGGCGCACTGAGACGCTTCTGATGCTTCTTCCTGTCGTAGCAAGTTAGCAAAGCGATCAAAAACAGCGACCGAAGATGTTGCGAAACTGCGCATAGCAAACAAACAGCCTGCAAGAGGATGACTTACGGTCCACGGCCCATGGTTGCTGTCTTGTCGAAGGTTAGTGGATGCTGAGAGAGCTGAAGTTGGCGGTCGAGTCTCAAAAGATTTAGATGTGTGGGCTTCAAAATGGCACGCTCGGCTAATCGGCTCGCTTGGCACTAAAAACGCTAGTGCCGATTAGGGGTTAGTACCGATCCGCATTTGCTCACAGCTAGAATACCTTGCATCACCTCGTCGAGGCTGAGCAGTCAAGCTTATGCTAGTGGCAGCAATATCCACGAAACACCATGGGTGATGGAACGCACCTCATACCAGGACGGAATACAGTCTGCCCCGCGCCCAATTGCATTGATAGTATCACACTGTTCAGAGATTGCATTTCAGTACCTCAATATCGGATTCGTAGGATGTCTATGTCTGGAAAACAAGAATGATGGACAGAGTTGTGCCTTTGCGCACTGTGTTTTGTATGGCCGCCCGGAATGATCTTTTCTAATCAGCGGGCGATGTCCAACTTCTTTAATGAAGCGCCCGTACTTCTTTTCAGAAGGGTATACATCAAGCCTTCTCATATTTCATACATGTCTACACCAGTCCCTTTAGCACCGCAGCTTCCGCGTTCAAGATCGAAGAACCCGCTGCACCAATCACAGCTGTAAAAAATCAGTACATGTGATCCAAACGATAGCGGTTCGTGAACTTACTATTGTGACTAAGAGCAACGAATTTGATATCGAAGATACCTGCTTCGTCCTCTCGAATGCGACCCACGCTGACCGCATAACCGCGATCCGTTTCTCGATCCAACCTGGGCTGCGGGCGGTCCGGTTCATCCATGACTACAATCGCCTTGGAGGGCGCAGAGGGACATCCCAGACTCTGCACGTCGGAGACGTACTCTCTCATAGCTTCTTTAACCTCTTCAGCGCTCGGCGGAGGTCTTCGCTGAAAGCGTAGTGACACGCAAGCTGTATGTCCATCGAGGACTGGAACGCGGTTGCAAGCTGCAGAAACCTTCATGGTCTGATCCACGAAGCCGGTCATCTCGCTGTTGACGCTGCCCAAGATCTTCTGCGCCTCTGTCTCGAGCTTATCTTCTTCGCCGGATATAAAAGGGACGACATTGTCAATGATATCCATGCTGCTGACACCGGGATATCCTGCACCCGAAACAGCTTGCATTGTGACGACCGAGACCTGATCTACGGGCCCAAACTTGGCTTGAAGCGCGGCAAACGGGATCACAATGCCAATGACGGCACAGTTCGAGTTGCATACCAAGAATCCCTTCTCCAGGCCATGCTGTTTCCTCTGGTGTGGAATCACGTCTAGGTGTCCAAGGTTGACCGTGGGAACGACGAGCGGGACGAGGGGATCGCGACGGTAATTTTTTGCGTTGGAAAAGACGGCGAGGTTTGACTTGAGGAAGTCCATCTCTGGGGTTGTATCAGTCAACGTTCCTCGGCCACAATTTGACGAGCGTACCAACTTGGCCCGCCACATCGCTGTCGAGGCCCGAAAACACCAAGTCGCAATCTGCGAATTCTTCCGGCACGCATTTCTTTACAACTAGATCGCCTATGCGCTGATTGAACGGAAGCGCCTGTTTCCATTTAACCGCATCCCTGTATTTCTTTCCAGCAGATCGCTCCGACGCCCCCACAGCGTGCAGCTCAAAGTGTGGATGGAGCGCGAGAAGTAGGATGAAGCGTTGACCAACTGAGCCTGTCGCACCGAGGACTCCTGCCAAATTCAATTAATTTAATCCATTGCGCAAAGAGACCTCACCTACCGCATCTCTTCCTGGGAAAGTTCCTATTATTTGGGGTGAAATGCTCTGCATCCATGGTTGTTGACTGGGCTTTTTTGCGAGGAGAGAAGTATGATGATGACTGGACCCCCTCCGATTTCGGAGCCTCACCACCCCACCAAGGTGAATGGGGAAGGGCCTAGGGCGGCCGTTCCAGCCCCTTTTGGCTTGGTCGCCAAGAAAATCACGTGTCTCCGCTTCGCCGAGCAGTCTCGGAATGGAAAACCCAACTCAGTTTGATTGAATAAACAGTCAGGATAAGATAGCCGGCGAACCCTTTCAAATACATGCGCATTACTCCAGCACCGAATATGACCATGGCTATCACCTACGGTTTCTCAAGCGACCAAAGCATCGACAGCACATAGCCACCCAGTATGAAAGAACACCGCCAAACACGACCTTAACTCCGTGCCCAGACGTATATCTTTATGAAGGAACGTCCATGATTTTTCCTGGGTTCATGAGCCAGTGCGGATCCAAGGCGCTCTTAATGCTCCTCATGACACCGACTGTGTCCAGGCCCAGCTCTTTGATGAGCGATTCCTTCTTACCGAGACCGATTCCGTGTTCTCCCGTACACGTTCCGTCCATTTCCAGAGCACGGTCAACCATGTCCTTGACGCACTTCTCGACGGCGGCTCGCTCTTTCGGATCACTGCTGTTGTACATGATACTTTCGTGAAAGTTGCCGTCTCCAATATGCCCCAACACGCTTGCAAACAGACCCAATGCGTCCATTTCGGTCTTGGAAACCTCTGAACCGATGTTAGGAGCATTTTGCAGGACTGGCATTGATACTGACCAATTATGTCCGGCAGTCGAGAGAGGGGCACAGCCACATCGGTCGACCAGACCTCGTCTCCCTCTCGGCGAAGAGCTAACATTGACCACAGAGACTCTTTGCGTGCAGACCACAAAGTTCTCTGCTCTTGGGCGTCTACTGCAAATTCAAAGGCGCCACTTTTGTGTGCCTTGGCGATTGCTTTGACTAGCTTGACGTTTTCTTGTACCTGTTTATCATGCAGTCAGTTCCGTTTACGGGAAGCGGCCCAGTCTAGACTATACTCACCCCTGCCTTAGTCCCGGAAAACCTAAATTGACGATCAGCATGCATGAGCGCCAGGTTGTTTGTAGGGAACTAACTTGAAAAACATAGTGGGCATTTCTTTCCACTTTCTAGATGGTGTAGAGCCTGCCTTGTTGATCACCGCCATCTGCACATCATCCATGATCTCCATTGCTGCTACGGGTATCCCTGCACGCATGACCTTCGAAGCTGCAGCTGCAGCGTCGCGAATTGTAGGGAATGTCACGACTGCGACGCTGGTCTCTTGCGGTACGACCGCCAACTTCAGCGTAATCTCCGTAACTATACCCAGGGTGCCCTCGGACCCTACGAACAAATTTGTTAAATTGTATCCGGCAGAGGACTTTCTGGTACGAGTCAGCGTGCGTGAGAAATCCTAACATGGTACATACCTTGGCCGTCGCCTAGTTTTTATGATGCTTCCGTCGGCAAGTACAACAGTAAGGTTGATGACCCAATCTTTCATGGTCCCGTACCTGACAGCATTCGTCCCACTAGTCTCAAGTTCAGTGCTGTGTAGGTATTCCCAATTCATATCCGTACCTGCAACTAGTTCCAACCATGCCGCCAATTCGTGCCTGCCACGATGATTAGTAAAAGGTATGCCCTTGACGTTAACTGGACTGCACACCGAAGGACCAGGATCAACCGGGAAGAAGAGCCCAGAGTCCTTAATTTCCTCATTCAAATTCATCCAAGAGACAGACGGTTGCACGACGACATCCATGCTAAATATTTCGGTCAATCCTTGTCTGTTGAAAATCTTTTCAGGTCGTTTTCTCTTACTCGTCGGCATGTAAAGACAAGATCTTGTCCATGTGCGAAAAATCAATGCTCATGCCTCCATATGGCGCGGAGAAGTTGGCCTCTAGGCTTGAGCCTCCAGAATACGGGACTGGGAGAATCAGCAACTCGCAAACCGTACTCGATGCACACCGCATACTCATAGGTATTTTGTATTTGAGGCAAACCTTGGCAATCTGAGAGACCTCATCTGTAGACTGTGGATATGCCACGGCCACGGGTAGCTGATCAATGTTGATGGATGACCACTCTGAGTAGCCGTGTCGCAGAAGGTCTTCATCGTCGGTGCTGATAGCATCTTCACCAAGTGCGGACCTTAGCTCGACAATGGCCTAAGACAGATAAGCGGAAAGCTCATGTGGGTTCTAGATTGAAGTCATGCCTTCTCCATTTCTGATTTTGATGCATAGCGAAGTCCCTTGGAGCGCCAGGATAGCGGAAAGCGCTCATAATCGTGATTTACGCCACCAAGGTAAGCCGTGGCTCCGATCAAGGAGGACAGGAGTAACACTCGGCTCGAGCTCCAGGACGGTTTGGGAACATAATTTTTTGATTTAAAGGCCTGCTCAGCTTGGCCAGACTGGCGGGAGGCCCCCCGCTTCAGACACCGACTCGCGGAGGTAAGCGACGCAAGCCGCAATCCCGGACGACGTAACATGGAGGACAGCTAAGGACAGGTCAGATTAAGATCGGTAGACGTATAGCAGTTGTCACGAAGGGCCATCAGAGGTTCAAATTCAGCAGGCGATTCCGAAGGGCATCAAAGAGGGACATGGCACGCGCCGGGGTGGACTCAAAGGTAGCTATATTAGTACAAGTACTAGCTGCGCTATTTTGTGACCACACGCTGTTGGCGCGCGATGCTACGAAAAGCCAACGCACATGGGAGCTCGTTCTGCTCCGCTCCGTTAGACTGTAGAGGGCCGAGCCAGTGACAGAGTATGCGGGATGATGAGCAATTCGTGGGACAGAAATTTTCGAGACAGGGCTCGATTGGCACGAAGGAAGGCTGCATTGATCACCTGCAGGGGAAGAGGCAAAAGCAAATGTGGAGAAGCATGGGCGATGGCAAACACGGGAGTCGTGGCATGCGGTAGCGAGATGTAAATGCTCAATGTTCTATGTCATGCATGCATACTTGTCGCGTGACGTGATCCATGATAGGATGATGGCGTTTGCAGTACGACTAGAGCGAGAGCCCAAGCCCGAGGCACCGGCGCTAGATATCCATGGATGATCGCTTCAGTGTCCAGGTTTCTTTTTCTATTTCGATGCTGAGGCGACGGATTTCCGTGCGTGGTACCTGGGCGCTTGGATGCGGCTCTCGAGAAAAGCAAGGCGGTGAGCGGCAGGTCGAGTGGCGCAATCACGGATTACGCTCAACATATGCAGGCCGCCCACGTTAGAGGAAAACCCGACTTACAGTCGGTGTAGAGCACAAGATACAGTTAGACAGATGTGTCATGCGGGCGCGGCGAATGTCATACGGAACGTAAATGCATGGGTGATTGAATTAAATGGTTGTAACTTGGGGAACGGGGCTCTAGCGGAAATCGGAAGGGTTCTAGGATCGTCTGCAGCCACCAAGCTAAGGTAAATTATGGCGCGTTATCACAGGATCAGCAATGCAGTAACGGAACGCATCTGCGTCCAACTTGTACTCCAGACCCGACTTTTCGTTAATTAGCCTAAGATCTGGAGCTGCTAGGGTCACGTGCAATGGCACCAACCTTGGAACCTTGGAAGCCTTCGGTCAAGGGCCAAACCACTCGTTACCCTGGCGACCACCCCAACCAAAAACAATCTTTCTACCCTTCACAACCACCACAGGCCGCGATGGCAGAGCTCGCGCGAGAGATCCAGACAATAATCGATGCGTCTTATCTAGTATCGCTACGGAATTTGGCCCAAATATGCAAAAGAGTGGATGCGATTACCGTTCGCGCGTGTATTCGGCAGCTACCACCTTGTGCGGTTGCGAAGCTCGCCTCTAGCCTCTTGGAATCCCTTCCTCTTTTGGAATGTTGCGTAGGGATTGTTCAATGTCTCGGTATTTTCTTTGCCCCTCTGAACTGTCCGTGGAGGCTAATTCACCTTACAGCGCAATCAGTAGAGTTCAAAACCGAGCTCCTCTCTCATCAGGTCGGCCTGCTGGATGCAGTACTCACGAAGGCCAACACGTCGCAACGTGATTTTGATCAAGTAAGTTACGAGGACTACTCAGGTGTCAAATCAGATATCACCACTATGTTTTGTGTATGGAGTACTGACAGGCTCAAGTACCATGGGCTTTGCGTCGAACTCCTTTCACATCCGTTGCCTGAAGGGGTACCACTGCCCGCAAGCGTGCAACCTTTCTTCTTGCGGCTGTTTGAGCAAGCATATTGCGAACCGGATGTACGCACTTTGAGGACGATTTATCACATGCTCAAGGGAGCTTGCCGTGGACTCCATGCACTTCTACCGGCGGATGTGTGTGCGCTTCTTGATGAGCAGCTCTACGAGATCCTCAAGAAAAAAATTGCCGGAGACACGATGCTTGTGTTGTGGTGTTTTGGCGTCGCAACCCTATCCGAACAGTAAGTGGCGACGCAAAAGGAACGTGCTACGTGGCCAACTACTAATCATGCTCATGCGCATAGCCCAGAGATCTTAGATATACGAGGCGATCATAACAAGGACCTTGCAGCGAGCGCGATTCACAATGTTAAATGGACCACAGCTTCTGGTCGCAAAATGTTCGAATCCTCGAGCGCGTGCGAGAAGACCATTACCTTGACATGCTTGAGCGTGATTTGGGCTATCAAAGGTGGTACAGGTGTATCGGACGATGAAGCTCTTGAAGGCATAAGTATGTGAAATTCGAAAGAAGATTCCTGAGCTCATTTGTCGGTACGGTTGGGAAAGATCGGAAACGACTATCCACACATTGCAAGTAGGCTGACCCATACTTCTTAGAAATTGCAACCCGCACCCTGCAGTTTATTGACGACAAGACCCGAGAGAACTGGGTAACCACGAACGCGAACGCCAGGAGTTTTATTCCGAAGCTCTTGGAAAAGCTGCAGCGATCCGACCTGAATTCGAGCCTTCTTCGCGAGGCGCTATACTTCTTTGCTGTTATCGGGGACCCGAACAAGCTACCCCAGTCCGTGGTAGCTTCATATGAAGCAACTTTGTTGGATATAAGTTGCTGTAATGACATCAAGTTTCAAGGTTCTTTCTCGAACTCGCTGCATTTGTTCGCGGTGAGTGCATTCTTGCGGAGTCAGACATTTTTCCCCAGACTCAAGCCCTTCTCTCGCGTAAAGCTGAAAGCTGGCCCTTGTGTTATTTATCCTGGGGTAACACACCAGAGATTCATTGGTTCCTTGTGGCCCACTTTCACCTTTACACGAGAACCCTTCTTGTTTTGCACCCTAGGAATACGAGGAGACGCTTCATAATGAAGGAGACACAAGACCGTCCTACTTTCACTTCATCCATCGCGGATTACAGCTAGTATGTTCCTTCTATCTAACTATGTGCAGAATAGCCTTCAACAAGGCCCTCTACAATCTGTCCTCGGCCGGATATTGGACACGAATATTTCGCCCAAATCCATCGACGAATTGCAGAACACCACAATGCTAGTCGACGTCATAGCAATGACGGCTACCAAGCATGAGTCGTTCCGCTCACATCTTCTTACAGCACTGTCGAACCGTAAAATACAAGACAGCGTTGAAGCCTTCCTCGGGGTCTGTCCTGGTGATCTCAAAGGGCACCAAAACACTTCGTGTCGAAATCACGATACCATGATACACCAGACGTGTCTTTCAGCAACGATATCGATGTTACTGACCATACTTCTTGTTGCCGGTCCGGCTCGAGCTACGCATATGCTGCCTTCACTTGGGATCGCCCTACTCGAGAAGCAACGTCAGCTCTTGGTACCTACGCATCAATGTGCGCGCATGTCAGGCTCTACAGTGTCAGGGAAAAAGTCTAGGTATGTCGTGGACCCAGTAAAGGCAATACAGAAACTGGAAGTGCTAAATTCTTTTGCCAGTAATACGATTTCTCTCTTTGAACAAGAGTGTACTCCAATCTCGGGCCTCCCTCTGCAGGACTGGAGAGGGCGCCTCAAATCAGAAATGGACAGCCACGCCGCTTACCAACGGGAGTCTATTATCCGAGCTGTAACGCAGATTTGTCATGATCTGGAAGTCCGTTGCGAGACGGTCGAAGAACCCCTGCGTTGCGAGCGAGATAAATCACGTGCGCTAGAAGAGGAGCTGTCTCGATCTCGAGCATGTGTGGACAACCTAGAACAGAAGCGATTAGACGACCATTTGTTTTATCTCAATCTGGAGTCCGAGAAGACCCACTTAGAGCAGGAGTACGAAAAAGTCTGCATCCGACTCGAAACCTTACAGACGGAAACGGCGAAATCGAATTCCCAAGCTGAGACTGCGCTCCAAGAAGCTAGGGAAGTTAGGGAAGCTTTTGAACACAAGGAAACGCAGCTGGTACGTAACGAACCAGCAAGAAATGGCCTCTTTTCGCAAATGGCCATGGGATTGCTCGTTTTGGGGCAATATACGGCTCAGAGACTCATCTCGCTTAAAGACATCATCCGTTTTGTTTTGGGTTTCCACTGATTTTGCATATGAGCATCTAGAGATCTACCATCCTGCAACTTGAAGAAACGGTTAATTTCAACAACGACGAGTTGAGCACCTTACGCGAAAAAACAACTGCACTCAGCGACGAGATCAACGAGCGGGAGACTGAAAGGCAGCATCTGACGACCCAATACAAGGAGCTTCAAAATCAGTTCGAAGATCAACGTGATGCTACTGAGAAACAAAAGCAGTCGGCTGCCCAATTCGACAGTCTCTGCAAGAGCCTACAGACACGGTTGGATCAGGCTGAGCGCGAGTTAAACAAGGGGAAAGAGTCTGCAGGTCACAGAGAAGCACAAATAATTCGTCTTACAGAGAAAAATACCGGTCTTAAAGATGAACTACAGCAGAAGAAATCAGACCTAGCAAGAACGACCAAAATGCTTGAAGATCTACAGGTCCGACACCATGAACTCGCACAGACCTCGAACAGGGAACTGCAAGAAGCTGAAGCTCAGTACGAAAGCGATCTCGAATCAGCTGCCTCCAAAGCCTCCGAAGAGCTTCGTTGCATACAAGTGAGTAATTTTCAATGCAAAGCTGGCGTTCGGTCCGCTCAGTTTCACACCCGTGTGTGGGTTGTTGGGGGATTAGGGAATGCTGGCGCTGCATTGTCCTTCCTATGGTGAAACGAGAAGTTCAACTTCAAGCGGAGCGCTGTAATAGTGTCTGTTACATTCCATTTCTCGTTGAAATCTTGACTGACAATATCCCTCTGCATTGTAGGAAGTTTACGAGAATATGCGACAAACTATGGAGCGTATTCAACTCTCCATACCGCCACTCGAAACAAGAATCCAGGAGCTTGAGCATGAATGCTCTGCAAAAGACAACGAGCTTCAAGGACTAAGAGCCTGGAAGAATCGCTTTTTCGACCTCGCGCATGACGTCCCAAAGACTCCGTACCCGCACGAATCTACTCTACAAAGCAATCCAGAGGTAGGTCAATGTATTGGAAACCTCGTAGTGGTTGCACTCCTCGTCCCTCGTTGATCCATTCTAAACGCAATAGCCTACACATTCGGGTTTCACCAGCACGCCGGATTCTCAGGATTTCCGTAGTGGCTCCACCCCAAAGCGTCCGAAACCGGGACCAGCTTCTAAAGGTCTTCCCTTGCGCACATCCCGTCGAGAAAACCCCTCTATGATGCCAAAGTCTCTTGCACGGAGAGATCACACAAAACGTCCGGCTTTGCGACCAGTCTCTCCGAACCGAAGACACACCACTGTCGGGGTGCCCGTGTCCGAGCAGAAGGACGGTGTAGATGGCAGGCAGAGTTTGCCATTGAAAAAGCGGCGAGGTAGCTTGCAAGGGATTGAAGAAGTAGAGTTCCAAGAGGACCTTTTAACAAGCACACCTTGTACTCCTGGCAGATTCATGGACGGGACCCGCGAATACCAAGACGGATCGGCCACTAGCCTGTAGGAAACCCGGCAACACAACCCGATATATAGTAATAGTTCAATGGTAAAAATGCTGTGTTTCGGGCGCGAGGTTACACAGTCGGTCCGAGATTGTGGCGCGTCTGTGTGGTACACGACCGCGAGCCATAGCCTGCCGTGCACCAAGTACTGTTCTTCAAAGAATATCTACCCTGCTCTCATTTGTTTTTGATCTCTACGTTTGCAAGGCTGGGTTCGCTGGGTATCACTAAACAACATTTTCAAGTGGGGTGTTGTTGTCTCGCTCTTTCCCTGGCTATCACCTGTGCCTACCCGGCGCTAGCGAAGCAGCAAACGAAACCTCAAACGACAAAACCTCGTACTAGCTGAGCCTCAGCACTCTTTCCCCGCTCTTCAAGAGCACGAACTTCTGCAGCAGCAGCAGCAATGCGTCGGACCCTACCAGCAGGGAGCATGCCTGGGCCCGCCGCCGCCGCTCTTGTCGGCAAGGCCATCGACTTTGGCGTAACGACCTCTGAACGCACAATGCAAATCATGCAGACTGTGCGTGCTGACGAACAGATTAAAGTCACAGTCAAGGTGGGAGATTACAAGGAACTCGAAATTTACTTCCCCTTCAAGTTGGATGGTCGTTCCCAAAATACCAAATTTCAGCTGCCCTTGTCACTTATAGAGTCGATATACAAAGTCAAGGACTCTCTCATCATACCATTCAAGTCGGTATGTGCCACACATCTGGAAAGCTTCGCTACGGCTCAGACATACCTCCTACAAGTCTCCTCATATCCTCGCTAATGCATGTATAGCCACCGAAATTCTGGATACAGAATAACCTCGGGAAGTGGTATCGACAGACAGATATCGTAGAGAAGGATACCAGGACGGCATTGGCGAGCGCTCCGGTGATGAACCACAAAGAGACTCCTGTAATCGACATTGGCCGCTGGACAACCTACCGAGTCACATTCGATGCCGCAACCTCCTCCAACGTCAAATACACTCGACTTAAGACGACTCTGGCGGATCACGGTATTCACGTCACAACGATAGAAGATTACCGCACCATCAAGGGCACAGCGCCAGAAGTCTGGTCGCTGTTGGAGGAAGAAATATCAGGAACCCATCCGCATCTTCAAGGCTCTAATCTCCAAGAGTCCGCATTTCACGATCTGGTCACTGGTCAGATTAATCTTGCATTTGACGTTCGCTACCAATTGGAGGTTTGTCTGTCCAACGGATTACTCCACGAGCACAATATCACTCGTGGATTTCTGGAACGGCTTGCATCATTGAGTCCCGCCGAAGCTGTATACATACTAGAGAAGGTTATGGAGGCAAAGCATGAATGTTTCGATCCCATGCAAATTTTCAACAAGCCGCTCAAGATGACCCGCGTCAGGAGACTCCCGAGCTACTGCATTCTTTCCCGATCAGCGAACATCACGCCAACACTGATCCACGTCGGTCAGCCCATCATCGAGACATCAAACCGAATTGTTCGGAAACACATCGCGGACGCTGACCGCTTCATTCGGGTAAGATTCTCGGACGAACAGACCGTAGGTGAACTGTTCAGTCAGACCGACGACAGCTCAGACGCCATCTTCAATCGAATAACTAGAGCCATGACCAATGGTATCGTAGTGGCCGGTCGTTATTACGAGTTCCTCGCGTTTGGAAACTCTCAGTTCAGGGAGCGTGGGGCATACTTCTACGCACCTACACCATCAAAGTCCGCTAATGACATACGTCGCTCGATGGGACAATTCGATCATATCAAAACAGCAGCAAAATATGGAGCCAGGCTCGGACAATGTTTCTCCACTACACGTGCAATAAAGAGCGTTAACGTCAATATCGAGATGATCGATGATGTGAAGCGTAACGGATATTGTTTCACGGACGGCGTTGGCAAGATTTCCACTTTCCTGGCCCAGATGGCTGCAAAGGAGCTCGGCCTACCAAACGCCTTTCATGATCCCCCTTCTCTTTACCAGTTCCGCTTGGCTGGTTGTAAGGGCGTACTCGCGCTGGATCCCACCATTTCAGGCCATGTCGTACATATCCGGCCCAGTCAATACAAATTCGAGGCGCAGAATGTGGGTCTGGAGATTATCAGAGCGTCCGCGCTCTCAGTTGCATGCTTCAACCGCCAATTGATCATAATACTCTCTACGCTTGGGGTCCCAGATTCTGTATTTATCCAAAAGCAGCAGCAGATGGTCAATGATCTCGAGCGCGCGACTAAGCAGGAAAGTGTTGCTCTTGAAAAGCTTCAACGAAACATCGATCTAAATCAGACCACCCTTACAATGGCTGGAATGGTCATCGATGGCTTCATGAAGAGTCAGGAGCCTTTCATGATGTCGCTCCTTCAGTTGTGGCGCGCTTACCACATCAAATATCTCAAGGAAAAGGCTCGGATAGTGATTGAAGAGGGCGCGTACGTACTCGGCTGTGTAGACGAAACCGCCAGCTTAAAGGGCCACTACAACGATCCGCAATCTCGTCCCGATGCTACCAGAGCCGAGAAGCTCGAAACTTTACCTGAGATATTTCTGCAAATATCTGATACGCAAACCGAAAAGCAGGGCCACTACAGAGTCATAGAAGGCATATGCATCATAGCGCGCAACCCGTCGCTTCATGCGGGCGATGTGCGTGTAGTGCGGGCTGTTGATGTGCCAACGCTACATCACTTGAAGAATGTTGTAGTACTCCCCCAAACTGGGGACCGGGACATCTCAAATATGTGTTCCGGCGGCGACCTGGATGGCGACGACTATATTGTGCTGTGGGACCAAGACTTTTTGCCGGAGACAGTAAACGAACCACCCATGGATTTCACGGCAGAGAAGCCTACCGAATCAGCCAAACCAATCACGGTCAAAGACATCACTGACTTTTTCGTCACTCATATGAAGAACGATTCGCTTGGTCAGATCGCGACCGCCCATTTGGCTCAAGCAGACTTCAGTGCCAAAGGCGTAAGAGACCCTAAATGTAAGTTTAGTCTTTTCTTTCTAGATTTTACCGGCTGACGGGCACTCCAGGTCTAGAACTGGCCCGGCTTCATTCTCAGGCGGTTGACTACTCCAAGAGCGGTATCCCTGCGATAATGGACGCCGAACTCAGAATGCGCAGGAGGCCGCATTTTCAAAGGAAAAGCCACCAGCCAGAACACAAATATTACAAATCCAAGAAGATCTTGGGAAGGCTGTTTGACCAGGTTCAGCTCGTTGACTTTGTTCCTCAATACAACAAGTTTGACCGGACAATCTTGGATGCCTATGAACCGGACGAAACCATGTTGACCAAAGCCAACGAGCTTAAGCTGTCGTACGACTCTGAGCTGAAACAACTGATGGCAAAACATGCTATTCGAACGGAATTCGAAGCATGGTCTATCTTCGTCCTGTCCCACAACTTGGAAGCCCGCGACTACAAGTTCGCTGAAGAGTTTGGTCGAACGATTGGGATGCTGAAGTCAAGGTTTCGAGAGCTGTGTTGCGAAGCAGCTGGCGCAGGCAGGCATGGCTTTGAGAAACTGGCGCCATTCGTTGCTGCCATGTACACTGTGACGGCGGCTGAGATGGAGGATGCCATGAGGACCCGCTCTATGACACCGGAAGAAATGCCTCTGATGTCGTTCCCCTGGTTGTTCGTTGAAGAGCTCGGTAAGATCAAGACCGGACAGAGAGATGGCCGACCCGACGCTTTTGCGCCCCAGCAGCAGAATCGGCCTTCGAAGAGGCATGCCAATCCGGTTCCGGAGAGGGAGCTGGGTGGCTTCGAGACGGAACAAGGCATCACGCATTTCGGCGAGGTGTTGAAGCTTGACTTTCATCATGGTAAGGTTATTTCAGTGTCCCAGTGAACGTGCTCTATGCTAACCCAAGTCGCAGGCCAATCGAACACGCACTCAGTCGGCGAGGGCGTGGACCAAGTTGGGGAGAATGCTGGTGGCAGTCACGGTGGCGGAGATGATGAGACCGAGGCAGGCTGGGACAACGATCAGCAGCAGCAGGTAGCCATCGACTTGGGTTCGAACGACCCAGCAGGAACCATGCTGGAACGCCTGGCACGCCTGGGCAACTGAGGCAGCGTGGCTCTCTCTCATAGAGTAAAGCTGAAAGTTGGACATTGTATTACTCATCCTAAGGTAACACACCGGCGATTCATCAGGGTCCTTGTGGTTTACTTGTGCATTTCATTGCACGACGGCGTGGGCACTTGGAGGACTAGCCAGCATCACAGGAAGGAAACTTTACACATTAGCATCCTGTTCTTGCTACTATTCGATAGTTGGTTTCGATAGTTGGTCATGAGAATCGAAACTATATGTGATATCTCCGTCTTGCACAGCGTGATGCACCGTGTGCCTGACAGGCCGCGTTCGGAGTAGGTTGTAGCGCCATGGGTGCCGCGACTTGGTGGTCACACTCGCGTAAAGCCGAACGTCGGCGGGTCCCCAACTTTTCGCAATAGGGCGAGCGTCAAAACTCCAGCAGGATGCCGCGAATACCGGTCCAACTCGCGCCCTTTGTGCGCGCGCCGAACGAGGCGCTCCTGCTCTTGACGAGCACCCTAGACGCATCGGCCAGCTGGCTCCTCTGCCGCTTTCTTTGCGATGCGCTGAGCCCGGACCGAGACGAGCAACAAAAGGACGCGAAGAAGGTGCTGCTCGTGAGCTGGCTTCGGGACTACGACTTCTGGAAGCAGGAGGTGCGCAAGAGCACGGGGCTCGACCTGGGCGGCTTGCGCGCCCAGCGGAAGTTCGCCTTCGTCGATGGCCTGTCTGCGCTGTTCCTCGCCGACGAAGTAGAGAAGCCCAGAGGACTGCAACAGCTGCCTGCGAGGCCAATACCCGCGAAGGGCCCGCCGGGCCTTCATACCCTCTCATCCACATCGCTGGACCACGCCAGCGCCACCATCACAGCCGCCCTCGATGCCCTCGATCCCTCGTCGAGCACCCTCGTCATCCTGGATAACCCGGACATACTCCTCGCCGCCGTCCCCGCCCTCGCTCCGTCCGACCTGACCTCGTTCTTCCTCACGCTGCACACGCGCCCGTCTGTATCGCAAGTCCTCGTGCACCTCCAGTCCGACCTAGCCCTGCGCACGCCCTCAGTGCCGCCGCAGCCCCTGCAGATTGCCCAGCAGAATCTGCTCGTTAAAACAGCACACATGAGTGCTAAAGTGCTTGGAATCAGGCTGTTGGACACGGGCGTGGCACGAGATGTCAGCGGTGTGCTTAGGGCGACGGTTCATAAGGACTCGTGGACGAATATCGGGACTCTGGGCCAGATGGGGGACGGGCGTCGCGGTGATGCAGGACTGCTTGAAGAGAAGAGCTTGGAGGTGCTGTATAAAGTCCAGGGAGATGGCGGGGTTAGGGTCTTTGAGAGGGGGGCTGCTACCGTGTGAGGGGACCGGGTGTCGGCCTTCAACACTGTAGGAATATGGATGGATCTCCATGGTTCACGTGACTAAAGAGTGCATCTACGGTCCGCTTCCAACGCCGTCGAGGGTAGCACTCGCATGCACAATACGACATGATCGATCCTTAGAAGGACCTTTGGTATTCACTAGTAGAAAGCAGTTCGACTCTGCTCTATGCTTGGAGTAATAGCTGCCTTGCATGGATACACTGAGCACGAGGACGAAGGTAGGCTTTGATGGACATGAGGAGCCTGATAATTCACGCAACGCATCGGATACATCGTATATCCACCAGATGTGTCAACCAGGTGCAGGTGCGTGTAACCAACTTTTCTAAAGTCGCTACCGCAGTTTGTGACAGGCGCAGTCGAACAAGGGGCTATCCCTGGCGCTGCCCAATACATGCATCGACCACAAAAGGATGAAATGGTGCGGTTTTGTCCGTTTGCAAAATCTGTACGGAACGATACGGTAGCCGAAATTCCGAATTAACTCTATCTATTAATCACCGCCTCTGTCTCTGCCGTGTGCTTCTCTCCCCATGGCCAACCGAATTATGCGAGCTAACGCAATCCCACTCAAACGGGATGCTCGACGCAGGAATCGCCATGCCTTGGTACCGCCGTAAGCGTTCCCTCCGTGGCGGAGGCGACGGCTGCGCAAAAGCTTCGCGTCTGAATTGTTCAAGTGCTGTGTTTGTTGCCGCCAGAACAGCAAAGCGCCTGTCAGGCACGCGACGCGCACCTGTATTCGGCGGCGCGGAGGGATACTGCTGCGCGTAGAGGCGGGGCCCTGGTCGAGCGCGAGACGTTGCATGTTCATCTGCGGCCCCGTGAGAGCGCTGGTGGCGCGTTGACGCATGTCTGCGTGACGTGCTTTCTTCATACGTCTGGGTTTGACTTGTCCTTGGTGCCCTTCGAGGCGTGGAAGAGTGGGTTTGCTCGTCGGCTCGTGTATCCGTGGTACGCTGACGTTTGGCACCCCGTCCTCTGAGAGTAGATTGTGAGGTGTGCTTGCTGTGGTGCTGGCGTTTGTCGTGCGGACTCCTCCTAGGCCGAGGATTCAGCAGCATTTCCTCGGAAGAGTTACTGTGCGTCTCCGTCGGTCGATACCACATAGCTATTCGCGTCAGCGATTTCTATCAAGACACTGAACATGTGCTAGCGGCGTACACGGCACTGTAACAGCTAGTGTTGGTCTACGGCTCGCTCCTCTGTTATACGCATATAAGGAATGCGAATTGCGACTAGCTCTTTCCACTGGCTCTCTTGTTCGTTTGGAGTTGGAGCTTGGTCGTTCTGAGGATCTGCGCTCTGGTGTCTTCACCTCAGACGACGCCTTTTCATAATGAAGCGCATCGGGTCGTTCCTTTCGCTTTTTCCTGCGCGGGTCTGGTTGGGTATTTCTGTGCTTTTGACTGGAACTTCCGAAGAAGGCCCCAAAACACATCTCGAGCCAGTTTCTCGGCGCAGTGCCGCTAGATCGAACTACGGGCGCTGGAACAGCTCGGAAGTATACCCTGCCGTTTGTTATTCCAGGATACGCAAAGTGCATGCAGATTATGGACGAACTCTCAGATATCAGGTTAACTGTTTCTAGTCGCTAAAATGTATAATCCGCGAGAAGGTACACGGAAAACAGTCGCAAGTCGGCGCAAATCAAGATGCGACCACAGTATACATAGATACGCGTGCGAAGCGGGCGCAAAAGCAGATAATGAATACGATGTCCCAGTTGATGGCGCGCATCCAGCGAGTGATAATATCGAGGTTCTGGGTATTACTCCGAAACAAGTTGAAGGAAACAGACCATGCGCTCATGCAGAAGAAGATGACGGCGCGCCCACATGGCGCAGAGCAACGCAGTTGTCAGTCATTGCAAGACCAAGCTAAAGCAACGAGGGATTCCAGGAAACATTGCAGTGGGTCGACCAATAAAGCGTTGGTGTGCGGGTGGCAGCCGTGATTCGCAGGAACGAACAGAGTCGAGGGCTGGTGGCTGTCCATGTGACATTACTCCGGGGCTGACTGTGCTTGCTGTCGAAGGTATGTAGTTCCAGGTATGTTCTATCGTGTGTGTATGTAGTTTCGACGGTGTGAGCTTATTTATATGGCATTCGCGCCTTCTTAAGGCCTTCAGCAAGCACAGTACCTACATGAGGTCGTTGCAACGTGGCACCTGTGAGTGCAAATGCAAGAGGAGTTCGCGGTCCGACGCGAGTGAGATCCTGGGACGTGTTGGTGTGCTTGAGCGTCCAGCTGACCCCCCCGGCTAGAATGACTCGGTTCAAGGTTGCGGCGTCGCCGTAGGCGATCTGATTGGATGTATTTACCAGTAGTGTTCGTGTGACTGAGTTTAAGTACTATTCGGGAAACATGCAGGATGCAGGTGATACATTTCGAGCACACTCGCGGGTGCGGCTTTCCATATCAGACGGGACTCACTGACCCTTGTAGTCCACGGCGCGGCGATGTTGGCCTCACAGAGACAGGCCCCTGACGTCATCGCCCAACAGAAATACCACCACCAACTGCCCAGAATGTATCTTTGGTTTGACTATTCTCACCTATGATTTGCGCTCTGTTGAGAAAACATTGTCTAGGTATACCGCCAAGGTATACTCCTAATACCTAAAAAAACAAGGACTTACACTGCTATTGGCCTGGTGGCTTTCCAACCGTAACTAGATGCGGAATGTCGAGGTGACTAGGGTGACTATTACAAAAGCAGGGTTACAGCGAGACCAACACTTCGCCTAATTATGTAGCCGTGATGCATGATCCTAGCAAGCAGAAACACTCTGAAAATACACATGAGTCCATCCACTCACTTTGCCTTCAAATGAAAGATGTATTAGCAGGAAGAAGGAAGCCTAGACGAATCTACAGACCAGAGGGATCAGGACCGTACTCGGGCGACAGTACCACACATATACCAACGTGCCGTCGACTAGTCCCATCGCCTTAACAGCCACCGAATGGATAGAGCTAGCACAGTATCTGTAGGAACATTATACCCCGGTGTCGATGACCACCCGGTGTTTTCCGCAAAGACACTGGAAGATATGGACAAGTCACGACAAAACCAATACTTCTAACGCTGCCAGCTTCGACTTGAACAAAGTTTTCCCGTAGCAGGCTAATACCATATGCTGAATGTAACTACTATAACGCCTCTGGGAAACAGACCATAGCCTAGGATGAATGTTAGAAGAAGCGAAGGTAACCTCACAGCTTTTCTTTTATCGTCACTAACGACCCGAACAGAATATGACACTGTGGCTCTGCTATTAAACCAAAAGCGGTGCTCATCCACACGATCTTGTTCAAGTAATTTTGCAGTCGTTATACATGATTGAGATCCCAGCCTGTACATATAATCGATTAGAAGATGCCGTAGAAGATTGCCATCTTTCCTTGTTACGAATCAGGCTCCGCTGGTATAACCGTCGCTCATCAATGTGTACAAAGGCGAAGGCTGGATGGATTCGATAGACTTATCGTTGTCGTCTTCAATTTCTCGCAGTTGGGAGGCAGCCCGCGCGATGCGTGGAGAATGCTACATTGCCCGACAACTACCAAAACCAAAAGACGTGCATGTTTCCGTTGAAACCTGACTTGCACCTGAGAATAATATGAACAGTAACCGCAGTCACAGTGTAACGCATGTCAGCCAAAGAGTTGAATTTTCGGGGCGCTGTTGGTTGAGAGACTCATAGCAATCTACCGGACCCTGAAGGTCTTGCTGCACCCGGAACCAACAGTCTCTTCTTTCAACCCCGTGTATAGTGGTCCGTTATAGTCATGCTAAATACACCTGCTGTGGGTGACTCATTGTTCTCTTGCGCTGCTCTCGCTATTTCCGTCTCCCAAGCAACGGGCCCTCTAAGTCTTCTAGTCTCCGCTGCACGCCCTTCCCATCGATCACCTCGCACCAGCCGAATCATGATCATGTGGAGTTACTAGCAGGTGCGTGCTCCCGGATCATACGTGCAAATTGAAACTCTACTAAACGTCTTTCAACCAGGACATCGACCTGTCGCGCGTCGTGATCGCGGTTTCGCTGCCAAACTCGAGGAAGTCGAACCACCCTGCCAGTGTAGCGAAGCGACACCAAGCCGTGTATTTCTCTGGCGCCCCAAAACGACTCCGACTTACGCCAGGTGGTGACTGAGCAATCGTGGCATTACACGTACCTGACCCCGACTCTTGTCCCGATACTTCGAGCCGAATATGCCTGCGCCTGTAGTGGCGTACCCTAGTCTTCAACCAGCCGTGGAAAGGAGCATCGTCGAAGCTACAAGCTCCGTCTATTCCGATCATATCGTCAAGAAATGCCTGTTACAGATTGCATCTGAACTTACTGCCGTCGAGAGCTCGACGAAGCTCCGTATGCGCGGCGAACAAATCGTCAATGGTTACACCCCTTCCGTCCGCACACTTCACAAGCGCCTTCGAACTGGCTACTACGCGCCCTTCTCCGGTATAACTATCCACAACGAGAATGTTGCGGAACTCGCACAACAGGCCGTGAACAAATCCACAAAAGCTTCACCCATGGAACGACCGCTAGGAGACTTTGAGGATTTATACTACGCGATTTTGGCGGCGGTGAAAGCCATGCACGACTTGATCATCCTGAGGCTCAATAATAGCTTTAACAGACCTGATTCGCCCTTATTTTCTTCCTCCGGACATACACTATCCTCGTTTCGGGAACTGTTGCTCGGGCATTGGAATGCGCTTAACCAGCCGTCTCTCATCCTGGCTCTTGACAAGGCGATCCGCCGGCCTTCTATAGAGAACCACTTGAGTCAAATTCTAGGGACGGAAGCATTCGGCGCAATGACACGAAAAGACGTGGATGGGGCGTGCACATTTCTGTATGAGAAAAATGTGGTCAAAAATTCGCCTAGATTGGGTTGGGTGATACATGGAAGTCCAGCGATGATCAATGGGCAACTGAATGAGAAGTACCGGTTGGTGTTCCAGATGGAGAAGAAGATGCATCAGAAGAAGAAGCTTGCGAAGAGGAGGTATGCAAAGAAGATGACGGGATCTACAAGGAATGATGACAACGGAAAACTTGCAAAGCACGGTCATGAGCGCGCGGCTGGCGAAGGACATCAGCAGGTACACAAACAGCAGGAACAAAATCTTGTGGTACAAGCGCAGCAAACCGCAGAGGGGGGACCAGTACTAGCGGATAATCGTCAGCTTTTTGCTAGATCATGCGACCGGGAATCTCATGGGACGCAACGAGAACAGCAGTCTGGTGCTTCTCAGAAGACTGCTACGCCCAACCGCGCACCCCTATCGGTATCCCAAAATGCGCTCGACAGAGGTTGGAGTCACTCCTCAATACACGGCTCGTTTTTCAACGCTGAGCACAGCACAACGGCAGTGGAACATAGGGCACCTACGTTGCAGGAGACCATACACCCCATGACGCAGTACCATTCTCAGCACGACCCACAAGCGCAGTTTCCACCCTTCCGCATACAATCAGAAACACACTCTCAATATGCGCGCGAAGGCGTAAAATGCCTGAACGAGGACCACGCCGTCCCTGGAGATAAGGGAAGAGGCAAGAATTGGCAGCGACGTGCAGAGCACCAAGACTCGGTGACCAATCCAGCAACCACGTACATGAAGGCCTACGGTGCCTACTCAGGGTACGAAATCAACGCCGTCTCTGTAATTCAGTCGACTTCTACTGCACTGCCCTTGCGAACACGCATCTCCGTCAGGAGACAAAATTCTCAAATACATTCGAGACTACAGGGAGCCTAACCCAGTCACATTCGAACGAGATTCCGTCGCACGAGAATGATAATGTCCATGCTCGGATGGACTGGATTGGTGATTTTTGAGGGCATAGGGGTTTAGCAGTCAATGTTGGGGCCACCAGGGCAACAGTTTATTGGATGAGACTTGGTGATCAAGACGAGTGTTATTCCATGGGAACCCACAGTATAGTTTGGGCGACGACGAAATGGTACATGAGAGATGGTGAGATGAATGGAGGAACCAGCCTGTAAAAGAGCGCATATTGCTCGCGTCTGCTGCACAAAGGACGAATCTGGATTTGCTTTACTTTCATCACTACTGCGTCCGAGGCAGATCTGGCCTTGACTTTCGGAGATGTATAGCCTCAGCGGATCATGTGCAGCGAAGAGTGATACTGATGACGTGAGAGATGGAAGAAGGAATGACTCTAATTTGCTTGCACCGCTTTTGCTGCTACTCTAACCTTCGTAGCGCCAAATCATCCACCGTCTGGCTACATATTCGACAACATACAACGACTACGTTACTATTGCCCGTACTACTAACGTCCATGCCTCAGGTACTTCATTCGTGACAGGGTATGCTCGCTATCGTAGTAAATTACACACAAGTCCTACAATATGCGCAGGGTTGCAGCTTGGGCTCGAACGATGACTTGGCAAGTATCGCGGGCTTAGAATCGGGTCCATGGACGTGCAGTGCTTTCCCGAAGGGCAGGTCGTCTGCGTGTTCGAAGCTTGGCAGCTGCGATGCACGTACTTCTGATATCGAAGTCATGCAGGACGATGCATGCTAAAACATACTGAAACAACCTTTCAGTAGATTTGGAATCAAAGCGCGCTATGCCCATACGGATTCCCTCGAGCTTTGTAAGCGTCATTTGCGGGGACTTGTGTTGTGTGGAAACTCACTCAGCAACCAATCTCCATCGCACGGTCGTTGGTCGAAGCGGAGGTGCGATGAAGGTGCGATGGCCGCGTAAGCGCCTCAGGTGCTTTCAAGCTCTGCGCGCATCTCTCCGGTCTCTTATGCCCCGAAAATGCCGGATATGTGCACGGATCATCCTCACTGTGTTTTGGTCAGTTTTGCGAAAGATGATCCGTGCACTATCTTCGGCTTTTCCGGGACAGGGGTACGGTTCCGTCTCAAACAAACCCCTCGTCCAATAACGGATAACCTGCATTTCCCCACCCCACACGCTGCTTGGACGCTTGCGCATCAACCACCTAGATAGTAATCAACCTCCATATCCACCACCGTGCGCTCTCCCATGACTCAGATTCTCTCGGTTGGTGCCTTGGCTATAAAGAACGCTTTGTCCGGGTATGTGACCCGCACCTTCCGCATCGGCTTGTTTGTAAACCATTGACGGGTCGAACCCTTGCACTGTGAACCTGGGATCGTACGCAGCAGATTCGATACCAAGTTGGTGATTTTGCAGTTGTGGATGTTGTGTATGAGACTGTTGGATTTGAGATGGCGCGTGATTGTGCGCCTGCGTTGGAAGTTGAGGACGTGAATGAATTGCAGAGTCGTACGGACTCGGCGTTCCGGCCTGACTTGGCGGTGCGGATCCAGACGAATGGGTGCTGTGAGGTGCCGAAGTATCGTACAGAGAAAGATCTTCCACTCTGGAAGATGGCGCTTGCAGTAGTGATTGTTGAGAGGTGTTGAATGGGAGTTGCGCACCGGTTTGCGCTGCAAGCTGACGTATCAGCTCGTTGGAAGGGTACGAAGGCGACGCAATTGTAGGTAAACCGGCAAGGTCGTCGTGTATATTGGACGCAATTGTGCCAAGAGAACCCGAAGTCGAGCTCATAGTGGAAGTGGATATGTTCCGAGGAAGATTGAGCGACCGAGGAAGCGGTAGACTAGGTAGGACATCAGACACCTTTACGAGAAGGAGGGGCAGGTAGCGGGTTTGTCCTCCGCGAAGAGCGGAGAAAAGCGTTAGGAAACGAGAAACGTAGTCGCGGGGTCCCAGTGCAAAAGTGTCTGGCGAGAACGGAATGCAAGCGACTACGTCAGTCAAGCAACAGGCTATGTCGAACAATTTCTCAATCTGCTGTTGTATTAGTACAAAGCTCCTTTCGACAAAAGAAAAAAAAATCTGTGTCAGCACACAAGTGGAGGGACGAAGAACAGAAATTCGTGTGAGATAGAGGTTTGGCTTTGCCCTTTCAACAACAAGAAGCGAACCAAAATTCGCATGCCAGGCTCAATCAATTGACCGGAAATTGGTGAATATTAGAGAGAGAAGGGAATGGGGTGTGGGACAGACTATGACATTGTGAAAGGTTGCTTCAACTTACCAAACCTACACCATGCACTTCCATTGCATGTTGTGAGAACTGGTGTGTCATAGATAGAAGATCGCGCGATATTTCAATGGGGTACTTGAACGTCAAGGTGTTGTCCGCCGCCATACTGCTAACGAGACCTTGGCTCACGCACAACTGCCACAGCATAGTTCGCAGCCACTGCTGGGTGATGCGTAGATCCGCCGCCTGGCTTTCAGTGCAGTCGAAATATGATGGAAGCGCTTCGGTAAGTTGATTCTGCAGCTGTCCGATCCAAGAGGGGTTGCCGTGTGTTTGCACCTTATTCCACAAACTTATGAAGGTGTCATCAACTGGTTTGAACAAATTTATCAGATAAGTGAGCCCAGATGTGACCGGTGTTTCGGAGGGAGACCCCTCCAAAGATGGCGCGTGTATGGTAGGGTAGAGCGAAATCGGACGATGCTTATGGAGTGCATGCGTTCTACGCCCAATTAGCTCCCTTGCACCGGTATCAGTGATATTGAGACTACCTTTCGGCGACTAAAAGAAGCCAATACAATACGCGCTTGCGAGAAACGTCATACGGATCGCTCTTGTGTGTTTCTTCCTCATGAAGACCAAGCAAATGCGCTTGGGTAGTGGCTTCCCTAAGATACGACCACGCCGTATTGTCTTTGCCAAGTTCAAAGTAACATCCATAGAACAACCAGGATGTTAACAGAGAGTGGTGCGTCGGGTTTTCGAGGTAATCAAAGCCTTTCCGCACCCGCACCGCCTCTTCCAGAAGGACGTGTCCAATACTGACGTTTGAAAGTTGTGCCATTTCAGGACGCGGGAGTAGGTTAGACGAGATGGTCATGTTTGCCTGGATCATGACATATGCGCACAATGCAACGATCATGCAGTAGGCCTCCGTGGAGTGCTCCATACTCAATATAGTCTCCTGTATGCGTTGCTGGTGAAGAATGGGCTGCGAAGGGTACACGTTGTCGAAGAAGAAATCGAGACAGCTCTCTACGAGCCCAGGCGGAAGCAGTCCGGGAGTGCGCGCAAACGTGGTTGGAAGAGCTCGTCCATCAAATGCTAGTTCATGGGGAAGACCTGCTGCCAGCTGAGCATTCCGCTGTGTTTCCCGCAATTCAGAAAGAACTTTGGCGCGGCTTCCTTTGGGTCCCTTCTTTTGCGGTATGGCATTGTATGTGCAGGCAAGCCCTGCTGATACGCAATTCTTGCACGGATTCGTGCCTTCGCCAATGCATTTGACTTTGCGTCGGTGGCAGCTGAAGTCACAGAATGAGTTACGGAAGCCCGCGTGGGAAGTGATTAACGCACCTATCGCAAGCTCTTTTGACGGGAGTGGATGTAGTGGTCGTAGACATTATGTGATGGTGGGATACTGGAAGCAAGCAGGCGAGCGCCTCCTGAACGAACGAGGAGTCTCCGCGATTCGAAGAATGCAAAGATTTTGGGGCATGCTGCGCATAGGGTCGGAAGACTTTGTGTCATTCTGCTGGAAAGAACGCCCGCTCACAACTGGCTAACTCGTCGACGTAGAGGCTTGGCCACAGCCGCATTAGTAGCTCTGGCTGCCAGGATGGGGCTGCAGCAGGTAAAGACCAATGGAAGAGGATGGAGAAAACTCCATGGTCTCTGATTCAAAACTGCCAAAGAACAAGAGCAGGGAAGTAGACCGACTTCTTACCCGAACGGCCCACCACAGGTGCCCAACCAGACCTTTAGCTGGCACTCATTTAAATGGAGCGTCGTTATGGTGGCCGCAGCGCCTGCATGATTAAAACAACGGTGATGGCGTCGTATGCTCCAGCGCAACGGAAAAGTCTAGCTAGTAGCAAAACGACTGAGCACCGACCGACAATTACATTGACCGAATATCGGCGCGGCCGGCTGGCAGGTGTACCAGGCAGGTGTACCGAAACGGTCGTCTCATGTCAAGGTTCATTGCGGTATAGCTGGTCGTCGACGTTCAAGGGCTTTCCTCGCTCGCATATTCTCATCGTCATCGCAGAGCTGTTGTTCGCAGGCTCAAACGCGCAGCAGGGAGCTGTGCGTGCCTTGGCCGTCGGGGGGCAGCGAGACCCGCAAAACTGCAAGTCGTTGGAAAGGACAGCAAGCGAGTGGAGTGGAGACTTACCCCGAAGTTGTTGCCCCGCACCCATGCTTATCGAAGCCTGCAGCAAATTCATCTTCACCCTCAACTTTGCCTATTCAGTTCGTGCGATAACTGCACCTCCTTAGGCTTGACAAATTCGTGGAGCTTACCGACCGTTTCGTGAGCAGCTCCGCAGCTTCGGAATCATTTCATCGAGCAGGCGAATTGTGCGATCAGCGGGTCGAAAGCGGGAGAAGAGGGAAAGGCCAGCGAGTCGGTAGGAGTGGAGTAGGAAGGGGACGAAGGTTGGATTGCGCGACCTGTAGTGTTTGAAGACTTCTAGATTATATGCACGTTCAAACGACCAGGCGATCGATTGGCGAAGTCTGGAAACACTGGCAGAGAACCTTTGGGTGAACTGCAGACATGGCCTGACAGGAAGGAGAACAGGCATCATATATGCCAGCGGTGGAAAAGCCTATCGCATATGTTTTCTGTGCTTCGAGATGGACCGTGCAGAGCGAAGAAGATGAGGTCAAACCTACGACATCTTCTTGGTGCGCATCGCACGTCATTTCCAGGTTACACTTGAACATAATACTTTCTAAAATTCGATACATAGATACAGACGCCCAGTCATCAAAGTCCTGACTATTGACAAACACGCTTTCCATCTACACGTCAAAGTTCACATGATTATTGCGCCCACGCCGAGGCGGTCTGATACGATGGGAGGAGATGCTACAATTTCAACACCCGCAAATGCACATACAATACTATAATTCGTTACATCTGCTAGTCGTGAGCGTCATTATGAGAACTCGACGCGACTTCCGCCTAGTCGCGCTTGCTTTGCCTGTGCTCTTTCTGCTCTCCGTCGCCTTCGGTTGGAGTCATAGTTGCTAACATCCGTTTCAGTGCCGTACGCTGGACTGCTCAAGACACTCCCTCCAGCTCCTGGAATAGGAGGGGGAGGTGGGAGAGGGCTTTGTGTCCCGACAGGTACCCCGGCTGGCGGAGGAGGGATCACAGGCTCGGGCATCGCTATCGGGGCAGGCGGCTGTTCCATTTGCTGCGCCTGAGCGGCCTCCCTCGCTGCTGTGCGCCGCCAGCGTTCATTATTCTCCAGGTTACTTAGTGAACTCATGCTGTCGTCTCGGTTCCGTCTGTGGCGATCCTTCTTTCGCGCTTCGCGCTCCGCCGCAGCTTCCTCCTCATTGAGTCTCCGCAATGTGACGTGCCGCCCATCGTTATGCATCTTGACTTTGACAGACACAGGTGGCGAGTTCACACTTCCATCATGGCTGCCTCGACGCTGACTGCTTTCTCCCCTTCCAAGGGGATTACCAGCTCCAGTGCCTCCAGTGCGGTGTCGTCGATGGGCGCGGCCGCCTGCCGAAACATACGCTTCAGATCCAGAGTCGGGAAGCACACCATGATGTTCCAATGGAGGAGGAGCCGGGGCGACCAACGACTCTGTAACTGCGTCTGTCCGAGTGACGTTCGTCGCGCTTCTCATGTCAGGGCGCGACAATGCCGGAGTTGCTCCCGAGATGTCACTCTCGGAGAGGATGGTGGAGGGCGGGCGGTTCCTCCTTGGTGGTAGTCCATCGCCAGTATATCTTTGCCGTTGACTATTAGCCCGAGCCATACGTTCTTCCTCCATGTCTTGTTGTTTCATAGCTGCGACATGTTCGTCTTCTTTCTTGTTCCTCCTTTTGCTCCATGTGTGTTTAAGAAAACCCGCAAATCCGAGTGCTGCTATCCCATCTCGAAGTCCATGTGAATCTTTGGGTCTCTCGTGCCCGTCGTCGAAACTCGTGCGACTGTCGAAGGAACTGATCGAGGTGTCGCTCCGGGTAGGTCGGTGACCCTGGCGTAAGGGACTCGCGCCCATGGCCGCGGTCTGCGCCGCCTCTCTTTCCTCTACACGGCGCCAATGGTCGCGTCCCGGCGAGGCTGGAGCCCTTCCTTCTTCGAGGCGGCTGAGGTCCGTCTGCGTGACCTCAGACTGTCCTATGGGCCGACTATAACTGACGTCGCTTGCCATTTCGGCTGGATCACGCTTTTTGCGGTTAAATAGGGATTTGATCGCAAAGATACCACCTGCTGCCGCGCCAGCACCCAGCAACCGATCGCGCCAAGTTTGTCGATTTCGGCCAACTTCCGTATACTTCTCGTCCGCATACGACTCTGAAGGATGTGAGCTGGTATGTGAACTAAGCACCTCCGTCCTGCCTCCACTCGGTCTTCTGCGACTTCGACTGCGGGATCGTTTCCTCAGGGCAGCTAAACCTGCACCGGCCGCTCCGGCGGTCGCTAGCGCCCCAATGCCATGGCCACGATGGCTTCTGCGACTGCTGCTCATCGTAGTCTCCGTGATGTATGTCCCTCGGTCATCGAAGCCCACCTCCGGCTGATTCAGATACGAGAGAACGAACCATGCAGATAGCAATATGAACGCCCAGACGGCGTACAGGATGAAGAGTACCAGTGGCGACCCATACAATGTCAAGCCTAGAGCGACCTGCACAATGCCCAGTAGAGCGATCAACCTCCCAAGCCACTGATGAAGCTGGAAATTGTGAGCATACGTTTACAAAGAAAACGGGTACACGCACCATTAAAGTCAGCGGTATCTTGTACCGCTCCTTTCCTTTCTCTCTCCTGTGGATCATGCAACCCCCAAGTGCTTGGGTTAGGACTAGAGTGTAGAGGGCAACACCAATCCCATGATGTGGGTTGGTCAAAGACCTCGACAAGCCCACGGCCTGAAAGCCAAGTATGAAAAGTGCAGTGGACAGGAAGACGGTCGCGATCTGTAGCCATATGTGCAGACGCAGTGCCATGCGTGGATTGCGATGATAGAAGCGTGCGAGGAAGATTGCGGCGGGGACGACGAAGAGGAAGGTAATGGCTGCGAGAATGCCATGCGCCTGGACGAGGCCTCGATAGCCATTCATGTTCCGGAAGCGGTTTCCCATGCCTATGGAGTCAGTACGAGTTGTGAGTAGAGGACTACGTATAGAAGTTACCATTGTATTGTGTCGTAGCAAGGTTCAGCCCTTGCAGGTTGGGGAGCAAAAAAGTATTCCTCTGTGAGTCCCACGTCCCGTCGCCCACGAAAAGCGTGTCGGAAGAATACGCAGACTCCCCCGGCGCAGAAAGTCCGGACATGGTGATTAGGTCGAGCTCAAGTGCCAGTCAACAAGTGCCTGGCACTGTGAGCGAGCGGCTCACTTCAGTTGTATGTGTGGCAACAGTCGCAATCGTGAGGCTCGTTGCGTAATGGATGGCGGTGAACAGCTATGCAGTGCGCTGGTCCAATCAGAAGCGTAGATTGTAGTGTAGATAAATATGGCAGTGCAGATGTCTCCGAAGTAATTGTAAATCTGAGGAGAAACTCGTGGTGTGGGATAGATTCTGGAAGCCGCGCCCGAGAGCCACCTGTGTTCAATGTTATCATTGGGGTTGCGGGGGACAACCAACTTAGCGCCCCGAAATCCGCCAAGGAGGGGAGACACTAAAAACGAGCTCTCTCGTATAGTCGATCTTCAGCCCAGTTTTGAGGATCAGCGCATTTGGTACTCTCACGTAAAGCTAAAAGCTGGCTGTAAGGACTAAATGTCGTAGCCATCGTGTTACCCCAGGACAAGTAATACAATAACCAACCTTCAGCTTCAAGCGACGACGTGTTCTCCAGCATGGGTAATACAATAATAGCCGACTTTCAGCTTTACGCGAGAGTTGGCATTTCCGAAGCTTAAAAGAACTGAAACTGCAATGAGTAGTTATTACGAACCGTAGGGGCTATTCAAGCTATCCTCGGATCACCTGCCTGTCCATGTTGCCTTCAACGCCACGTCTCCATCTGCATCCACAGTCTTCCCTCTGTCCCACTCTCGTGCCTGGCCTTGCGCATTCCACCTGACGTCTTCCTCGTTCATGTCGCCGCCTGATTCCCATTTATGCACCTGTGCCTCGCTAAAACCAGCCGCTTTCAGCCTCTCCGCGCCCTGCTGCTTCCATCGCTGGCGATCACGGAAAGCTTCGACTGCATCGCTCCATCCGTCGTCATCGTCCAGAACATGGTCAACATCCATTGCAGGGTCATATGCAGTGGAAAACCGTGTTTCAATGCCCTCCAAGTTGCTTCTATGTGTGCCTCGTCCACGTGTGCGCACAGCTGCCGGTTTCGGTGGTGGGAGAGGTCCGGTGATTGCCTCCAGCGGATCGGAGTCATCCTCGTCAGTCGGCGGCCGACTTTGCTCATTGCAGGCCTCCTTTACCGTGCTTCTATGTTTCCGCGCGGGGGAGCGAGACCTGCGGGAGCGCGTGCGGGATCGAGACCTAGAGATAGATCTGTGTCTCTTGCTCCTCCGACTGGCATGCTCGTTGTATCGTCTCGAATTCGCTTCATCGGCGCTCTGTTCAAAACGATACTCTCTTTGCTGGTGACGGTGGGAGCGGTGCATATGATGTCCTCCATCGTCCGCGCTGCCCCGGTACTGTTGCCCTCTGTCCTCGTCTCTCCATCTATCTCGTCGGGATCTCGTGCCTTGTGCCTCGTCATCGTGTCTGTACCTCTTGTGGCTCCGTCTGTTGCGTTCTTCGTCACTATCGGCGCGGTCTGGAGCTCGTCGTTCGCGACGGGTTGCTTCGCCGCGGACGTTCGCGGAACGTGGAACATTTCGTCGCTCTACCACTCGGTCCTCATGGACTCCCTGGGCTGCATCGAGCTGCCGCAAGCGCGCGCGCGAGTCTTTGGTCTCCTTCGCCCGCAGCGCCGCATTATGGCTATCAGTCTGGCGGATGATGTGTCGTAGAAAGCTAGTATTTGGCCTAGAAATCTCTGTTCTCATCCTGGAACTTTTTAGCGACGTTCTACAGCGCAGTCAAGTGGCATTACTTTTTGAACCGCGATGTAGCTTTTCCACGCACCTCGTGGGCTGAAAGCCATTCTTCGATGCACTCAGCGCATCTTGCTTTAAGAGGCGTGCGACGTACTCGTCGTCGTCGAAGTCCTCGGCGGACATGTGGTGAACTGAATTGTGGGGTGTGTGGAAGAGGGGTCGGACTTACTGACTTATTTGCGTGCGGGTTTCTGGCGCAACAGCGACGATGCGGGCGCCAAGCTAACACTTCACAATCAAAACAACATCACAAATACACTAGAATCCCACGCGCCATATACTCCCAATTCACAATCACTCGATGGCGGATAAAAGCGCGTCGCGGTCACCCTCTGCGTCCGATGCTCTCGCGCAACTACAACAGCCACAATCTCTCAAACTTCTGTCAATCGCCGAAGCTCTTTCCCCAAAAGAGCATCACCCAGAATCTTCGCAGAAACGCAGTTCTGCAGTCTCAGACGATAGTGAACAGAGTGGAGATACGCACCCGGCAGTTCTGCAGGCCGATCTCCTACACTACAAGGTACATGGCTCATTCACAGACCATGCAAACGGTCCTAACGCCTCCAGGAACTGTTTGGCAAACTGCGCTTCAGCTATGTCGAACAGGTCACCAAAGAGAAGTTCTTGCGGGGCATCACTGATAATCCACCGCGCCTTATCGAAGCCCCAGACAACGACGCGAAAGAAAGGGAGGTCCTGGCTTTGAAAGCTGCCCTGAAGGAACACAAACTAGAGGTTGCGGAGATACTCCGGCAACTTGAAGCGAAAGGCCGAGATTTGGCATTACGGTACGAGAGTGTGCAGCTAAGGACGCAGGAACTGGCGTCATTGCCGCCAGAAGTCAAAGGCCTGGAAGCAAGTATCGAAAGCCTCAAACGCGAGCAGATACCGCCCTCTACAAACCCGGAGCTCGCACTTTCGTTGCCAGATACAGTCCGCCTGCTGGAGCAACGCGAGGCTGACCTCGCCGCACTAGACGCCGAGCTCTCGAAGCTTCAATCGTCTTTGCCCAGCCGGACGCGCGAACTGGAGAAGTTGGAACGTGAATTGAAGCCTCTGGAAACACAGAAGCACGGCACGGTGGGAGCTGCGAAGGAAGCGAGGCGGCGAAAAGAAGACGGCGGCGGCATTGGCGATGAGCTCGAAGAAAAGGGGCGGTGGCTTACGGCGTCTGGGTCTGCTTTGAGCAGCATGTTGGAGACCTGATTTCGAGAGTGAATTGCGCGATGCTCGAGCACCAGCAAAGAGCACACTCGCAAGGAGCTCATGACACTTCTTGAGGGGTCTGTTTTCACCAGTACGACGGTGTACGTCCGCTTCTAGCGTGAGGCACTCCCTCGCGTGAAGCTGTTTATCAACCCTTGTATTACCTATCCTAGGGGACACAGTGTCTTTATTTGGCTATTAGCTTTGGCCTGGTGCCCAACCTTCGGCTTTACGCGAGGGGCCGCACCTTAAATGGCTTGAACCGGTACAAACTCCACTGTGGAGGGAATATTCGTGCCAAGAGGAATTGTCGAGGGAAAGGTTTTGTGGTCCGAAGACATTTATATTAAGACGCAGAAGCATGCGCAGTCGGAGTCTCGCTTTCAATCGTGACAATTCATGATATTGTTATCCTGTTCTGCCACAGAAATCCCGAAATGTGCTGTTCTTCCTCACATCCTTCCATTGAGGATGTTATACTGGGAGTGATGCTCAAATCCGTCGGAGCGACGTCCGAAACCTTGCCCGTTGAAAACATGTGTCCGTCACGCTCCCGTCCCCACGTAGCCACCATTCCGCCTCCTCATTTGCCATCATGCACCATTTACGAGATCGTGGGTCCCTTGGCACCAGCTGGCGTGCCGGTTTGGAAGCCGTTCGAGAAGCGACGGGACACGGTCTTGAGGTATCGCATACGTCCGGTGCCGGTGGTCTTCCTTCGCTTAGCCTTCTCACCCCAGTTGTCTGCGCCCTGTTAATCCTGCTGCACTTTTCACGAGGGCTCAGATCCTACATACACTTGCGTGTCTTAGCAGCGGGGTAACCGCACGAGGAGCAGGTGTGCTTCTGGATGTGGAGGGAGCGGCGACCTGAGTCAATTGGGTCAGCGCCGTAACACAACCCTCCATTTTCAATCCCTGGAGCCTTGATATTCGCGTGCGAGAAGCTTATCACATACCGCAACGACGGCAGAGCGTGTGCGTCTTGTTGTGGCGCTTGCCAAAGCTGGAGGTACCCTTCGCTGTGTCGTGGTCAGTATTGCTGCTCGAGTGTGTCGCAAGAGGGCTCGTTTCGCGTACTCATTTTGAATTAGGGACTGGGAACTAATTAGCTATTGCACACGCAGTGGAATGTCTGAGCGAGAGACCTACCTGTCGACGCTGTGGGTTAGTTCGGTGTTTGCTTGAGTTCGTTGTCGCAGCCGAAGTATTTCGCTTGCAATGTGTGCGGGAGGCTAAGCTAGACCACAAGGGGATAGTTCTTGGCGTCCCTCACGTGCCCGGAGAGCTCCGGCCCTAGCCGACAAACCACCACTCAAGCAGACAATGGGCTCTACGCTGTTGAGAGAGGATTTGAAAAAATGTTGCGTACCTAGCAACGTACGAAGACTCATCTAATGTTTGCTCGCGCATTATTCATCACCATGGTGCGATTCCAGTCCAGACTTCGAGGCCGTTCCTGTCCCGCTCTACTGGGCATCAGCGCAAAAGGACCGACGATCCAATGTCAGGAACCGCATCCATCACGCTCTGCATTTGTGCTTATTTTACAGTAGTTCTTCGTGCACTCAGGCTTCCGCCGAGCTCAATCAGTCTCGTTACTTTTTGCTTGAATTCGTGTTCTATAAGAGCGGCTTTCAGTCGGGACCAATAGGCAGTCATTAACGCAGCACGCATTGCTTTGCCCAGGAACCAAGACTGTACCGCAATTACCTGCAGGCTCGACTTTATCGTGTCAAGAACAGTGAGACCATCATACTGCTCGTCTTTGAGTCTATCCTCTGTTATTACTGCCGCCTATGCCTCGTTACTGCATATGTAGATCGACGGCGCTTGTCCAACCTATGAGATTACACTCTGTTCCGATCCGTTGATCCAGGCAGCAACCCGGCACGTCCATGGGAATCAACAACTTTCCATATACGAATGAGGAGCGCCAATACAGGCGAATTTCACATTCAAAATAGAATCCAGAACCTCGTCATTCCTCCCCTACTGTCCGATTCCTTGTTCTGATCACTCTGAACTCGTTCGAGATTCGGGCTTTCGAGCTACCGTTGAGTGTCACCAAAGACACACTATGCATCTACCCCCCATCCAGAAAGCAGGTAACTCTGCGTACGCAGATGCTACCAGTGTCTACGTAAGTGTACCACAGGCAGATTGGCTAAAGTTGCTGCTAATGATTGATTAGACACACATTGCGGTAGGTTCAGATCACCAGACCATCATCGAACTGCCTCTTGGTTTCTTGCTGACTGCACAGGACCCTAATGAGCGGCGACGTATGGCGCTTGCCGAGGTCGATAAAGCACCTTTGGGATGGTACCACGTGCGTTTAGCGGTGGTAACTGGCATTGGGTTCTTCACCGATGCCTATAGTGTACGTAGCAAATTTTGCGTATGAAGACCGACGGGAGTTGCTGATGGCGCCCAGTTATTCGCGATCAACTTAGCGGTAATAATGCTTGGTATAGTGCGTCTTTCTAGGCCGAGTTCACTTTCACGCAAAGGGGTCGGATTGTTGTTGCTTGAAGGTCATTGATTGGTCGGACTTACTCACAGAGGAACTGACTATTCTCTCAGGTCTACTGGCAGGATGAGATCAACAAAGGCGTTATGCCGCACAACGCCGACACCGCTATCAAAGTCGCTACGTCTGCCGGAGCCAGTAAGACAACCGATTCGTGGCTACTTCCTCGTGTGTCTAGATTATGCTGATTATCCTCGCCGGCTAGTTTTTGGTCAAGTCATCTTTGGCTATCTCGCTGATGTCCTGGGACGCAAAAAGATGTACGGCGTCGAATTGATGATCATCATCTCCACAACATTAGCGCAATCCCTATGCGGAGAGTCCGCCACTGTATCCATTGTAGGAGTTCTTATCTTCTGTAAGTTTGACTATCCAGAGAATTAAACCTGTAAATGATCTCGTGAACTGACTGTAAGCAGACCGTGTGGTCATGGCAAGTCCAGATGTCAACACCTTTGTCGCCGACCGTTATTAACGTATCTAAAGGGTATTGGAGTAGGAGGGGACTATCCCCTCAGCGCTGTCATCACAGCAGAATTTGCCAGTACCAAGCATAGAGGTGGTATCATAGGGAAGCATTGCCATTCTGCACCCATCAACTTCTCTGCTAACTCATCACAGCGGCCGTATTTGCCATGCAGGGCCTGGGTCAGCTGGCCGCCTCACTTATGGCTTTGATCGTAGTGGCCATATATAAAAACAAGCTCATTTCCGTCCCTGACGTAGCTTCTTGCACCGGCGACTGTGTTTTGGCCGTCGACAAGATGTGGAGGATCATCATCGCCTTTGGGGGAGTACCAGGCTGGTTCGCACTCTATTACCGTTTGACCATTCCCGAGACGCCTCGGTACACATTCGACGTGTTGTACGACGTCGAGAAAGCTTCTGTGGACACACGCCGCTATCGCTACGGAAAAGCCGGCAATACTATAAATCCCATCGAGCAAGCACAGGTCCAACGCCATATGGTAAGTAAACAGCATGAAGCATATATGCCCATCCTAGAACGTAATACGATGGTGTTGAGGCGTCTTTTAACTCGTTTTTCCTAGGCTAAGTACAAAACCCCCCGACCGACCATGCTGGAAATATTCCGCTTCTATTCGAAGAAGAAAAACTTCATCAAACTCTTCGGCACCTCCTTCTCATGGTTTTTCCTTGATCTGGCCTTCTATGGCCTTAGCTTCTCGAGTGCCAGTCTTCTTAGCACCATGGGCTTTGATAGGACGGGAAGCCTTTACGAGAACTTGAAGAACACGGCAACGGGCCAGATCGTGTTGATTTGCGCGGTAAGCACACGTCTAGCAGAGCTACGCAGTTGCTAAGAGAATTACAGGGCGCAATTCCCGGGTACTGGATGACAGTCTTCACCGTCGATCGACTCGGAAGGAAACCAATCCAGATCGGAGGGTTTGCAATCCTGACTATGATCTTCTGCATCCTGGGCTTTGCCTGGAAAGGTCTGACCAAGATTCATCTGCTGGTGTTATATGTGCTGGCTCAGTTCTTCTTTAACTTCGGTAAGGCGTTGCGTGAGCACGTTGGGGCACAGAGGTTGACGTCGCGATAAGGTCCCAATGCTACAACGTTCATCACCCCGGCAGAAATATTCCCTGTAAGTAGCGTCGCTACTGTTTCTGAACACACACCCTCTCGAGTTATACCATGTCGGTCCGCAATATTTGAAACATACTGACCTTGTTTCCTCTACATCTAGACACGTGTGCGATCAACCGGGTACGCAACGCACCGCCTGGGTACAAAGTGTCTGTGTCGCCGGCATACACACTCCGTACCGTCCCCACTATTGCAACTCGTACTGACTTCGTACGTGCGAGCTTAGGCACGGAATCTCCGCCGGGCTCGGCAAACTCGGAGCCGTAATCGCTCAAGTCTTCTTTGCACCAATGATCAAACGCGGCGCCACACACGATAACCCGACTCCCTGGATCCACGGCGTTATGCAGATTTTTGCGCTCTTCATGTTCCTTGGTTGCCTGACAAGCTTGTTGGTACCAGAAGGCAAGAGCGCGCGACTAGAGGATCTCGCTGGCGAGGGTGAAGACATGTATGAGTTACAGTTCAGGAGCCAGTTTTATACTGGCGACGGGAGAAGTCCGAGGGGAAGCACGCCGAGTGGGAGGCGGGGCTCATTCGGCGAAAGAGGCGTAGAGGAGTATGCAAGCGGCAGGGGCAGAGGCAGCGGCCGGGGCCGTGGCCGAGGTATGCAAGATGTTGAAAGGGGTAAATGGTGGAAGTTGGGCTGATCAAATTACCTGTTTAGTGTTTTGCGATACTCAGTGGAGGCGTTGCATGGTTGTTATGTTTCACTATTTGAACATATTGTGCTACTCCCGACATTGCAATGCGCAGCGCATAGTCATGCACAAACCTCATTGCACAGCACAAGTTATGACAATAGATTTGGCCTCTACTGTCAGGTGTGAGGCGAAATCGACTTGGAGAAGAAAACGAAGCTGGTACAAGTCCGTAGGCGAGTGAGTCTATTAATGGGAATCGTTACCAGTCCATCTCATTACTGGAGCTTTCTTCGCGCACGTCACCATGTTCCACCGTCTCTTCAAAGTCCCCATCCATCCCCACTTCTTCGGCCTCCACTTCCTCGTCAACCTCAACCTCATCCGCCATGTCCACTTCCTCTGCAGTATCCTGATCTGTGTCATAAGAGACCGTCTCCCCTTCCTGCAGTACTTCGACCACACCCAGCAACCCGTTCTTCAATCCGTCCAGCTTAGCCCTCTGCCGATTACGAGTGTAAAATACCGGGCAATCGCGACTGTCGCACCGGATCTCTTCTCCCCACGCAAGGTTCGAACAGTTTCTACAAATCGTGTCGACCTGCTTGAGTCTTTTCTCGTTCTTCCAAATGATGGTTTTGAGCCCAAAGAGCGCTCTAGCGGGTTTTCTAAGGCAATCTTTGCAGACTGGCACCCGCACGTATGCGTCAGTTTCGTGGTGGCGGGACAGTAGAGGCGGCAGTTTGGACCGGCAGACTAGACAGGTCGAACTCTTCATGTACCCTTCAAGTGTTTTCGAATGGTTAGGAATCCCCTCGCCGATCGTGGTGTTGTCAATCGGCTGCTGGTGGTGTAGAGGAAGCGTGATGCTCCGAATACGTTGTACCTTGGGCATCTCGTCGTACCACTGGCGCACACTTGCGCCCACGAGATTGAAGATGCGCTCCAAAGGAGGAATCAAGTTCTTCGTGATGTAGTACTCTGCGTCGAGCTCGAGATGATCGTTATGAAGTAACGTTTCGGGGCTGACGCAGCGATCTATGAGACGCGCATTGGGCGCCCCAGTGATGACGACATAAGGCACCCGCTCGCCATATTGGGGTTCTGCACGTGGATCGGCAAGCATACGCTTGGTGGCGATGAGTGCTCCAGGCGGAGGTGGCCCGCGCTCTGAGTAGGTGCCTAGTTTGACCTCCTTTGCGAAGAGGAAATCCTGGATGCTGACGCGTCCTTCCATGATCTTGGTGCATTGGCTGCGAAAGTAGGCCTTTACTTGCGACAGGTCGCTGGTTCGGAACAGGATTTTGAGCGCCTTCTCTTCTATCTTCTGTTCCGCTGGTGTGCCATCTCGCCGCACTGTTTCGATGCCCTTGGCGTCAAATTCTGGTTCCTTTTGGTGGCGCGACTCGTACTTGAAGCCGACGTAACGCTTCTTGGCCAGTAGCACGCAGGGATGATACACTTTTTCGAACTTCAGTTTGATAGGGCGTGGGTTCGCTTGCGTAACTGCCTCCGCAATTTCTTCGCCGATATTGAAGGCCTGCTCTCGCGTGCGACCCTTGAGGTAGATGAAAAGCGAGTCTGTATCACCGTACACAACTTCAGCACCCCATTTCTTGACTGAATGGATGAGTGCAATTGCCTTTTCCAAAGTTTCTCGGCCAGTCTGAACGATGCTATCCGCGATCTCGGAACATGGCATTCGGCCAGAGAACGACGCTGAGGTGTACCCGTACGTAACGTTTGCCAATAGCTTCAGAGCCAACTGTCGGTTATTTAGCAGCTGCTGCAGTGTCTTGTCATCCTTGTCAACTTTCATCCCACTCTTTACCATAACACGTGTCTCTAGGATTTCCCCCAGCATCTTTGCGAGTAACGACTTACGCATCTCAGGTCTGACGTACATGATACCATTGGGAGCGATATTGATGTGGTCTTTGGCGAGGCCGAGCGAGCCTGCCTGCCGGTCGAAATCCATAAAGCCTAGCTTGTTCCTGCCTCTCCAAGGAACGACGCGTCCCAGACACGTAGAATAACAGTAATTATAAGCGATCATGACGCTAGGGTAGAGAGATTGAAAGTCGAGGACTAACAGTGGGCTGGGGTAGAAGGAGCTCTGGGGTTCCATGACGAGAGGTAAACATTCGAGTGCGTTCTGTTGACCAACTTGTTTCCGGCTCGGAGACACGAGGATGTAGTTCTCCGGCTTTGCGATACGGAACATGGCCGATTCTACCTTGTATTGCGAGCCCCGTGAAATAACTGAGAAGAAGTCGACCCCAAGTAGACGTGCCTGTTCGCTCGTTCTGGGAACAATCTCGTTTGCCTCCAATATTTCGAGATTTAGTTGCACCCTAGTGGTGAAATAGTCAAGCACTTTTGCAAGATCTCTTGGTTTGCTGCTCGTGTACCAGGTCGTGAGATCTATATAGTGATAATGCGGGATACGCTTGTGCAAGAGATGGCACACGACGTTCTCCAGAGTGTACTGGAGGAGGTTCAATTCTCCTCGCATGGCCCGCCAGATATTTATCATATGACGACCGGTGACCCGAATTGTGGATGTATGGGTAAAGCCCCATCGATCGGCCTCTTTTCCGAATCTGCCGTGCGATTGTGATTTCGTACGACTGATCTCATCGCAAAGATCATATTCGAATTGCAATCGAGCACGTTCGATCAAGTAACCCCAGGAGCTGTTGTGAACCTCATAGCCAGTCAATATGTCTGGGTTGAAGTACCGTACAATATCGACAATCCGGTTGATCAACTCAAGCTCATGTTCCTCAGCCTCTACTGTCACTGAAGATTGCTTCCGAATCCGATTAACGATCCCATCATCGTCAGAAAGACAAAGAATGCCGATGCGACTGTGGTCATCGCTCGAACCTTCTTCACCTTGTACGCACCAGAATATAGACTGTATTTCGTCTTTCGCTGGGTCCGGCGCGAGGGCGTCTCTCGAATTGACATGAACTTCTAAACTCATGATACTCATGTACTGCGTTTCATGTTTGACAGCTGTAGATGCTTTCTTTTGAGAGTACTTGAAACCGTGCTTATTGTTCTGGGTGGGTCCTTCCACTTGCGAAACAAGTTTCATGGCGTCCTTGCGCCGTTGTGCTGCGGGGGAGATATTTGATACTTGTTTGGCAGTATCGCTTGCCGTTTCCCTTCGAAGCCACTCCTTCACCTGCTTGGATGAGGGCGGGTAACTGGCAAGCTCCCAATGCCGCAGGCGGCATTGTAGAGGACGTAGTTGGTTGTCAGGGTGCTCCCTCTCTACAGCTGCCACCGCATCATCTTCGCACTGAATTTGGGATACACTGGAAGGGTCGAATGCTGGCAGATATGGAATAGTAGTGCTTTGCAGTACGTATTCATGACCAGCGTACTCCCGCGGCCGTTCGGGTACATCTGTTTCTTCGCTATAATAAGCATCTTGGTAAAGTACAGGGAGTAGCCCTTCATGTGACAAAGAACGTTTGACCGCATGAGCAGAAGGGGGCAAGAGCCCGAAATGTAATGTGTGTGAGTGACGTGTCGTAGCCTGCGCGAGCTGATTTACTAGAAAATTTGCTGTTGCCTGTTTTCCGAAGGTGTTGGCATTGTGGTGAGGCGACATGGCGTGCTGATGAGTCCGCGAAGATCGAGGTGTCACATAGGTCTGACCAAGTCCTGAACCTTTACTATTTGTCGAAACTGGATGACTAGAATGCCCCAAGCTCGAATGCCCATGCTTAACTAAGCGCAGCGTCGTCGTAGGTATGTTAGGTTTCTTAGGTATGGGATAAGACAGCGTGCTTTGCCCCCCTATGTCTTGGGTCTTGGTGCTACCCTGCAACGATCGACGATCAGCAGACGACGTGTCTTTGGACTCTATCATGTTCTCAGCGCTTTCTTCAGTACGGTTTATAGCATCAACATTACTCGTGCGGTCATGCGAGAGACGACGCTTTTTACCTGGTTCGTGGTTTTCTACAGGAGGAGAGCGTTTCCGCGAGTCACTGACTTGATCGGAATTTTGCGCATCATTCTCCTTGTCAGGAAATTCCTCTCGCTGAACACCGCTGTCTGTCAACCCAATATCTTTGTCGCGTTGTTGATGCATCTGGGCTTCGGAAATACTAAGGGGGTCCATTGAGGGTGGTTCGTCCAAGTCACTGGGATCTCCCGTATCCATCTCGTCGCTTATTTCCGCAGAGTCCATGTTGTCGCCGAGTAATGGTATATCTGCATGGTCATGGTGAGGAACCACGTCGTGCTCGGCTAGGGGTATAGGCTGATCCTCCTCTTCCAACAGTAAATGGGATTCCATGCGGCCTGGATAGAAATCTTCCACACTTTCGAGGGCTGTTTGTATATAGGCTTCACCTTCAGCGGGTTTTGTTAACGTTGCGTGATCAACGACCCGAGCATGCTGACATTCATCCTGCACCAGCTGCTTGAGACGCTCCCGGTACTCTTCTTCATGGATCCAGCCGCCCTTAGAAGAACTCCTTGTATCTGCAGACATGGACACGAGCACTTCAAGTGGGAATGGGCTGCTTGAGGGGTCGCTGAGACCCATGCGTCGTTTCCGCCGTAACGTCTCGTCCCTCCACAAACCAGCCATCGAAGGAACATATTTCTCGTCTATCTTCAGAGTGGTCTCTTGTTCGAAAGGATCGGTATGAATCGGACGAGAATGCAGCTCGTGTCTGTTCAGAATGTCTTGTGTGCAGATGTCGACCTCAATGGAACAATGACTTTGACGGGGGTACTGATCTTGGTCGGCTATATACTGCTCCGCAATAGACGCGTCATGCCATTTGTGAGTGGTGGTGTCGATGCTGTTGCTGTCAGGCACCGGACCTCGAAACTGTACTTTGGCACAATTGATATAGGCGCATCCGTAGAGATTGTAATCGCACATCCACTGCAAGATATATTGCAGATGGCTCTCGTAGGGCTGGAAGATGCGATTCATAATGGCTCCTTGGTGCAACAGATCGGCAAATCGTGTCATGTGCGCAGGATTCAGCAGATAAACCTTCAAAAAGAAGCTATATCCGACTTGATACCCGTAAAAGGGTATCCCCTTTACCAGGGTGATATGTCCCACATAGATAGACTTCCAATCATAGGCATTGCGGCGGTAGGTGGCGGCAAGCGCATGGTCGATTGAGGCACGCAAACTCCGCATGTATGCATTGACTTGGACATTTAGCAAGATCAAAATCAGCTGCTCTCGGCTTACGTACCTACATCTTTCTCCAGACTACCGTGATAGTCCAGATAAAGATAGGGCAGTGCGCCGTGGATGTGGGCGCATACTTTCTGGCCCGTCTCAGTAGCACCAAACACGCGAATGACGGGAACAGGCGGGGCTTGCTGGCGCTGCGGATGGCTAGGGGCGCGTCTGAGGACCGGATCGAGTTCAGTGGGCACGACCTGATAGTGATCGATGCAGTTGAGGCGGAAGCGGAACGTGTCCATGGGGCGCCAGACTGAAAGGCATATGGCAGTTCCTAGAAAGGCGCGCACGAAAGCCGTGAGGCTGCTGCGCTGAGCACGCAAGGCGACGTATGTATAGCCAGGTAGAGATGAATTCTGTGCTTGACGCGCTGACACGAAGTCACGAGGGCGCGAGTCGGCATGTCGGCATGTAATGGATGAATGCAGCCCTACACTAGCGCCACGCCCGCTTCCAGCAGCTCTAGCACCACCCTCAACTTCTGTCGCAATCCCATACCTGCCCGCCATGCCGCCCGCCCAGCCGCGTAAGCCCGACGTCTCTGCCGCTGCTAAAGAACGCAACGAGTACATCCCGTCATTCATCTCGAAAAAGCCGTTCTATGCCATCGACGAGGCCGGCGAAGACAGCGACTATCTCGAGCACCAGCGTCTCCAAAAGCAGGAACAAGATTCAAAATGGTACGACCGAGGCAAGAAGATCGGGCCCGCCGCCACCAAGTACCGCAAAGGCGCATGCGAGAACTGTGGGGCCATGACACACAAAAAGAAAGACTGCCTGAGCCGCCCGCGAAAGGCAGGTGCAAAGTTCACGGGCAAGAACATCGAGGCCGATGAGGCTGTGCAGAACGTACAGCTTGGGTGGGATGCGAAGCGCGATCGCTGGAATGGCTACGATGCCACCGACTACACCCAGGTCATCGAGGAGTTCAACGAGCTGGAAGAGATGCGCAAGAAGGCGAAAGACGCCACCAAGGGTGACGAGAGGTCCGGGGATGAAGAGGAAGATGAGGGAGACAGGTATGACGCCGAAACCGACATGGGGAGGAAACAAGCTACATCGACCCGGAATCTGCGCTTACGAGAAGATACGGCCAAGTACCTTCTGAATCTGGACTTGGACTCCGCCAAATACGACCCCAAGACACGTTCCATGGTGGACACAGGTGCAACGGCCGACAACGCGGCGCAGCTGGTGGCAGAGGAGGGTTTCATGAAGGCCTCTGGTGATGCGGCCGAATTCGAGAAGGCGCAGCGGTACGCCTGGGAGACACAGGAGCGGGGCAGCCGGGACAAGATCCATCTACAAGCAAACCCTACATCTGGCGAATTCATGCGGAAGAAGGAATTGAGGGAGGCCGAGGAAGCCAAGATGGCAAGGCAGAAGACTCTCTTAGAGAAATACGGCGGCCAGGAAAAGTTCACCGACGGCGCGCTTCAAATATCCGCGGTCACGGAGAACGAGCGATACGTTGAATACGACGAACGGGGTCTCATCAAGGGTGCACCGCGGGTCAAAGCAAAGTCAAAATATCCGGAAGATGTATACATCAACAACCACACATCTGTCTGGGGCAGCTGGTGGGCCAATTTCTCATGGGGCTACGCATGCTGTCATTCAACCGTCAAGAACTCGTACTGTACGGGCTCGGCGGGCAGGGACGCATTCGAGGCGGCGGAGCGCATGCGCCTTGGAGCAGACGGGCCGGACGTACAGGAAATACCAGCGGCCATGGCGCAAAGGGAAGAGGAAGCTCTGGCACGTCACGTACCGAACGCTACCGAAAGAGACGCGAAAGTAAAGCGGGATGACAAACGTAAGAGAACACTCGAGGAGATGACGGGCGGCGTAACGGACGCAGAAATGGAGGAGTACCGACGAAAGAAGCAACTGGCAGCCGACCCCATGACGAGCTATCTCAGTAATCAGGAAGGCGTATAGTGATGGGGTTATCTTTGGCGTATAGGCATTTTCAGTCAGCATTGCATGGCGTTGTAGGACGGCAACTCTGGGACCAGCGCATTTGGCGCGTGCAAATTGTACGGCATTTACCCAGGATTATTCTATGAATGAATACGTAAACAACCGTAAAACAGCCCAGATTCGACGATTGGTCGCGTTATCGAGTGTGATCGGTCTGTGGACATAGCGTCTCGCTGGTGCCAGCTCAGCGCGGGAGCTTGCGCCTCACCTCCGCGTAATGCCAAGGTCGAGCTTTCGTCAGGCTCCATGTCGCAAGCCAGCACTTGAGCTCTGTCGCCCAGCACAACATCGAGTAGCAAGGCTCAGTCAGACAGCCTGCGATTTTTGTCGCTCTCCTTCCTACTCCGCGCCCTGCCTGTGAACTCAACAAACCCAGCGATTTCCGATTGCGTGCATCGCGGACGCCCCTACCTGTGCAATAGCTGGCCAGCGCCCTGTGAACGACAGCACAATGTCGCTTTACGGGTCTTCGCGCAACGTGGACATGGGGAAGTAAGCAAGACTCTTCCCGATATGACGTCGTCCGCTGAACACAATCGCAGGCAGGAGGCCGACCTCGCCATCAACATCCGCAAGGCGACGAGCATTGAGGAGACGGCTCCCAAACGTACGCTTCTTTCGCTCCCCTTCCTCGAACAAAACTCACACTTGCGTAGGCAAGCATGTCCGTAGCTGCATTGTGTACACATGGGACCACAAAAGCTCGGCCTCCTTCTGGCAGGGCATGAAAGTGTGCGTACGATGGCAGAGAGCTCCCCGTAAGACCCGCATGTTGCTGATAGACGTCCCAGACAACCGATCATGGCCGATGAGGTCCAGACGTTCAAAGCACTCATTACCGTGCACAAGGTCCTCCAGGAAGGCCACCCCATAGTCCTCAAGGAAGCGCAGGCCAACGTCCAATGGCTCGATAGTCTGGCGCGAGGCACCGGCGGCGGCGAAGGCTTGAAAGGCTACGGGCGGCTCATTACCGAATACGTCTACTACCTCCAGGCCAAACTCGCCTTCCACCGGCAGCACCCAGAGTTCAATGGTGAGTTTCTTGCGCGTGAGCTACCGCTGGGGCTAACGTGGGGTGCAGGCACCTTCGAATACGAAGAGTACATTAGTCTCAAGTCCATCAACGACCCAAACGAGGGCTACGAGACCATCTCCGACCTGATGACTTTACAAGACCAGATAGATCAGTTCCAGAAGCTCATCTTCTCGCATTTTCGAAGCGCCAACAACAACGAATGCCGAATATCTGCACTGGTGGGGCTTGTGCAGGAAAGTTACGGAATCTACAAGTTCATCACGAGTATGCTCCGGGCCATGCACACCAGTGAGTAGCTGCCCATGGATGGCACTTGCCAGTACTAACCCCCGCAGCCCTTGGGGATGATGAAGCACTGTCTCCTCTACGCGGCAGGTACGATGCGCAGCATTATCGACTCGTGAAGTTCTATTACGAGTGCTCTAATCTACGCTATCTCACGAGCTTAATTACGGTACCGAAGCTGCCGCAAGATCCTCCGAATCTACTTTCCGATGACGAGCAAGCACCTGCACTACCCGCGCGACCCAAGGCAGCCGAGGATCCGGCCCCTCCCCCACCGCGCGCAACGTCCGTAGATCCCGAGCCCATAAACGAGTTCTGGAAGAACGATCAAAGGAGACAGCAAGAGGAATATGAAGCCGAGCAGCGACGGCTGCAGGAGCAATGGGAGGCAGCTCAGCGGCAGCAGCAAGAAGCCCAGTTGCGTGCGCAGCAGGACTTTGAGGAGCAACAGCGACTACAGGCAGAACAAGCTCGCTTGGCGCAGGAGCAGTTGTTGCGTGAGCAATACCAGCAACAGACCCAGGGGCGTCTCGCCGATCTCGAGCGAGAGAATCTCAACGCGCGCGCGCAGTACGAGCGCGACCAGCTCATGCTTCAGCAATATGACCAGAGAATGAAAGCTTTGGAGGGCGAGATACAGCAGATGAACCAGAACTTCCAGCAGCAAATGGGTTCACGAGACGACCAAATCCGAGCGCTTCAAGAACAGCTCAACACGTGGAGGTCGAAGTACGAATCGCTGGCAAAGCTGTATTCGCAGTTACGTCACGAACACCTACAACTTCTACAAAAGTTCAAGTCCGTTCAACTCAAGGCCAATTCTGCACAGGAGGCTATCGATTCGCGAGATAAGCTTCAGCGCGAATTGAAAACCAAGAATCTTGAACTAGCCGACATGATCCGTGAGCGTGATCGAGCGCTCCTCGAGAAAGACCGGAGCACTGGCGGTCACAAAGATGAACTGGAGAAGCTAAAACGTGAGCTCCGGTTCGCTTTGGAAAAGGCCGAGAACGCAGAGCGAGGCAAGGGCTCCGAGCTGTCAGCCATGTTATCGAGACACAACCGGGAGATTGCAGATCTTGAGGAAGCGTTGCGTAACAAGACACGCGCCCTGGAAGACATGCAGATGAAATATCGCGAAGGCGATTCAGATCTTGAGCGTCAACTACGCGAGAAGGAAGAAGAGCTAGAAATCTTCCGAGCCGGCATGGATCAGACACTTCTTGAACTGAACGATCTCAAATTGAACCAGAATGCGAATGAGAACGTACTGGACGGTCACCTCGATACCCTCATTCAAGACAGCCTCCAGAAGATAAATGACATCATTGATTCCGTACTTCAGAGCGGAGTCCAACGGGTGGACGACGCCTTGTATGAACTGGACTCGTCGATGCACGCTGGAAACCAAAACGCCTCCGGTGCTTTTGTGCTTTCACAGATCGAAAAGGCCTCTACGTGTGCGATGGATTTTGCCACGGCCTTCAATGGGTTCATCGCCGACGGACCGAACGCTAGTCATGCTGAGGTGATCAAGGCTGTCAACGCATTTGCTGGTGCCATCGGAGATGTCTTGTCTGATACGAAGGGTCTCACTAGGTTCGCCTCCGACGAGAACAAGGCGGATGCCCTTGTCAACGCTGCGCGGCAATCTGCAACAGCTACTGTAAAGTTCTTCCGCAACGTTCAATCCGTACGCCTCTACGATCTTGACCACGATGGCAAATTCAACGTGGTGGTAAATAATAACGCCGAAGTCCTTCGCAACCTCCAGAGCCTGTCAAAGTTGGCAGACGCGTTCGCACCAAAGAGCAAGATCACGAACGCTTCTGGCGATCTCGGGGAGCTGGTCGAAAACGAACTTTCCAAGGCTGCCAACGCTATCGACGCTGCAGTGGAGCGGCTCACAAAGCTGAAGAACAAGCCACGAGATCAATTCTCGACCTATGAGCTCAGGATCCACGACTCAATTCTGGAAGCTGCCATTGCTGTGACCAATGCCATCGCTCAGCTCATCAAAGCCGCCACCGAGTCCCAAAAGGAAATCGTCCGGGAAGGCAAAGGCAGTATGACTCGCACCCAATTTTACAAAAAGCACAATCGTTGGACGGAGGGACTTATCAGTGCCGCCAAGGCCGTTGCTTCGTCTACAAATACACTCATTGAGACAGCTGACGGTGTGATATCTGGTCGCAACTCGCCCGAACAACTCATCGTTGCGTCCAATGATGTGGCTGCTTCGACCGCACAGCTTGTTGCTGCAAGTCGCGTCAAGGCTAGCTTTATGAGCAAAACGCAGGACCGACTGGAAACTGCATCCAAAGCCGTCACCGGCGCTTGTCGCGCCTTGGTGAGACAGGTCCAGGACATCATTGCACAGAAAAACAGAGACGAAGGCGAGTCTGTGGATTACACCAAGCTCAGCGACCATGAATTCAAAGTGCGACAGATGGAGCAACAGGTATGGTTAACAATGCACTCAGACAGACAACCGATATGCTAACTGTAATCTGCAGGTTGAGATACTCCAGCTCGAGAACTCTCTTGCGCAAGCTAGGACAAGGTTGGGCGAGATGCGGAAGTTGTCGTACCTGGAAGAATAGAACGTGTTCGGGATGAGTCCGCGTCCTGGTTTGTGAGCGATCAATTGTAACTACTTAGGAGCTTTTTAATATGCCGTCGGGAACAGTTGTTCGGTGGCCTCTCGGTGATGTAGCATCGAAGAATGGGTTGTGAAGTTCTGATGTGTACAAAATACAGTCACAAGTCAATTCGGTCTTCTTGCTACGCTCTACTTCGACTCCGCACCAAGACCCTAGCTTCGCGCGGTGATTCGCCGGCTGCGCAGCTACCAAAAAGCTCCATGGTCTTGCCTCATGTACTTCTCCCTACCATCCTCCACCGCCTCTCTATCAAAATGCGGAAACACAGTACGAAAACCCCCCTCTACACCGTCAACGTGAAATTAACAGCATTCCCCGGCACGCGCGGGTAGAACTCAATCGTGAACGTCGTGTCTTTCCCCGCACTCCTCACCGCGTCCAAAACAGCGGCTTTCAAGATCACGTTGTTGGCATCCCAGTCCCAGTTTCCCCCGTACGTGAGGCGGCCTGCTTGAAGGGGTCCGAGATAGGTCGTCCAGTCGTCGATTAGGATGCCGCCGTCGCTCTTGAGGGCGCGGACTGTGGCGGGACCTATGTCGTGGTGAGTATGTAAAATCAGCAGGGGTGGAGCTAGGGGGAAAACGTACGATTCTGACCCTTCCATGTGACGGGGATGGGCAGGTCCGCGGAGGCGGCGGGCAGCTTTGCAGTCGTGGAGCCCAGGACGGGTGTCGCGTATTGGAGGATGTTAAGCGTTGTTAGGGCGCCGGAGGAGAATGTGAGAGTTAGGTTAGCGATGGACCCGGTTGCGGTGGCGGACGTCAGGACGGTTTTCAGGAACGCAGATGTGATGGTTATGCCAGACGCGGATGTCGAGTAATCCGTTCCTTTCGCAAGGGCCGCCCCCGTCTTGCTGTTCTTGATACTAGAAAGCGTGTTGCCATTGAACAAATACGGCACCGCGGCGTCGGCGACAGCGTCGCCAGCTTTATGATACACGTACGCAGAGGAGAGTTGCGTGGTTGCGGAGCCGTCAGTCGTGCTGTCTGGGAGGCTGTTTGTTTTCTTGGCAGCGGCATTAGTGAGGATGTCGAGGGCGGTCTGGTCGCGCCATTGGTGGGTCGCTCTGTTGAGGTGGTCGGCGCCGTTGTCCCAGAGGACGGTTGCGGTGTTGTATTTTGCGGCTGTGCGGATGAGGAAGTCGAAGTAGCGCCAGCGCGCGGCCGTCTCGGTGGCGACGGGGCTGGCGTCGTATTCGCCGATGATGAGGGGGATGTCGGTGAAGTTGTTGCGGATGGCGGCGAAGTCGGCGTCGAGGGCGGCCTGGATGTGGGAGTGTGGGTTAGCAGTTGGTCTGGATGACAGAGTGTTGTGGACAGTGAACCCTGCCTGTCCTGATGAAATATAGGTTCCCGGAAATTCAAGAAAACAGTGACGAACAAGTGACACAAACGAATGCCATATCAGACTCGATCCGAACCCCATTCCTCTCCCCATAAACCGAACAAATCCGAGAATTACAACGTACCTTATCAGCATCCGAACCCCACACCGTCTTCCCCCACGCGGAGAAGATGAAATCATACGGTGAGTAATAATGGTACTGTATCGCATACGGATTCGTAAACTTCGCATCTGGCCGCTTAAACCACTGGCTCGTCTTGATAGAGTCTTCTCCCGCACCGACCAGGGTCACGACTCTCTTGGCATTGAAGCCCCCAGCATCGCTGATGGCTTGGAGGAAGATGGTGTTGAGTTTGTTCAGCTCGGCGCCGTGCTCGGCTGTGGTGCCCTACGCGGAGTCAAGTCAGCGAGGGCCTGCAAAGATAACACGTAGAGAATATATCTCTGTGTCCAGAGAGTATAAAATGTATATAGGGCCCCCGAGCGCTCGGAAAGAGAGAGAGGATTGGATGGGACAGGAGCTTACCCGCGGCTCATTAATCGGCTCAAAAGCAACCTGACTCCCCTTACACGCCAGCTTCGTCCCAATCTGATACCACAGCCTATAAAACCGCTCTTCGATCGCGGTAAGATTCGCCCCCGAGGCCGTCACGTCCGCCCAGACCCAGCTGTCGTGGTGTACGTTGACGATGGTGTAAAAGCCTTTGCTGGTGATTATGTCGACGACATCAGACACTCTCTGGAGCCACGCTGCGTCTACGGTCCAGCTCGGCGACTGCGATGTAAAGTGATCTGGTAAGTAGGAGATAAGCCCAGATCGAGAGTAAGTTTCATTGTAGCGGGGGGGACTTACAGGCCCATGTTACGGGTAAGCGGACGCCCTTGAAACCAGCGGCTTTGACGTCTGTCAGATGTGGACTCAGATTAGCGTCTGTCTATCTATCTCGCTTCGTAGGATAAGTACTAACCATCAAAAGTATCAGCAGTTACTTTAGGATTATTCCAATCGCCCTCGTTCTGAACTGCATCAAGCGTGTTCCCCAGATTCCAACCAGGATTCATATTCTGGACAAACGCGGAAGCCGAGACGGGTGTGAATGTGCCGGTGCACTTTACGCCTCCTGCAGACGTAGCAGACGCCGTACTCGTCGGAACCGTCGCCAAGGTCGTCGCTGAGGAGGCCTTCGTCGTGGCCACCGTACTTGATCGCGTGGAAGAAAGTGATGCACTGGTCGCCGTTCCCGGAACACATTGGTAGTAATCTGCGTAGGCGCAAGCCACATCAGCCCAGCTTGTTCGTTCCATTAAGAACGCTGCCTTACAGTCATTTTGAGCTTTGCAAGTGTATCCGGAAGGACATGTTGTATCGCCTGTAAAACCTATACCGCCACCTTCATAAACAAATCAGCCTTGACTCTTACTCATAAATCTTCGTTTAAAAAACCGAGACTCACACTGCGCATACGGCCCATTCGCAGCAATCACACTCTGTGCAAGCGCTCCAATGAGCAATAGCCCTAATCTGGCTGCCATTTCGCCGTTAGAACTATACGTACGAGCTTATACCGTCCACTCTACCCGTCCGCCCATCGCATCCGCAGAAGTACTTATATAAATATACCCTCTACTCCTTCCCCCTCTAACAGTACCCTCATCTCATTCCCCTAAACAACGATTCTCCCGGAGTGCACCAGCAATTCCTCCAATGAAGCCTTGCAGTACAGTAAAAGATTACTATAAACATAATATAACAGACCACGCGAAGAAGACAGGCCCACTGCGACGTTACGCGCAGCGCACAAGGCGTGAAGATTGGCCAGGTCATGCCCTTCACCAAATCGGCTGTATGCGGATAGGTCGAGCTGCAGGTCCCGGCGGCCCTTATAGCCAAATGAATACCAGGCCTTTCTTTTTTCCGCCAAGTAGCCTGGGGTATATTAATTTAAAATGTCGCTTGGAGCTCTCGCGGGCCGACCCCATGGAGCATGCCTGAGCAGACCTGGTAAAGCAAATGAAAAAAATCCGGAGCAATGTGACTGCACCGGGTCGTAAGGGAAATGAACCCTGCGTCGTAGCGTGGCTATCCGAAACGTCTATTACACACGATATTCTGGCACCACGTCGCTGCGCGATGGCTTCTAAGTTTGGACAAACGACGAAGCTGGGAAGTGCATGATAAAAACCATATCGAACAAGGGCTTGCTTTCGTAAACCAAGCATGACACCCGAACGGCCCTTGTGACGGAAATCCCGGGAGAACGACCATGCTCGATGGACAACGAATTGATATTGAACAAATACAACGGGCGAAGAATTGCTCACAGGTGCCACTCCAGAGAGGTAATATATATACAAAGCGACAGCACGATAGAAACACTCGATGCGAAGAAAACTGAGACGACGATCGGGAAAGGTGAACAAACAGCTCAAGAAGATGTAATTTTATTCCCACGCAAACTCCAGATGCAGTGGACGTCCCTTGCGCCATGAGTTCCAGATTGCGCCTCAAAAGAGAACCTATGAGTGGAAGGAAAGATTAGTGAACCTGCGGCCACAGGGTAGTGGCGGTAATAATAGAGTTCGATTTCTGGCTGTGGTCCTGCCCGGATTGATGCTGCTTCTCCGAAGTGGATGGAGATGCATCCGGCGAGGTTTGTTACTCCGGACGGGGTCGCTTCGCGCCATGCGGGTTCCAGTTCCCGTCGCCACCTGCTTGGCTCTGCGGAAAGAAACCCGGAGTAAAGTGAGTCTGATTGCCGCTGAAGCCACCAGGGCCTGCGCCTATGTGTAGAGCAAGGCGTTAGCAATGTATAATACACTGGAATCGCATCCAGTAAAAGAATACAAATGTTTGACGTACCCATGCCTCCACCCATCATTCCCATGTTACCGCCCATCATCCCCATTCCGCTGCCCATGCCCATCATGTTATTTCCCATGGGCATATTCATACCTCCCATGTTGTTCATGCCCATTCCCCCACGGCCACGGTTGTTCATGCCACCACGCATGCCACCCATCATGCCACCACGGAAATTGCCTGCACCAAAGTTGTTCATTCCGCCCATGGGGCCACCGCCAAAATTGTTCATAGGGCCCGGGCCACCGTAGCCACCCATGTTCCCAGCAGGACCAGAGAAGTTGCGGTTATTCTGAAAGCCCACGTTACCCCCTCCGCGAGCATTGAAGTTCCCCCTCTGGTTGTTGAAGCGATTGAAATTGCCTCCCTGGCCACCCTGGTTCCCAAAGTTGCCCGATGATGACCGATCACTGCGGTTCTTGTCGCGCTGTGGTACATCTTTGGGTAGCGTCTTGAATGGGTTGACGTGTGGCGGGTTGAAGATGGCCGTGGGCTTCTTCGTATGCGTTTGATCTTTGTAGAGGGCTTCGATCTGATGCTTGAGGGCGGTGGCAGCTTGCGGGCTCTGTAATTGCACGTAAACCTGACTTTAACAGCTGTCAGCGGACTGTCGAGACCCATGACAGCAGCACGTACCCTTTGCTTTTGCCGTTGACCTTGTGCTCGTTGAAGGTGACTTCGTTGAGCTCGTCTTCGCAGCGACCTTGGTTAGCCCAGCCACGAATGTCCTCTTCGCTGATCCACCAGTTGAGGTCATTGATCATGAGCGCTGCAGTGGCGCCCGGGTCCGTAGGTCGGTCGTCGCCCTCGCCTTGTTTGCGCTTCACGCCTTGTTGTTGCGGAGCCTGCTTTAGGAATTCCTGGTTGTTCGCTGACGCGCCGGTACTCGAAATTTGCTGTGTGCCGTTCCCGTGATATGAGACCCCATTTGCTCCCGCGGCGCCGTGATCTTGTTTTTCGCCTGCGTCTGATTCGCCAGAAGTTGTCACCTTTTGTTCTATGGCCGGGTGCGTATGCGAGTTGGTATTTGCAGTGCTGGATCGTGCTGCCTCTTGCGCCGCGGCAGAGTCCTGGTGGTTATGAGCGGAGTCGTCGCCATAGATATCGATGTCGAAGTTGTCTTCGTCAGCCATTTTGCTAGATGTTAGAATGGAACGGCAGCCGCGACCAGGCGCAAGTTGGGTCAGGCGAGCCTCTGCAGCAGCGTAGGAGCGAAGAGCAGGACTATGATTTGTTCTGTACTGGTCCGCTAAGTTAAGAGCTGAGGTACATGCAGGTCTGTATGCGAAGACTTTATCAGTGATGTATTTGACATGCTGGAAGAAGGCTATCGAAGAATTGGGGACAGAACTGCGGTACAAGGCGCGCAAGCTGCGCAGAACAGAGGAGATACGTACATGACTGCTTACAGGCAGATACAAAGTCCTTGAAAGGATGCCCAACGCAAGACACGATAGTCCGACTGCCTCTGTGACAGATACAGACGAGTGAGTGAAGGTACAGGAGTACAGAAGGTATGTGAGAGATGTGAAATCTGGACGTCTAGCTCCGATGCCTACACACTGCAGTAGGCCTCCGTACGGCACGCACTAGGAGTTATTATGCGATAGACAGCGCCGCAGCCAGGGCGATGGCGTGTGATGCGCGGTGAAGGGGAGAGGGCGCGTCGGAGCAGGGCGTCAAACACAGCCCTACCTTTGCACGCGACGGACCGGAGACAATGGAAGTCAAAGGACTGCAATGGCTTCGTCGACGGCGGCGGCAGCCAAAGGAGGAGTAGGGCGGTGCGAAGTAGGAAAGCGCGACCTGGTGCTGTGCGGGCTTGCCTTCACTCGCGCATCTGCGAGCTGCGGAGCTCACATTCAGCTTGGCGCGGCGGCCACTAGCTGCTTTGGGCCGAAATGTGTCCCCTAGGCCCAGAACCCCCCCCAGTGCGTGCGCATCTTCGCGACACGCAACCAACAACCATATATCCTCCGCCTGCTCTAATACCAAACACGCCCTCCAAAATGGACCAAGTCAAGGAATTTGCCGAGTACGCAAGAACCGCCTGCCCGCCTCACAATGCACACCACTGACCGTCCCAGTGTGCCCCAAGAGTTCTTCAAGGACGGCCTCCAGTTCGTGAACCGCTGCACCAAGCCAGACAAGGTGCGTTTCTCGTCTTCTTCCCCGCTACACTGCTGACCGTACCCAGCGGGAATTCATCAAGATCTCACAAGCTGTCGGCGTCGGCTTCTTGATCATGGGCGTCATCGGCTACGTGGTCAAGCTCATACACAGTATGCAGTGCCCGAGAACCGCACACACGGCTCCTTCTGACCGGACCTATAGTTCCCGTGAACAACATCCTCGTCGGCGGTTCATAATGATACAAACTCCATCGATCGTGAAGGAAAACAGCCAGATACGATGTGAGAAGTCACAGGCAGACAGGACGGTAGGAAGAGGAGGCCACACATGTTTAGGAGGCAGGCGCAGAGGGGGCGCATGTCGGACTGCTTCACGTATTCAATCATGTGTAAATGCTGTACAATACCAGCTTCTTGTGGGTCGCGGGCTGGGCTTCAATCCATTCATTTCTGTTCCTCGAGGATCGAAATTCTTCGCTCGTGCTCGACCCAGGTGCAGTACCCTGCTCTGAGAACATCACTCATCATCGTACCAATAATTCCGGCCTCCTCTTCCTGCGCTGTTGTACAGACGCTCGTCGTGTTGCAGCTGCGCGTTCACACGTCTGCCCATCGTTGGCTGCCCTTCGTCCTCGTCCAGCCCATCGTTCCACGTATGCACTGTACAAGTACCCGATGACGTTCCGTATCCATTCCAAGAAGTCGCTACGCCAAGCCAGTTAGTTCAAGCTTTCTCCCTATGCATGCTCATACTGACCTGCTACCACGGGAGCATTCGGATGCCAGCTCGCATCACGCACACACGTGTTCCAGCTTCCTCCCATTCGTCTTGGGAAGTCGTAGGTTTCCGCCATGAGATTTGGGTCACGCGGTCTTGAGTCCTTGGTCGCTTCCAATACGTTGATCCTGCCGGCTATCGTTGCATCCATGTTCCAAACGTAGACGGAACCATCGTAGCTTCCTGAATAGACGTATCGCGAGTCTGTACTGCCCGGAGGCGAGAAGTGGCACCGGATTAGCGTCTTTAGCACTTTGTGGCCTCGGAACGTGACCAATGAGCAATCATAGGGGTGTGGTCTATAGTCGCGGTCGTCGTAGCCGTTGCTGCGATACTCGAACCGCGTCGTGTATGCGTCGATGTTCACGCCATCGGCTTTTTCTTTGCTCATCATCTTGCGCAAGTCCCACAGTTTCGCCGTCTGGTCTTTGCCATTACTCAGCACATAGCGACCATCACCTTTGCTGTCTACATAGGTCAATCCCTCAGTGTGACCTAAGAAAACACCTGCCTCTCTTCCGTCGCCCATGCTTCTTCTGTCCCACACCTTGATCGTCGTATCATCGGATCCGGAATATAATATGTGCGGAGATTGGGAATCGCCGAAGCAAACAGCATTCACATCGTCCTCGTGTCCAGGGATCCTAAGGATGGACTGACGTCTCTCGATATCATATACGTACACGGAATTGTCGCCGGTTCCAGCAACAATTTCGCGACCATCGCCGGAGAACCGAATCGACCATATTCCAAAGTACGTGTGAAAGCTGTGAGTATTGACAGTACCCGTGTCTGAAAAGTCGAGAAGATGAGGCTCGGACTCATTGTTCGGATCGGTGGGTGCCAGGCAGACTATACTTCGAATGGAGCTATAAGCTAGGAAGCGGTTGTCAGGGCTGAGGGACGCATCCGTAATCGTCCATTGGCCATAGGGGTACAAGACCGACTTGTAATATTTCCAATCGTATGGATTCGACGTATCGTACATGCGCACACGGAAATCTTGAGCGCATGAGAAGAAGAAGTTGCCGTCATCCGAGAACTGCCCAGAGTAGCACCGCGCATTGTAGTGTATAATGGTATCGGCTATGCCTTCCGGTATCATGCCTTGCCTCATCAGCCTGCTGGCATTCTTTTGTCTTCCATTGCTCCCTAAACCCAGCTCCCTCTGCATCACCTGGTAGGCTAGCCGCTTCTTCCGCTGTATGCTGTCGCCCGCGCGATCGTTGCCGCCAAACGTGCCAGTGTTCATCAAATCTCTTCCCGTGTCGCTCGGAACCTTCCCGAACGCGGCTCTGCCTCTATTCCCCCTCCTTCGGGGCCCGACAGGATCATAACCTGTTGCCTGTTCAACGTAATCGCTATCGTCGTCATCGTCGTCTTCCTCGTCCTCGTCGTCATCATCCACGAACAGTCGACTTCGATGTCGCGCACCCATTGTCGCAAAACCACCGGTGGCGAAAAGTTGGCGAAGACCCGAGTGTCCAAGAAGCTGGAGGATTTGATCGCGGGATACTGCACTGGTCAGCGAGCCAACGCATTCCCCTGAGGTGGTGTCGTACTGTATAAAGGCCGTGCAGCATTCGAGGCGCCAGCACCTTGCCCCTCGCCTGCTTCCTCCTCGTCCTCATCCTCATCCCCATCGGACTCATCCTGTCCGCCATCTTCTGTTTCAGTGATCTCGAATTCGATCTCAAACCCGCCTAGGTTGCTTGCGGCATCTATTGAAACACCATTAGCCGCGCCACTTTCGTAAACTCGGCCTTGATAGTAGTTGTACCGTGGAATTGTATATCTGCATCGCCGTCTTCCTCATCATGACTATCTCCGCTGGGGGCGGGGAAGTAATCCATGTCGTCATTGTCGTCCTCGGCGTCTTGCCAGAAAGGGTCAGTCGGCTCATACGCTGCGGTACGCGGGTCATCTCCTTCGCTCGGCACGTCTTGAGGTGATCTTGACGAGCTCATCTTGGTAAAAGAGCTGGTAGAAGTCGGTGGATGAGGGATTGAACAGCAATCGAGTGATGATGTGCACCACCATAGCCGATACGATAAGTCCGGCGCTAGCCACGAGCTGTCATGGCGGGCAAGCACCGACCGACCTCAGGAGCGCCAGCTTCTTTGACTACCGAGCGACTATAACGGGGATTTCCATGACGGCCACGTCTATACACATCAATTCATGTTCAATTTCTGACAAAAGCCTCTGAGGCGTACCACACTGCACGAGCTTGAAAAGTATCGGAAGAAGAACATCATCGAAGTAAAATGCAAATTAGTGCTAATTCAGCATCGCACCTCGAAAAGAGCTATGCTGTGTACTTCCTTAAGAAGCTGCAGACGACCAAACCCATGTCTAGTCTTGCAGGGTGCCCCGCAATATCGTGATGAGGACGGAGTATCAGTGATACACGATCAAGCACTCACTATGCCGCTCAACATGTTTCAGGCCTGTTATGGTTGATGATTATTATTCAATCATAGTACGTGGATATTGCCGGGGTACATCTGCAGCAGCTGAAGAAGCAGACAACAGTCTAACTCAACGCCTCCAAAAGCTTCTCCTCCTTTCTTTCTTCGCGATAGAAGGTGGCCTTGCTTCGAGGGGCGCATCGGGCAGGACTGACACTGTCGACAGAAAACCAAACTCCTTCTCGGTTTTTAGCGAAGTATGCGTTTGCGAGTATGGAATTTCCATGGTGCTTACACTGGGCGGGTCACTGACAGCGACCCCAATACCCGAGTGAAGATATGTAGGCTCCAACGTGTATAATGAATCAGCTAATGAAGCTTGCTCGTGAAAATTGAACTGAAGCGAACTCCGCCTCTCTGGGATGTATGGTGATGCGATAATAGGTACAAGACCACCCAGGAGACCGCATTCCTCAGCGGGACTGACCATGGCCTCTGAATGCTCTTCATACGTGCTTGACCTCGAGGATGCAGAGCTTACGCTATCAGTCGAAAACGAACTTTCTTTGGAAGATAAGCTGTCAGGTGAATTTGATATCGTGCTCGGGGTGGCCGATCCATCGTAGAGGAAGTTTACCGTAAGCCCGCGGTCCCGTTCCGTGGACTCAATGTGGGGCGTGAATTGTGGCTCGGGGAATCTCGAGCAAGCCGGTGTAACTCCATCTGAGCATTTCCCACTTGGATGAGACGTTGAATGTGGAGTACTCGGCCTTAGCGAGGAGGTTTCAGCATCTATTGTAGATCGTGACGATTGCTTTCTGACACCAGTATCGAAAGGCGTGGTTCGCGATAGTTGTTGAGACGGGGTGTTGATGGCCATCTCGTTCAATCCATTGCCATAGCCATGGACCAGGATTTCGCAGTGCATCTGTGGTTTACGCGTCATGCTGTTTCGTCTTGACCCCAGCGAAGATAATGAAAGGCGTCTGCGCGAGCGGGCCGAGGAGGTTCTGGAGGGCTGTGAGGTGTTTAATGGAGCAGGGATATCCACAGAGGTACGGCTACTACCAGGATCAATGTTGGTGTGCAAGAAATAGTCGAAATTCTGGCAGTCTGGCTCGATTGGCGTACGGCATGTCAATGGAGGAATAATTTCGTGGTATGAGCCATCTGGCCCAAAACGGGGGTCGTGGATAGCGTCATCGATCGGACGAGTGGCAGAACTGGATGTAGCGCTGATTCCAGTTTGCCACTGCGCATGCTCAGCAACAAAGGAAGGTAAGAAATAGCTGGAGCCTTCGGTATCGCGAACTTCTGTAGGGGCACCAAGTGCTGAAATCAGATACTGTAAAGTGCCGTAAATCAGGAGCCATCTGACTTTACGAGCGTCCGCTATAGATATGTTTTCGTCCCGATAGCTGCTGGTACTTTGTCTTTCAAATTGCATATACGCTCGGATGATGGGAGCTTCAATGAGAGAAGTGTTGTTAATGCCGTTTGTGGCCGACAAAAGAGCGGCGCGAGCGCCCAGGTGCCACTCTTCTTTGCCTCGTTTGCATCCTAACGTCAACTCCCTTAGAAACCTTTGCGAGTCCGTTCTGCTTCTCGCGTCTGGTATTCCGCACGGCAACAGCGGCATTGGATGAGGCAGGGATGGAAATTTGTGCCTTGTGTCAAACGAACTGACGTTTTGAAGGACGCAAATGCCACCACTGGCCAATTTTTGGGACGCGAGATCTGTTGTCGATTCCAAGTCGACAATGTAATCGTACAGATTCTTGAAGTCGAAATACAAGGACCGATATAGTGCTTTGGAAAATGTGGTTCCTTTAGGTGGAGGCCAGTAACCAAATTTGTCCACGTAGAAACTGTGGAGGAATGACCTGAAGCGGTCAAGGTGGTACCGGGCTCCATTGGTGAGGCCGAGGTATGCAGGGGACAGATCGTCTTCCAAAAAGTTTCGAACGGCGAGCGTGGTTCGATTCAGTCCAATGTCCATCTCCAAAGAGGCGCGTGTAATCAAAGCCTTTGTAAGACGAGACTGTGGCTTGGAAATGTTAGCAACATTCATCAAGGATGGAGCCGTTCATGTTTACTAGTTGCACGGCTTGCTTACCATGAATTCGGGACTGGAGACAAATTTTCCATTCATGCCAACGCAATGCGCAAAGGCATCGATCCAAATGTCTCGCAACTTATAATGCTCCGCGTAGTAAAGCATTGCCAGAGAATAATCGGGGAAATTGGCAAAATCCCGGTACCCTTGAACATCTGCGTAACTTAAAAAGTCTTGCTGATTGTCCACCCGTCCAGACCGGAAAAGCCGCATCCGCTCTTGAAGATCAACCATGGCTTGCCCGAGATTCGTTCCCACTAGAGGTTTCCCAAAAATGAATGCAAAGAAATTGCGCGTCGTGATATGCCACCGGAAAGATGCATCTCGCGTAGTATCTTCGGGAGCTGGCACAAATAATTCTACCTTTTTTGAGACGGACGATTGTGTACCAGTGTTGTTGGAACGCCGACTCGCAGTTTTTGTGGTTGTGGTTGTGAATGTTGTCGTTTGAGCGAAGCAAAGGCTAAACATGGAACCACAATTACTTTGCTTCAGTACGTGGAATGGGACGCAGAACGAGGGGCCGCGGCGTGATTGACCGACTGCATAGAGATGTACAAGGCAGTCTCCATGCTCATACCAAAGCTCTGGATCCTGACGAGAATGAGCAGAGTGCATTTTCACATTCACATGGCACTCACTCTTCGCAAGCCGTCCCAATTGCTCACTGTGCGGGTCAAACCTGCCCATCTCTCTACTCGGCGCATTGGAATAGGTGCTGCGAGAGATGCACTGGGGAATCTTGGAGAACAAGAGTAAATCTTTGGAGAGAGGTCTGGGGCGCGACTAGAAAAGCTCAAAGGGCGTGTTTAGGGGTCAATGGCTATTAAACTAGACGTCAAGAGCCAGGGCTGATGGACGCGAAAGCTGCCGTACCATGCGGGGCGTCGAATAAAGTGGTCGACTCTAGACCCGGAGTAGTACGATGCTTGCGTGTATATGTAGCGAGGTCACTGACGCGACCTCAGCTTTGCGCGTAGCTTGGACGGGCGGGGAAACAGTCCCACTGGCTGGCCGATAGATGGCGTGTTTGCCTGCATCGCGTGGCGGCGGGCTAGAAAGCTGCAGTCCCAGATGTAGCACCAGATCGGCCTCGGAAACCCAAATAAAGACAGAGAGAGAGAGCGAAGCTTTTCCATTCCGTACCAGGTGCATCCAGGCTGCCCTGGGTGGCTTGTTCTGAGTATATCGAAACGATGGGCTCTTGCGCTTCTGGCCCGCGTAAACACGAGCTATCCAGCTGAAAGCAGAAGTGCCTTCACTGGGTTCCAGGTCGAGCTGTGTAGGGGTCCACGGCAATGGTGTGCACACGAGAAAATGGTATGTTCTATAGTCGGCGAGCTCCCGGATCTGCACACGCTCATGATTGCGCATCGCGGTCCGCGGGGGAGAACTCCGAGCGCGTTGCACCAACACCGGCTCTCCTCTTTCTCCACCGCATTAGAGTAATCGCAGACTCTCGTTATCTGTGACAACGTATGGCTCTAGCATGCTCACACGCCCGTCAAGCCCCGAACTCCTTCGCGATCAGTGTTGGTGCCACCAGACGGCCAGATGACTAATGCAGCGACTTCGATACCTGCCAAGACGTCATCACGTGCAGAAACCGAATCTAGTAAGCGCTGTTTAAGAGTTGGGCACATTATGGTAATGACTTCAGTGCAATGACTGCACTTGAATATAATAATATGGAAGCTTTGGAGTTCGAAGCAGGGGGACCACTCCATCTCGGTGCGCACGCCAGCATACCTTGTGTTCACTTTCACTCGCCTTGCTTGGCCTAACCACTTGGGCGTGTGCTCCCATATAACACTCCACCCACAGCTGTCTCTTAATGCACCACCAGCGCTCCAGCTCGACGGCTGTCTCACTCACCACTTCAACCGGGACCCCTCCAATCGCCAGCTGTCTTCACCAAATCTTGACAAGCGTCCAAAACTGTACGTCGCGCCTTCCATATTTGTGGCTATACGCGCTCACATGCTTCTAGACAAATCATTAATACCACAACATAGCAATGGCCAACAGCAATTCCGCAGACCGTACCAGCAAGCTCGACGATGAATCCCACAAGGCCATCAAAGATCTCCTCATCGGCATGATTGCGGTCGAGGACGAGATGACTACCTTCTCCGTGCACGTAGCTGCTCAAAATGTGCAAGACCAGCCTCTAAATCGGTGGCCGACGTACACAGGATATCGCAATCTTGCTACAGTGTCCAAAACGCTCAGCGACACCACCGCTCGCATAAAGGCTCTCGTTTCAGATGTAAGTTCGCAAGCAAACAAATCGAGCATACAGGTAAACTATCAGCACGGGATACGTAATGCATGAAGCGACTTACCCATGTTTTATCTCAAGTATCCAACTTTTTCCTTCAAGCAATCCATCCATGGAGGCCATTTTAATATTTGATTGGTATGACTAACACATCAAATAGCTTAGTTTCGCGCAATGCAACGTTGGACCATTTGTTGCTCAGGCGCGCCATATCTCACTGAAGGTCAGCACCGACGTGTCATCAACGATGAAGATCCTGAATGAAAAGGCTGCAAAATACATCTCAGAGACGAACGCAGAATCGAATCAGGGCCAGACCAACGACATTGCAACAGCTGTCATTATCGGGGCGTTGGGTGAGATCATCAAGCATTCAACGGAGGCTGCAAATCATGTATGGGCTGCTCTCGATCTTCTTGAGTCCTTGTCATGCTCTCCTCCTGGCGGAAAGAAGCCCGCAACAGCCGACACTCGACACCGCATCCCCTGGATATGTTGGGCTTCTACGGCATTCCTGCTATGTGTTGCACTGCTCAATGGAAGCAGCGTTTCTGGAAACCACGGTAACCTCCAGCTACCTGGGTATGGTGCGAAGAGCCATGTGGAGGGAGTCATAATCGATATGAAGAACACTTGCAGCCTAATGAACCAGAACCTGCAAGCCTCCGCTCTGATCCAAAATGCTACGCTGACCGATATCAATCGACGCTTCCAGACCCTCGAGAAGGCCTTTGAGAGTAAGTAACACCCATGTAACAAATGGATATGGCTTACAGTTAGATGTTGTGCCGCCAGTCACACGGTGGACTGGATCGTCATATCGGCCTGATCCCACGCACTCAGACGTATGCTGACTTTGTATCCGTGTAGGCAATAGCGAGCGTATCGATAGCCTGTGGTAAGCTTCCATTGATCATGTGTATGACGAATAGTGGGCTAACCGCACCTCTTATCGCAGGGAAGCACTTGGCCCTCCTAATTCAGATGGGACGTACTTTACCACCGCAACTTCTACCGAACAGACGGCAGTCTCTGATGCTCGGTTCCGTAAGCTCCAAAGCTCTCTGCAGGAGCAACTCGAGCAGATGAAAGCGGATGCACTGGCGTTCAAGCGACAAGTGCAGCGTTCTGAAGTCCGTCTCCACACCCGGCTCGGCAAGCTCGAACGTAAACCAGGAGGGGCATAAGGAGTGAGTCTTGGGCTCCTTCGCAACTTCTTCGAGCCACGGCAGGAGACGAGTAGTATGAAGATGTGGCATGATGGTAGGCCTTTATGAACTTCATCTGATTTGAGCGTTCAACTTCCGTGGCGATTAGCGGGTGTTAGGCCATTACCGGTCTGCCCCCATTTCGATGAGTCAAAAAGATGCTCCACTTGACATTTGGTACAGCACGTATGGAAGATGGGACGAAGCATGACAACCTTCGAGGAGATTTCCCGGTCATAGTTGATTCCAGATCTCTGGGTCAAGGTGTGAGAGCGCGATCATTAACAGCGCCCCATGAGGCGAATACCCTGAGCAGCCCTCGTGGCATGTGAGGAAATTCTCACATACATTGAATGTTCCGTCATGAAGTTAGCTACCTAATATACGATTTACAAAGGTCGACCGGGCCGTGCGGAGTACTACCAATGAGCTCCACAATGTGCAGCATAAGCATCCAAGGCGCCGCAGCAGAAAAAACCGCGGTGAAATTTCTTCATTATCTTATCCCCAACAGCAGGCCTCTTCCACCAACGCTAGACCCTACTTACAATCCTCGCACACATCCGCTTTCTCAGCCTCACCACCCACTCCCTTCCCAACACCTTCCTCTTGCCCTTCCTCCTTCACCTGCGCCTTCTTCCCTTCCCTATCCGAGTGACCAAGATTCCTTCCCGGATCAATATGGTCCCTTACCCTCTGTTTCAAAACTTTCGTCTCGGGGAAACCACCCTCCGTCTTCCGATCCCACAGCAGAACGGTCTCTATGTGGGACTGTCCATCCTCTTGTGACTTATTCTCTTCCGGCGGGACAAATGTCTGCATCGAATACGTTAGCACGTATCTGCGTCGAGAAACGATGGGGACTAACAAGATTGACGGTGAAAATGCCACCAGTGGCCGGTATGAGTGCGACCTGACAAAGTAATTAAATAAGCCCTAACGTTATCAGTCAGACTAACGAACCTCTCCTATTTGGGTGCCGAAGGTTGACAGCAACTCTTGACCGAACTGTGTATCTCGATCAGCAGCACATCTTGGGAGGATATTCCAGCGAGTGGGAAAGGGCATACATAAGCAGCGCGCAGCATCCATCGACATTGAGTGCAATATGTAATCGCCACCCGAGGCAGGGCATTTTGACTTGGTGCCATCTTTGGTAAGGAGTTGTCGTAGAACTTGGAAGCGGAGTGTTCAACAATACAGCTTCTCGAGGTGATTACGTCAGTAAGCGAGGCCAGAAGAAGCTAGAACACACGCACGCCACTATGAGGGCACTGTGGTAGTAATGGAACAGACAAAGCAAACATCTGCATAGCGCAAGTGGAGGGAGAACGTTGAAATTAACTTCGTAATTCGTATGTATATACTGAGGCGGACAAGCTCGAGCATCACAAGATCCTACCTAGAGTACATTCCAACTCCAGAGACAATGTCCATCATTCGTATCCTGCAGCCACTCTTTCGAGACGCCTGAACTGGTAGACTCATACCATGCATGCAAGTAGTGAGAAACTAATTAAAGGAAAAGCCGTAACACGTGAAAGGGGGAATCAAACGCCGGGCCAACTTTTCGAAATTGGGAAAGCATGAGACTCTTAGTCGACCTCCTCCATGGCGCTCTCGCCGGTCGCCTCAGCGGCAGGCTCGTCAGCCTTGGACTCCTGCTCAGTCTCCACCTCTTCATCGACGTTGAGGCCGAGCGAGACGAGCTTGTGGATGCGCTCGGCATACTGGACCGGTTCATCGATGGTGAAACCAGAGACAAGGAGAGAGGTCTCAAAGAGAAGGAGGGTGATGGACTTCACGGTGCGGTCTTCCTCACCGTCGGCCTCAACCTTGCGCTTGAGCTCCTTGATGATAGGTGACTTGGGCGAGATCTCGAAAGTCTTCTTGGAGGACATGTACGAGCTCATGGAGGTATCGCGGAGAGCCTGCGCCTTCATGATACGCTCCATGTTCGCCGACCAACCGAATTGGCCAGTGCGGATGGCGCAAGGAGAGCCGATGAGCTTGTGCGAGACAACCACCTTCTCAACGCGCTCGCCCAAGACGTTCTTGAGGCTCTTGGCCAGGCCCTCGTACTCCTTCTCTTCCTCTTCACGTTGCTTCTTCTCCTCCTCAGTCTCCTCCAACTCGAAGTCCTTGGTGATGTCGACAAGCTTCTTGCCATCGAACTCCTTCAGCTGAGTCATGGCATACTCATCAATGGGGTCGACCAGGAAGAGAACCTCGAAGCCCTTCTCCTTGAGAGAGTCAAGGAAAGGTGACTTCTGCACAGCCTTGAGCGACTCGCCGGTGATGTAGTACATCTGCTTCTGGTGCTCGGGCATACGAGTGACGTAGTCAGCGAGGGAAGTGGTCTCCTCACCCGACTTGGTGGAGTTGAAGCGCAGAAGCTTAGCAAGTGATTGACGGTTCTGCGAGTCTTCGTGGATACCGAGCTTCAAGTTCTTGCTGAAGGCAGAGTAGAACTTGTCGAATTGCTCGCGGTCTTCAGCGATCTCGTTGAAGAGCTCGAGGGTCTTCTTGACGATGTTCTTGCGAATGACCTTCATGATCTTGTTCTGCTGCAGGGTCTCACGCGAGAGGTTGAGAGGCAAGTCCTCGGAGTCAACAACGCCCTTGACAAAGCTAAGCCACTCGGGAATCAGGTCGGTAGCATCGTCGGTGATGAAGACACGGCGCACGTATAGCTTGATGTTGTTCTTCGTCTTCTTGGTCTCGAAGAGATCGAACGGCGCGCGCTTGGGGACGAAGAGAATGGCGCGGAACTCGAGTTGACCCTCAACGGAGAAGTGCTTGACGCCAAGGTGGTCCTCCCAGTCGTTGGATAGCGACTTGTAGAACGAGGCGTACTCCTCTTGAGTGATGTCCTGCGGGTTCCGCGTCCAGATAGGCTTGGTCTTGTTGAGCTCCTCTTCTTCGATCTTGGACTCCTTAACCTTCTTTGTCTTCTTCTCCTTCTTCTCCTCTTCTTCGTCCTCTACCTCCTCGATCTTGGGCTTCTTGTCTTCACCCTCGGCAACCTCCTCGGCCTCCTCGTCCTCAACCTCCTTCTCGGTCTCCTTGAGGACATGGAGGTAGATGGGGTATGAGATAAACTCAGAGTGCTTCTTGACGACCTCCTTGATCTTGCTCTCGTTCAAGTAGTCGGTCTGCTCATCCTTGAGGTGAAGGATGATCTTGGTACCACGGCCAATCTGCTCGCCCTCGGTATCTTCTGAGATCTTGAAGGTACCTCCCGCGCTTGACTCCCAGATGTACTGCTCATCGTCGTTGTGTTTTGAGACGACGGACACACGATCTGCGACAAGGTAGGCTGAGTAGAAACCGACACCGAATTGACCGATCATGGAGATGTCGGCGCCTGCGGAGAGAGCCTCCATGAACTGCTTGGTACCTGAGCGGGCAATGGTACCGAGGTTGTTGATCAGGTCAGCCTTGGTCATGCCAATGCCGGAGTCCTGAATGGTGAGGGTCTTGGCTTCCTTGTTCGGGATGATGTCGATGCGGAGGTCCTTGCCGCTGTCAAGCTTGCTGGGATCGGACAGCGCCTCATATCGGATCTTGTCGAGCGCATCTGAGGCGTTGGAGATGATTTCTCGTAGAAAGATCTCCTTGTTGGAGTAGACGGTGTTGATGATGAGACCAAGCAGCTGAGAGATCTCAGCCTGGAACTCAAACGTCTCCGACATGGTGGGTGTGTGAGGCGGGTCGAGGAGCTGTCGATGTGTCAGATACAATGTCTTAGACGACCGTAGACTGATTCGTTGGCAGATACAACCGTGAAAGTGTCGGGTTTTTGGCCTGGTGGGGTGCTTGCTTAAAAACGCAAGCGCAGGTCTAAGCGCAAGCACAAGCGTGGGCTGTGGGCAGGTGGGGAGCTACTCACTGTTTAGGTTCGCGGGCAGCACTGGAGCTTTAGAGAAAGCTGCGCGTGTCGTGGATCGTGAAAATAGACAGGCGAGTCTGCAATGTGCCTAGAATGAGCAGATCAAAGATGTTGGGGAACAGGCAGAGGCAGATTCACAGGCGTGGACATATATACGACTGTGGTGGAGCTCGAGAATCTTCTAGCAGCTTGGCAGAATCGTGCGGAATCGAATGGAGTAGGACCAATCACAGACCTCCTGCCTTCACCGCCCTAGATCTCGCCTAAGCCCCACCGCCCTCGCAGTCTCTCTTTTGTTTAGGGTTTGTTTGTCCCGTGCTTTTGCATCTGCCTGCCGCCTGCGGTTGATTGTCGCGTCTGCCTAATGCATCACCATGCGCAGTTGTCGTGACGCTCATAGAACAGCATCTCTAATCTGTTGCCTGATGTTTACTCTGCAGACTGCAGCTGTAGGGTGCACTCATATTCGTCCTTTACTAGGAGACGGACTTCCATCACACCGCTCCAATCAACGATGCGTTACCCAGGAAAGGACATCCAACTTTCCTTAAGGAATGTCCAACACAGCAGGTTTTCTCGTTGCCAATGCTTTCAACTATCCTAAAATCGCTCGCGAGAACTGTCCGACTTGTTTTATCTCGTATCTACGCTATTAACGTCGTATCTGCACGCAACATAACAGGTACGGTAAACATCCGGCGTATGGCAAACCTTGGAATCTTACCTGAATACTGGAACTTCTGGAGGATTCCAAGGCTCGGAAATTTCCAGCGAATGCTTGCCCTCTTCGCGCCTGTAATTGCAGGCTACTACGCACTTTCTAGTCTTCCTTGTTCCCAGTCAGCAAGACCAATATCAGGCGTTATGGTGGCGTTTACTACAGCTTCATCCGCAACAGGTAATGCGGTTATATTTGTAAACCTGTTACTGATAGATCAGCGCAAGATACTTTAGCATTCGGACAGGAGTGTTGAGTATACCATAATACCGTCTTTCCAGCATTTCTTATCATAGGTAGCTTTCTCGGAAGGGTGCATTTATTAAGGTTTGTGTGGCCTGTATGCTTGGATGTACCAATGCAACAGGAAGCTTTATGAGGACTCTGTGAAAAGTCATTAGCAATCACAGAGCGCTCGCTTATATATGGCCTCTGTAATTTTATACTTCTGCTAATTCACAGTGCTTTCAAATGAAACCATGCCTTTGGGCAAATTGACCTGATAACGGTAGGATCTAATGATGGATCCTACTACCTACAAACCAACCCTAATCCTTCGCTATTAGCAGCCTGAAACTGACCATCGCCTTCATGAACCCAGCCATGAGCTACGCCCATGGAACGATCCGGAAGGTCCGAACCAGACGGGCTTTTGCCTTGTTCCGCGAACGTCACTCGTTTCGCCCCGCTGGAAAAAGCTTATGCCTTCCGCAAGATCCACTAGAAACATTTGTATGAATGTGCAAGAGAGCTCAGGACACTACAATGATTACGCACCTCACAACCCATCTCTTGCTCAGCCCCCGCGCCCACCATTCCCACCCCTGCGCCTCACCACCAACCAGATGCAAATACAGCCCCCAAGCTAACCACAACGTCGCTAGCTCGCACCCCAATCCAGCAATTTTCGGGCACCGCGAGAAACTGCGGCGATTATTTTCGGACTGTACCTGCACGGCGCCACACCATGTGCAGGCATCCAGCGCTACGGAGAGTTTGCGACAAAGGCTTGTGCGAATTTGCATGCGAAACACGGACTCAGCCGTACTGGGTGGTGGCGGAGGACATGTGGTGGGGTGTGTTAAGAGGGTGATTCCGCCCAGAGGTGGTGTTTTGGAGGTATTCCTTTTGGCGGTGTCTTGTTACGTTTCGTTTCGTCTGCTCTGGTCCCTTTTTCTATTGTCTCAACATCTGAACATAGCCCTTCGTTTAGGCTGCGCGAAAGGCTTCCTCCAGATTTCCACTCAGTGAAGGACCTCCAAAACACAATCCATGGCGTCGCAAACCACAATCCTCTCTCTCGGCCTGCTCTTCCTCTCAGTACAAAGCGCAACAGCGATACCCGAAGATCCCACCATCGTCACGAAACTGAATTACGGCTACGGAAATGGATATCAAACCGGCCCTGCGCCATCGCTCCTCTCGATTGCAACACCTGAACCTTACCACCCACACGCCCCCTCCTACTCCAACTCCACCTCAAGAAACTGCACCAAAGATACCACCACCACCGTCACAATCTCCTACCCGACAGCCTCCCCCTCGACATCACACACCTGCCACAACACAACGATAACCTCCACGCTCTTCCGTCAGATCACAACGCCCTCCGCAGCTCCATCGTGCCACTGCACTAAATCCACCACGACCATCACCATCCCGTGGCCCGGCACGGGAACAGGATACCTACCCAGCGGAACAGGAGGAGCGCAACCTTCCTCCGGCAACGGAACATACCACGTGCCTTCATTGACTACGAGTGCACTTCCAACAGGAACGGGCGGAGTGATGAGTTCGACGTCGAGCTTTGAGTTGGAGCCTGAGACGTCGTCGGAAGCAGTGCAGACGACGTACGGAGGGGACACGCCTACGTCTACCCCGGAGCCTAGCGGCGAGGCGCCGAGCGAGGATGTGCCGCCTGCGCCACCGGCGAGCTCGACAGGGCCGGAGGAGCCACTTTTCACGGGTGGAGCAGTCAAGCTAGGAAGCGGAGCCAGTGTTGCGGTGGCGGTGGGAGTAATGGTGGCGTGGTGGTAAGGAGAATCGGCATTTTCATTTTTTGTGCGACTTTACATGGGCGGCGTTTGGCATATACCCTTGGTCTCGGCATTGACGATAGAAGAATTTGGAGTGTAAATGATGGGAACGTGGTGTTGGTTGTAATATTGATGTGTACGCTTAGAAGTCGTAGTGTTAGCATCGAATGCTAGGCAATCAAGATACATGCAGGAACTCAATTGTTCTACTCGGTACAGCTTATTCGAGCTTATCTACAGGGTGCGAAGCCATCGCCGCAAAGGAAATTTGAGATGTCGGGTGTGCATAGTCTAGTGACTCAAGGAAACGGGCTCTGAGCTTAGACGGCTTAGTAGCCGTCCTTTCCCCACTTGTTGTACGCGTCGTGGAGTTCCTACGAGCGTCAGAAGCAGATCTAATCCTATTGCAGAAATACGTACCTTGGGAAGGGTCACGTTGGGGATGATAACAACGTTCAGTGCTGAAGGAGCGTCCTTCTTGGTGCTTGTGTCACCGCCAGGGTGGTATTGATACTTGCCCTCGCCGCCACCCTCCTCCCAGGGCTTGCTGTTGGCGGCCTGAGACACACTTCGCTCGGAGGAGGCGCTGGTAGGTGATCGGGCTGTGGTTGTGAGCGAATGTCCGCTATCCAGGGCCATAACCGATGCGCGGATAGGCATGGAGTTGCTTACAGAAGTGCCATCCAGCGACACCGAAGATGCCGCTCATGATGGCGAGGAGCACCTGCAGAGATACGTCAGCCAAAGCGTTCCAAGCGTATGTGCCTCGAGTCGCGTGGAGTGACAGAGAAGCGCTGTTTCGTGGACGTTGACGGCCCGCTCAAGCTTCTAGCCGGCGCGACTGCCCCCCGACCAGGCCAATTCTAAGGCATGGGACGTACGTAGAGTTCAGGGTCGCGCTTGGCTCCAGCCTTGAGGGCCTCCTTGCCAGCCTGCCTCTCCTCGACACCGGCACTGGCACCGCCGGTGCTAGTGTTCCATCGGCGGGGAACGTGGGTGGCGCGGAGGCGCGGGGCGGCGCGCTGGGCAGTGCGTCCGAAAAGGCTCGACATGGCGGGCGCAATTGAGGGGTGGGTTGGTGGAGTGGAGAGTCTGCTGCGGGTGGTGGTGGTGTGTGACGTTGCCGGAGGAAGCTTCAGTGGTTCGATGCAGCCGTGGGCCAAGACATGAGTATGTAATCAGGCACAACGAGCTTCACAACGAAGCTACTGCAAGAGCGGTTAGGCTGCATGCTTCGTCGTCCAAGAACCATGCGCATCAAATTGTCGCGACTCGCGCCCCTATTAACATCTAAAATCGCCCATCGGGCCGCTGCAGGACGCGCTGCATTGCTCTGTGTCCAGCCTTTCACCCGCCGCTCGTTCAGCACACACGCTGCCCTCTTTGCCCTTCTCACACTCTTTTAACCCCACCGGGCATTTGCGCTTGCTTCTGCAGGTGCTTGCTTTTCGCACGCTTCACTCCCGCCGGGGTAAAGAAACGTCTTAAAGTTTCCAACCAACTGGGATGTGCCCCTAATCGCTCGCTTGTCATGCCGCTGCTGTTAACGGGCATTTTTGATACCCCGATCGCCTCATCTGCTTCAACATGACGATAGGTGGGGAGCCATCCGCATCCCATAGATACTCCAATCCCGCCATGGTCGCACAATATGACCAAGCCACGCGCGAACACACGCATCCCGACGACGACCAGACGACGGCAGGAGCACACACGCCCATGTCGCAGGACCGCAACTCGAACGGCAGCCGCGTGTTGGGCATCACTGGGCCTTCGGGAGAGCCGGGGCTTCCGCCGTCGCGACCCTCGTCCATTGCGACGGCGCAATCTGGGGGCAACCGGCGATGGTCGCAAGCGCCGCCGTCGCGAAGGGGGGGAGGCATGCAAAACGGCGCGGGCACTGCGAGCGTAGCCGGTAGCATGGGAGCACAGAGCCGACCGACGACATCCGCAAGTAGAACCCACGTCCCGCTCGCCGCGCATGGCTTTTTCCGCCCGATGAGCTCGCAGCGCCTGCAGCAACAGCGCAACCAGCGCCCGACTTCCCTCCTCGGCCACTCCTCGCTCTACTCGGAAGGCACGAACGAGGGCGGAGGCCAGTCCTACCGCCAGAGCATCGGCTCCAACCAAACAGTCCGCCACCAGCAGCCGAACGGCCTCCACCACGATCATGACCAGCAACCTCCACCCTCGCGTGGCACCGATATAACCGATCGAGACCTTCCAGATCGAACAACAGCGAATAGCACCCCTACAGGTGCCGAAACGGTGCGCAGCCGCGGCGAAAGCATCACCCCTCTGCACCGCCCCAAGCCCCAACACCTCGATCTTTCAAAGTCTCTCAAGGCTGACTCTGGAAAGTTACCGACACCCAGCAAGTCGCCGCGTTCGTTCAGTGCTAGCTTTGCCCTCCCTAGTCGTGACAGTCGGCCCTCCCAGATGCGCCCGCAGACAGGACACGAGAAACTCGCCTCCGCCGAATCCTCCCCCAGAATGACGCGAAATGAATCCACAAAGGAAACTGTGAGGAAAGAACTGGGCAAGAACTATCAGTACTTCTCAGGCAACACTGCTTTCTGCTGGGGAGGACGTCTGCAAAACACGCGCGACCGACCCGTGAACATTGCAACTGCTCTCTTTATCATAGTTCCTTCGGCTCTCTTTTTTGGCTTTTCGTACGTATCCTAGTCGCGACCATTGATGCCTTGTACTGACACGGCTGTAGTGCACCCTGGCTCTGGCTTCATGTTTCGCCTTCAATACCCATCATATTTGCTTATCTGTTCTTGATCTGTATTTCTTCATTCGTCCACGCCACAGCCTCTGATCCTGGCGTAAGTTGAGTATTTCCATTCTCCGAAACTTGTCACTGACAAACACAGATACTCCCTCGCAATCTACATCCATTTCCTCCACCTAATCCTAATGAAGATCCGCTTAGCATTGGCCCGCCAACGACTGAATGGACCATGGTCCTCTCGGCGAGTGGTGCTAATGCTGCCATGGAAGTGCCCACAAAGTATTGCAAGAGCTGCAATATCTGGAGGCCACCTCGTGCCCATCACTGTCGGGTCTGCGATAATTGTGTCGAGACGCAGGATCATCATTGTGTTTGGCTGAATAACTGCATTGGCCGACGCAATTACCGCTACTTCTTTACATTCGTCACTTCAGCAACTCTTCTCGGAGTCTACCTACTAGCAGTAAGCTTACTGCACATCCTAGAGTGGCGCTCTCAAAACAACACATCATTTGGGGCTGCAATTGACAAGTGGCGTGTTCCGTTCGCCATGTGCATCTATGCCATTCTCGGCTCTCCATATCCACTGAGTCTGGGTTTATATCACGTCTTCTTGATGGGTCGGGGAGAGACGACACGCGAGTATCTCAACTCACACAAATTCATTAAGAAAGACCGACATCGGCCTTTCACACAGGGGAACATCATCAAAAATCTGATTGCGGTACTGCAGCGACCGAAACCACCAACTTATTTGCATTTCAAGCGCAGGTATGAGGAAGGTGATCAGAGATTTGGTCCACGCAAGGGTAAACGCACCGCGCCTCTGACGGCCGAGCAGCAGGGTGGTGGTCTCGAAATGCAGGACGTACGCAGCACTGTTCAAGGCTTCGAGGGGCCGGCGAGCAGAGCGCCGCGTCAGGAAGCTGGTGGGCAGGCACTGTAGGTTATTGATGCAATTGTGCCACGGCAGTGGCTAACACGAGCTTCAAGCTATACATAATTATAATAAGTCATGTAACATGTTCATGTATGTATGTAGTAATGGCAAACTTTTAGTGTTTGCTTGAAGGCGCATGGGATGTGTCGACATAGCACGAACACTGGACTGCAGATAGCTACAATGGAGCGATTCATACACGTTGAAATACTGAAACGCTTCTACATGTAGGCGCCGGCAATCTCGCCAGAGTGGCAGCGGAATGCCAGGGGGTCGTACAAGCAGATTAGGTAGGGGATCACTCTATTGGTCGGGCCAGGATGATTGCTAGCGCGGTTGTTTACTTTACCACATCTATCCCCAAAGCTGCTCCACGATCTCCGTCTTGCCAAGGGGATATCGCTGCAGGGTGTTGACACGCCCAATTCGCGGTGCATCGCCCAGACAAACAAAGTAGGCAAATTACAGCATTGCTGCTTGACCAACGCGTCCACACTTTTGAAGTGTTCCCGGAGGTGCCTGGCCTGGAGCGATCCGCCGCTCGACCCAGACCTCCTCCACGCAACACTTCACGCGCCTGACCCTCCACCACCTCCACCCGACACACGTCGCACGCGCTTAGCATGGCGGAGCGAAGCACTTCGCCATTATCGACCGGCTCCCTCCATTCTGTCGTCAACGCGCACGCGGGGAAGGAGCTTGGCTCTCGCACCTCGTCCGCGTCGCCTCCAACTTCCACACCACCCACGAGTCTCGGTGATGAGGCAAGCATACTTTCTGAGGCAGGCAAGATGGAAGTGATCGAGACACGCGAGGAGGTGTCTACTCCCCATGCGGTCCCCACATCGCCGGCTGTGTCGCAGTCAGCACCTGAGGCTCCCGACAGTGCGCCACGGCGCGCGATACGGCAGACACGCCAGAAGGTCGTTACCTATAATGTGCAGATCCTGGCAGGTACTTCCATCCACACGCCTACGAAGTACTTGGAGAAGCATCACGAGACTGTTGTCCACGGCGACATACAGGAGGTCACCCGGAAAACAACTCCCACCCCGCCGAACAAGCGGGTCGGAAAGCGCAGGACCAAATCAGAGTCCGCTGAGCTCGCAGACCCGGCCGATCAGCAGCTCGCTACAGAAGCTGCCCAGGCTGCCCAACGGCGCACATCGTCCCGCTTGAACACCGACCTTCGACGCGTAGCTTTGGGTAACTCTGGTGGTGTTGCGAACACACTATCAGCTGGAAAGAATCCTGTCCAGAGCGCACTCAAGCGGAGCGCCTCGGATTCGCGGTTACGCTCATCTTTCCGGTCACGACCATCCAAGTTCAAGGAGGACACTTCTGAGGATGAAGACGAAGAGGAGGAAGAGGAGGAGGAAGAGGGAAAGGAGCCGGAGTACTTCAAACCAAAGACCAAGCAATGGCTCAAGCAAGGCCTGTATGTCGGCCAGGAACGGGGATTCGACGCCCGTTTTACCGAAAAGCGAAACCGAGCGCGTAGGGAGGCGCGCCTGGCCAAGGAGAACAAGGTTCTGCCACTCCCTCTATTCGCCACCGAAATACAGCTCGAGAGCAATCCGCGTCTCGTCTTCAAGCCTTTCAAGCTGCCCTTTGACGTTTACAACCCGCTCCCGAAGAAGGTCAAGGTCGACGGTTGGGTTAAGCTCAATAAGAGTTAGTCATCCCTAGCTAGATCCCTAGGCGTTTTTAACTAACATTCTACAGACCGCTTCATTGGCGATGCATCTGCATTGTGGAGGCGTGAGAAGCACGATGATACGGCTCGGTGTTTCTGCAAGCCTGAGGATGGCTGCGGGGAGACCTGCCACAACCGTATCATGGCCTACGAGTGCGACGCGACTAATTGCCCACTAACACCTGATCAATGCAACAATCGCCCATTCGCCCAGCTGAAGAAGCGCGCAAAAGGCAATGGTTATGATTACGGTGTTGAGGTCATGGAGACCGAGGGTAAGGGCTACGGTGTTCGCGCCATGAGGTGCTTCGAGCCCCACCAGATCATCGTCGAGTACGCCGGCGAAATCATCACCCAAGACGAGTGCGAGCGGCGAATGAAACAAGTCTATAAGAAAGACAAGGTACGTAAAGCAGATTTTGATAACTTGGGCGGTTTTCTAAGCAGCTGCAGTGTTACTATCTTATGAGCTTTGACAACAAGATGATCATCGACGCAACACGTGGCACTATTGCGCGCTTCGTGAATCACTCTTGCGAGCCCAACTGTGAGATGATCAAATGGACAGTTGGCGGTGAGCCCCGCATGGCACTCTTTGCCGGCTCTCGCGGCATCATGACCGGCGAAGAATTGACATACGATTACAACTTCGAGTAAGTTCACTGAGTACTCTGCTGGGAAGCAAGTTAACATTATGCAGCCCTTTTTCACTGAAGAACATCCAAGAGTGTCGTTGTGGCACAAAGTCCTGTCGTGGTGTCCTGGGTCCCAAGCCTAAGAAACCTGCCAATCATGAAGAGCGATCCTTGCCTTCAGCTCTCCTTGCTGGAGCGAAGCGCAAGTTGCAGGATGTCTTCGGGGGTGGTCGAGGATCTGAGAGTGCCCCCAACTCTCCGAAGAAGCGCATGATCGGCAACTCCGCCATGACCAAGGCCAGAAATGCTCTGGCTATGAGTGAAGCCGCTCGTGAGAAGGCACAGAGGGAGGCTGCAGCCCATGCCGCCCAGATCGCATCACGTGAAAACCGTGCTATGCTACGACACAAGGCTCTTGCTACCTCTAAGCGTGGTAGATTGCTTCACAAGGCTTCCAACGCGGCTAGGCCCACGGTTCGGACTTCGAAGAAGACTGTCATCAATCTTAAGCGGAAAGTGACAGTACCGAAGGCGGCCTCTAAGCCTGGAGCCCTGAAGCCTGTTAAGAACATGCCGAGCAAAATGGTAAGGGGTTCGAAGCTAAGCAAAGGGGCTCTTCTTATGGCGCGTTATCGGAGCGCTACACCTGAGGAGTCGTCCGAGGATGAGTCACCGAACATCACACCTGCGTCTCTACGTAGTGCTAACAAGAAGGCGTCTGGGAAGAAAAACAGCATCAAGCCACTCCGCCTTAGCAAGGTGGGTAAGCTGGGCCAACGCACATTCGAGGTGTCCGATTCGGAGGAGGAGACCGACTCGGATAGTGAGGAAGAGGAAATACCGGACAGCGAAGTCGACGGCGAGTATGGCAGTGATGTGACCTCGTCCAGGTTCAAGGACAAGAAGCGAGGTTCAGCGCCTGCGCCGCGTGGCATTCACAAGACGGGTGCGGGTGTCGCCAAGAACCCTCGGGGCCGCGTCCGGAATGCGAAAGGGCGGTTCGAGTCGAAAGCGAAGGCGTAAATCTCCTCATTGTCTTTCCAGTAATTTTTACATCTTTCAACAATGTTTATTGGTCCTTTTTCACCACCTGCCGCTGTTGACGAAGTCACTTTAACCGCACTTTGTCAAGCGCAGATAATGGACGGGCTGGATAGAGTGCTTGCATGACGAGCCTGGGGTGGGCAACGGGCATGGAGCATTTTGGTGTCCATGTATGTTCTTGGGTTTGTTACTTAAGAAAGGTATCTTCTAGGTGTACGATGCTTCTAGGGGTCTTAGCCTCGAGACGGATGTAGGTAGAAAAGGGCGAGGAGCGAGGAGAAAGGGGTTGTATGGATAGTGAGGGTTGGCTTGGGGGATAAGTAGGGTTTTCTCTTAAGCAGGCAATGATCGCATTCTTCTGACACGGCGTGATATTATGCGCTGGGATGGGGATAGTGTCGCATGCAATTGCTCCTACTGAGCTGTATGCGCTGTGTTGGCAAGTGTGAGATAGCTTAAAGTTGGCATTGTGTTGGTTATTGGCGCTTAATATCTTGTGGTATCCTCAACCCGCAGGTTAGTATAATAAAAATGCCTCATGCGGTGAAGCAACGGTGCACGAAGGTACTCAATCGTAAAGGTGTAAAGTCAGGTAAGACGTCTCCATTTAGTATATCCTCTTGGTGCCTTGTGTTACCCCAGGACGAGCGATTCCGTAGCTACTTATATCTACTTTGCACATCGGCACGACACATACACAGACCAACAATCTCATCAACGTATACTTGGGACTGCTCTGAGAGATTTGCGATGCATAGACTAAAATTCTTAAAAAATTGCTTCTCATAGATTTTGCATGATTTTTTTCCTCAGTAGCAGATAGGCTAATTCTCTCCAAGGACTGGGCTCTATACAGCTGGAAGCTCTTCCGCCTCAATCATATTGTCCTAGACTGCAGGAATCGCTGTAAATATCCTCGATTTTGAGCGTGAACATGTCCATGGCTATTTGTTCATCAACCATACACTCACACATAAAAGTGGGTCTGAATTCATTTGCCCTCGTCTCGCGTACCCCTACGCATCAACCTCATCTAACTCAATCCCGGAAACGGCATCCCAACAACACCATTCCCAAAACTTAGCCGGTACCCTTCCTTCCCGAATTCTCCCAGCTCCCTTCGAATAGCGATGCCTTCCCCAAAACTCCTCGCAGACTTCTTGAACGAAAATATACCCGGAGACCAAAGGATCCACCTGCGCACTTCCGTCCTTCCCACGCTACTAAACTCCATCGCAGAGGTTGGAAAATGTCTCCGCGAGTCGCTGCATATCCAGGCCGTGGGTAGCACCAACACATCCGGTGACAACCAACTGAATGTAGACCTCGCAACCAATGAGGTCATCCACAAGGCGCTCCGGACGTGCCCCTCCATCCTCAGCGCAAGCAGCGAAGAAGACGCCGGCGAATCCCCCGTGCAACACACCGCACCCTCCCCTTCTACCTCCCCCTCTGCTTCCAAAGAAACATATGCCGTAGCCTTCGACCCCCTGGACGGCAGCAGCATCATCCCCGCAAACTGGAGTGTCGGCACCATCATCGGCGTCTGGGACGGCTCCACGGCCTTGCGTGTGCGCGCGCGGGAAAAGCAAATCGCTGCTATCCTCGGCGTGCTAGGTCCGCGGACGACGGCCATCGTCGCGGTGCGGCTGCCTGGCTCAGCCTCAGCCTCACCTGCACCATTGTGCTTCGAAGTCGGGCTCCCCGCTCCCAACGCAGACATCCACGTCCTGCGTGAAACCGTAAAGTTTGCACCCCACGACGAGATCAAAACGCGGTACTTCGCCCCGGCGAACCTGCGCGCCGCGGCCCAGGACTCCGCGTATAAGAGCTTGCTCGACTATTTCATTGCGAGCGAGTACACGTTGAGGTATTCCGGGGGGCTGGTCCCGGATGTGTATCACGCGTTTGTTAAAGGGCATGGGGTGTACGTGTCGCCCGTTACGGAGAAAAGCAAAGCGAAACTACGAGTATTGTACGAGGTTGCGCCTATTGCGCTGATAGTGGAATGTGCGGGGGGGAGGGCAGTCGATGCGGGGACTGGGGAGGGTATATTGGAGAAGCGGGTGGAGGATGTGGATGATAGGTCTGGACTGGTGTGCGGGACCAGCGAGGAGGTCGAGCTGGTGATGCGGATGTTGAAGGGGGCGTGAGGCTTTGCTGCGAAGATAAGTGGAGGGAGGAAATGAACGGCTGGTGAATACGGGTTTTTTTTGGACCTGGGAACACGGAATCCAGCAGAGGATAGAATTGGCCATGATGAAGCCGTGTTCGAATGCTGAAATGCCGGGGCGCCTATGATACCTGTAGTCGCTTAACATTAGAAGCCACAAGCATACAACCATACCGCAGAGGTAATATTCCCTAATTTCAATCGCAAGATACATATTGAATCTCGAAGGAAGGAATAAGTGACTCATTATGACATCCGCATCATCGTCTGTCTTTGTGTCGTTGATGTTGCGACGACACTCGTGCCCCCAACAACGCCGTCAAAGCGCTCCAGACCTAGACGTTTGCCGTCGGCTTCTGAACGTCCGAATCACGTCAAGATACGTTCAAAGGGGTCTCGTATTCGGTGAATCATGTGTTCTATTGTCCCAAGACCCTCAATTCGGGCAGTGACCGGCGAAGACTCAATTTCAGTATCATATTAGTGCAACCAAAATTTAAGAGAAGAGAGCTTTTCCCGTCCAATCCTCGTATTTATAGAAAGTCTACACCGACATGCCGAGTGGTGAGCGGTATACATGAAGAGATATTTTACCTTTGGAAATTAGCCCGTACTGCTTTTGCGGGGAAAAGTGACAGGGCTTGAAACAGTATATGAGATCATAAGGCGAAGTTCTGACATGACATAAACACACTCAACTGGAATACCTAATAAGCCAAAGGTAGGGCACCGGAGTTTCTACTGTATGAAGGCGAGACATGGGAATTCTATGGTTGAAGTGCGAGAGACAGTGGTCTTGTCGTATGAAGATGAGCCAAAAACGCAACAGACGCGCGTAATAAAACGTCACTGCTGACCTTGCTTTTTAAGATCGTGGGACGCCCTATAAACCGAAATAGATTGTAAACAAGAATCGAGCACACAATCCAATAGCTATGATATAGTCAAAAGATTAGTGGACTATCTGGATCTCACTGCACAGGCGTGATGCCATATCTCAGACCGTTTTGTGGGAGCTGAACAGGCCAGACTCTGATTATGTCCATGTAGCTAAATGTACTGTACACGTACTCGTATATCTTTCCCGCGTAGTTATCTGTACCGACTATTTCACAATCGCTACACTGCATAGGCTGAAGCTTCTCTTAGGTTTTGGCATAAGCCCTTGCACGGCACACCAATGCATTCATAGTCTTGACGATTTAGAACGAAAGTCGACGGAGGATATCTTTAATAGCAGCACCAGATAACGTTGATATGATCACCAATGGAAAGGGTATAGCCCCACTCAAAACGTACACCTACCGAAAATTTAGCCGAATTCAATCTCACCGTCTTGCTTGCCCATGCATCCTCAAAGCTGGGTGATTTTGTGTCGAGGTGGCAATAGCTTCCCACCTTGCGTGCGATTTAAGATTCATATCCATGTATCTAACACGCCGTAGAACAGCCGCTTACTGCCCCTTCTTGTCAGCATCCTCCTTCTCGACGTTCTCCTTGACGGGTTGATACGGATATTTGATTGTCAAGCACCAGATATCCAGATAATCACAGATAGTCCAGATGACATCGACGATGAAGCTACCGTGAACGCCAATTGCCAGACCGAGGCACATGAAAACAAAGGCGACCTGGTAGACATCGTTGCCCAGTGCGCTTGGCCAACCAAAGCCCACCCAGTCTTGAAGCCTCGGGCCGAGAGAGTCGGCAACGCCGTAGATGAGCGGGTAAATGAGCACATTGCCGCGCGGAAAGCGAGATTTTGTGAGGTGCGAGATGATGATGCGGCCCACGGAGTAGGCATTAATGAGGCCGGCGTAAAAGATGAAAGGAACGAGGTGCTGATGGAGGATGACGGGTTGGAGATAAAGGTACGCCGGGATGAGGATCCAGGCGGCGAAGAAGGTGATGAGGCCGAGGAGTGCAACGCGAGTCCGCTGGCCGCGAGCGCGACGAGCCTTCATGACGTTGAGAGCACTGCGCTGCTTGTTAGATAAACTGTATATCTCTGGCAAGATAAGAAGGGCATGTTAATACCTGCTCACGGTGTTGAAGACCAGAACAACACCGCCATAGACCATGTACCACTCGTTCCAAGCCATGCTGTAGAGTATATCGGGAATGAAGTCGTGGTTCTGCACACCAATACTAGCGAGTAAAGATCTCTGCCAGAAGCTTCCACCGCCCAGGACAGCTGTAGCCGCGTATACAAAGCAAATTGTTAATATGCCTTCGACGGGTCCGCTGACCAAGCCAAGGGTGAGGGTATGCGTGTGGTACTCGTCCCAGGTCTGGACATAAAAAGTCAAGGACGCTGCACGACTGTTAGTCGAAGCCCCCTTTTGCCAACTATTGAGTCCACTCACAGGCAAAGAGAGTGAGCACCGTCTTCCATCCCTGACCCAGGTTCGTCGCAGCCGAGAACAGCAGAACCTCTAGCGTGGTATTGACGGCATCGACACCATGGTCGAACAGCTCGCCCAGCGGCCCGCTCTGATGTGTCCTCCTGGCCTGGCTCCCATCGACCGCATCGAATGTCTGGTACAAGAACAACCCGATCGCCCAGCTCGCGTATACCCACGGCGGGCAGTCCTGATCAAGTGTCGGCGTGTACCATAACATGGTCAGAAAGTTCGCGACGACAAACCCAAATCCTGATAGAGTTATCTGAATGGTTCTTAGTATGCATACGTGTGTGTGTGTGTGTGTGTGTGTGTGTGTGTGTGTGTGTGTGTGTGTGTGTGTGTGTGTGTGTTTTGTCTTCGACTCGAGCTTGCATGCGCGCCGGTTCGGTCGTCGGCTGGGGAGGAATGGACGAAACTTACGAGATTTGGCCTACGCACGCGTTAGCACATCCTCGCCAGATTCTCGAGCTCTCAAACTTACGCCATCCACATGGGAAAACACTTGATCACAACATGCGAGTAGAACGGCTTCATCACATATCGCGATACCAGGCTGTGGTCGACGCCTGAGTACTTGTACTCCTTCAGCTTCGGGAGCTTGTCCTGCCGTATATACACCATAGCGGCGGTGTGTGTCTCTGGGCGTCGTCGAAGTGGTATACAGGAGGTGAGAGTGCGGCGGCCAGGAGACGTGTTTTCTTGTTTCGCGTTCGCTTGTGATCGAGGATGACGTGGGTGGGGTCGGACCACAACAAAAGATTTAGCTCGCTTGAGCCGGAACGTGCCCACGTGGTGGCAAGCCTCAAAGTACATATGCGCGTACCTTCCACCTAGATATCATGTCAGAGAATTCACACGCAGTACACGCAGTACACATGTAATTGTATAGAATGTCAATTCCAATTTGATGCTGCGTCATAACGCCGCACGCCTCACTGCCCTAATGAGCCATTGCCCGGAGCCGAGTTATACTACAATAAAACCGCAACCATGGCTGAATATGGTGATTTATGGTGTCCTGACTTGACCATTGCTCCTTGCCAAACTAAAATATCGCTGACTTTTGCATCGTCCTTATGCCACCGGGCTCCATGGGCAAGGAATCAAAATCCTGCTCTTCATCTCTTGGATCAGCGGCACCGTCTTGTGCACCGTCTCACCCCATCCTTCGACGCTCCAGCTCTGCTCGCGGCGAACCTTGCGTTCTTCAAGATTGGCGAATTGCCACAGATGGTGCACCGTGTTGAGCTCGCCAATCTGCACAAACCAAGCACCCACGCCTTCCATGACTTCTCGGCGTGCCTTCAGACCGCGCCTCCAGTGTGTCTCCCATTCAAGCAGGTTTCCGGGATGTAGCGTGTAGGATCGGAGCTCGAAGAGGCCTCCGAGCTGGCGCGGCGGAGTCGTAGGCCAGAAGGAGAACTCCTGCATGAGCGAGGTGCGCTTGGAGTTAATCAGGTGCTTGAGCTTGGAATCGAACTCGACGAACTCGGGGTGGTGTTGGATGGCGTTTTGCGAGGCGTGATAGCCTTCATACCGTTGGTATTCCCAGATGTGCACTGACGAGTTAGACATCCGCAGCCACCAGCAATATGATTTGGCGACTTCTTACCGAACGTGTCACAGTCGCCCACTTCTGTTCTCCAGCTGCCGACCAGATGCACCTTGTTCTCCGGCATAGAGGCCACCCTAGGGTACCAATTGCCCACCAACTCGGTGTATTCGTCGACCTTGTCGGGCTTGACCTCGTGAAAGACAATGGAATGCACGTACTTCCCTCGGGCGAGGACCTGCGAAAAGCTCCTCTCGATATCCTTGTCGAGCTCGCGTCCCTCGGGCGTGCCGTAAATCAGTGACTTCAACGCGCCTCCTTTCTTCTTGTCGCCGTCTTGATCCTGTTGTGCTCGAGCTTCTTCTGCATTGGAACATGTTAGTGATCCTAGGACCTTCCCATAACAGATTCTCCACCAGCGGAAGCACCAGACAGGACAGATTACCAGAGGGGGATGACTCACTTTCTTTTTGCTCCTTCTTCTTTTGAGCGGCTATGAGGCCCTCGCGGTACTCCTTTTGTCGTGCATTGAACTCGGCAGCTCCATCGGGTTTGATGTCGGCGAGTGCGGGCGTCTTGTGGCTCTGGGCTGCGGCGTACGCGGTGAAGCTGCGCGAGCCGACGAAGGCAGTCGTGTGCTGGGCGGGGAGCGCACCACGCAGGCCAGCGCCTACACGACGGACGAGCATTGCGGTGGTCTCTAGCACAGGGATTGACGTCACAGGTTAAGGAAAGCTCCTGCGAGCTGCGGTAGTTGAAGACTGGGGATGGACGATTGTGTCGTGGACGATGACAGACGTGCGGGAGCTGCGGAGAGAGTGCTTCTCTGTCTGCGTCTGTTGCCGGCTTGTGCAACCTACTGCACGATGACAAAGAGGGGAAGGAGCTCTAAGAGTCTCAGCTGCACCTTCCTTGTTGCTGGTCCAAGCTTTTAGTGCCACGGCTACGACGGGGGAAAAGCTGGGGAAGCTGCCCCGGAAGACCCACAAAGCATGATAGGCATGATTCGTGGCCATTTGTGTTGTTCCACAAAGCCAGCCAATTCAGTGCCTCGCGTCAGCACTTCGAGCCTCATCGCCACCATTGCGCTACGATCGCCCAATGATGTCAATCGTCTCCGCACCCACCCGCGGCCGAGAGCCTCCAGGAAGTGCTGCCACTTCCGCTATCGAAATGCGCAAAGAGGTATGCTCTCGCGTAAAGCGAAAGGTTGGCTACAAGGGCTAAATTCCAAAGCCAACATGTTACCCTAGCATAAGTAATATGACGGCCGACTTTTGGCTTTACGCGAAAGGTATGCACGTACAAAAGTAAACCAGAACTCTATCTAATAAACTGTTACTTCCCGTCCGGAGCAACAGTACATAGCTGACCCTCACGTCGCTGTCCTTCTACACCATGCAAGTCGGTCTTTACAACTTTCCATTCAGCATATACAGAAGGCTGACCATAAGCGCCTCTACTAGAAAAGACTTCTGTATGCATTGAAATTGGTCCGAACTGCTGATACCTGAAGAACAGTCTCCAAGGGGTCCACTTTCAAAGCCACCAACTGATTAATGCGACAACACACATGGTCGAACAACGCCGAGAAACAAATGGGAGGTCGTATTTGACTCTACCTTGAGTAGGCTGCGCTCCCGCCTAACCATGTGGATCTTCTGGAGGCGGGCTCCCCTTTCCACACCGATTCTCAGGCTGAAGAGGTAGAAAGAATGACTGCGCCTGCATCGTGCTCTCCTGATGGTCAGGGGTTGAAAGAGCAAGTGCGGAACGTTGAGGTAGTTTTATTCATTCTGTGCATTATTCCTATACTCTTTCAGGGACGATTCTCAACGCTTGCAGAAATGTCGAGGCGCTGCGAAACCAATACACTAACATTAAGCTCATCAGATGCTGATCCGTCACCTTGAGCCATGATAATCTGGTGGCTCTTACCAGAAGTATCGGTGTGCTCTTGCCAGTGGGTATCCCTACGGCGACGTCAGTTGGGTTCTTCAGGGGTTGCCGTTCTGTGGTTCGCAGCACCACCAACCCTCAGAACCCGCTCATCAATTTATTCTTGCACACGGGCATTCGTTTTGTTGAGCACGCATATTGTCTACTTCACGCGCGCGCTTTCCTCGACCGCACTCAATTTTCTTTCTTGCTGAGTCTTGGGCTACTTTGATGGGAGACAGAGTATCCTGCTACGAAGAACCACTACAGGGAGCGCCGCCATGGATGGCACTATGGGTTCTGGGGATCCGTTCTTGCACTATTACGGCCTGCATTATCCGGGCCGAGATCATGATGGAAATCTAGCGTATGAGATTTATGCTGCACCAGAAGGCCGAGGTGCTGAAGCTGAGCAAGCTCATCACTACTCGACGGACAACGCAAATGGTCTCCCAGCGTACGAGACTTATGCTGCACCAGGAAGCCGAGGTGCGGAAGCCGAGCAAGCTCATCACTACTCGACGGACAACTCAAATGCTCTCAAAAGCGAAGATAAAAATGTCGATATTGAGGTAGGAGAACAACGAACCAGGTACGCTGTTACGGTGAGATAAGCATGAAAGAGACCGATCGTACTAAGACTTTTAGACCCCTTCTACCATCCCCAATAAAAGGCCAAGCTAGTGGCTGGAGACTGGGTCTCAATCCGAAGGCCAAAGAGTTTACCATGTCGAACGCTTCTTCTTCCCCGAAGAATATCTCATCAGGTGCTCCATCAACGGACACTCAACCATCTACTACGAAAGGCACACCACCCAAAGAGCCTGTAAGATATCTTCTGCCTGAAGCTTCGGGGTTCCCGAGTTTAGGCCACATAACGTGGGACCCGAATACGGACATGAATGAACTACCCCACAGAGAATTCACGTAAGTCGATCTCCCCTTTCATCGGTTGCGAGAACACGAGACACGACGTCTCAAAGCACAACTTGTTCCGAATTCCTTTGGGATAGATGGCAACAAGAACATGGGCATCTACGGTCCAATGCATACACTGACCAGTTCTGCTAGGCACGAGACCCCCGAATGTGCCGCCATTGGCAAATATCTTACCCGTCCCAAGCTCCCGAAGCCCGACCACCCATACATGAACTCCTCCATGTTCACCATGGTGATCCGCTTCGAAGGCCCCTTCGACCGCAACGGCCGGCAGCCCGGCCTCTTCATCCCTCAAACCAAGAACTTCACGATCCGGGTGCTGACGCAAGGCTACGCGCCCGGCGAGCGTAAAGTTGAGATTTGGCGCAACGGGGAGACGTTCCAGCTATTCGGACTGGTTGGCCTGTGGGCAGACGACTGTGCATGGGTTTTGGGGGACAAGGAACTGAGACGCATTGAGAACGGAAACTACAAGGGATGGAAGGACGAGATGAGGTCGCGAGATCCTGGGCCCGCGACGGGCCAGCCTTAGACGGCGCCGGCCCTCGTGCAAGGGTGAAGGCGGGGTGCGATCGTAGGGGCTCACGGACAGTGTTGACGTGTTACCCTAGACGAATAAATTCAAACTTGGATTTACACATCACACTAGCACTATTCAAGGTCGAGTTTGTATGTTTAACGTTCAGGGTTGTGGTAGGCGCATTGCAGTGGGCCGTGCGGACCCACTAAAATTTCCCTGCAGGCATGTTGACCTGCTACCTCATGATACACGCTACACGCTACACGCAAAATAGCACCCCGAATATGTCGCACTCCGGGGTCAACAAAGCCGTGACAGAGGCCGGCGCGGCCTACAACAAGCTGCGCCGACCGGACGATTACCTAGAATCACTAACGGCGGCGCCGCCTCCGCCGGAGAAACGAAAGTTCGAAGCAGTGGATGTTGAAGGCGAACAAGATGGAGAACAGCGAGCGTCCAGAAGGACCAAGACGGATCCAAGCTTGGAGGTGCAGGCTCTAGCGACCGCAAAGGAGGCAAACACTGAGACAAGCGCAAGCCTCCGGGAACCTCTGGCCGGCGACACGCGTCGCATATTCCGCCCTATCAAGGAGAACGGCATGCAGACCATGTTCCCAGGCCTAGACGACGACTTTGCCTCCGATGCGGACGACACCACACGAGATGCCCTTGCGTACCTCCGCAACGTGAGGTGAGTGATCTGCGCAATTACCCTCCCAGCTCTTGAATTGACATTGAACACACAGCTTACCTGTGTGATAGGTCTGAAGCCTCCGCCATACCCACACTTCTCGTCGCAGCCCCACGAATAGCCCACAATGCCGAACACGAACGATCTACCTACGAAAATGGCGTCGGGGACCATGGAGCTGTATATCAGGATGGCATGTGGGTTGCCGTAGACCAATATGAGGGAGGGTATAATGAGGAGGACTGGGGCTATGAAGAGGACATTGATCCACAAGACGCGTACTACAGTTCGCTCCTCGACCGCTATGCATCCCTGCGCAAATCCTTGGCCGAGGCCGATCCCATGGAACTGGCTACCTTGGTGAAAGCAGATCCCAAAAAATACGTCAACGTGAGAGTACCGTATTACAAAAGCGACTGGCGATATGCGTTCGACAACAAGTTCCCGACTCCGGCATTGGTGGCCCAACTCGACGACAAGAGCCTCTACCGCGCACTGGAATATGTAGCCGATGTACTCAGTATGGGACACACTATATCTCGGCAGAAGAGCTGCTGGATATGGACATTACTGGCTCTGGTTGGGGAGAAGGGTACGCTGGACTACTACAAGGTTGGGCGCATCAGGGAGCTGGGGCACAAAGCAGGACAGCTTAGCATTCGTTTACGAAGCGGGGAGACTCGGCATGTGTATAAGCATGAGGATCAGGACGAGGACGAGGATGAAGACGAGGATGAAGACGAGGATGAGGACGTGGAGGAAGTGAGCGCGGAAGACTGGGATGTCGGCGGAGAGGGTACGGACGACGAAGACGATCACGCCGACAAGAGAAGTGAGCGGGACAAAGCACAACCGAGCGCGCGTGCATCCGAGATTCCATATCAAATCGGATGCGACGGAGCGGGTAGCGGTGATAAGAGAGACGGCCCGCCTGCAGAGCTTGGGTATTCGAAGCCACATGAGTCTGACCAACTATCCAACAAGAGCAACCAAGAAGCCAGCAGAGCGGTGTCCGAGGACGAAGGCGAAATTCAAGTAGACGAGCCTGAAGATCTAGAAGCGGCACGTGCTCGTCTGCTCGCGCAGCTAGGCGATAACCTCGTCAAAGAGACTATCCCAGACCACAAGTCATCGGCTCTTCCATCAAGAGCAGATCAGCAAGCAAACGGTCGAGCGCGACAAGGTGGACGACACCGGCACAACGGAAAGACTTGCAAGGATCCTGCGTGTCAAGCGAATAACAGACCAAAGGCGTCGCATCGCAGGGCAGGATTTGAAGCAGCGCAGCGCGGGATAAAGCACGGAACGCGCACAAGTTCACCGTCGAAGTCGTCGCTGGGTGCGCGAACAGCAACCAATGAGCCACTTGCCCCAGCTACGAATGGAGATCTCTCAGTGCCGACTGTTTCAGAGCTACACCCCCAAGTCGACTACTTGGAGCATGGGAGCGATTTGTTGCCAAGACTTCCCTCTGAGATTACTGCTGAAGCTCGCTCACATTCAGACCCCGTCGACGAAAGCGGTAGCGACTCAGAAGGGGTCTTAGAGTCTCATCAGTCGGAACAGAATGAAGAGGAAGTGGACCTCAACACTAGAGTGACGATCGATATGATCCTCACTGTGGTTGGCGAGTGCTATGGACAGCGGGATCTGCTCAGGTTTCGGGAAGTGTGGTAGGAACAGCATGCAGTCTTTTTATTTCACAACCGTTGGGATGCCGCTACAACAGCATACGAACATTCTCGAGCACTCAGAGTCCGGATGGGATATGCGCACGCTGCTTCGCCTAGCTGATAATATTGAGGCGCAGTTTAGCGGCAAGGCGGCCGGTAGATGTAGATCATGAACGGCAGCATAATGAATTGCATCTCACGGCAGAGACCATGGGACACAACACGCAAATTCGCACATATATTTGCATTAAAATCATAGCAGTGCGAGTACAACGCCTAAATGTCTTCGATATCTGCTGAAAACGCAGTGATTTCGCGAAGCGGGTAAATTGCAGCTAGCTTTTCTTTTATTGAACTACGCATCCCCCATTTATGCACCACCTACCCTTCCTCTTTCTAATAGCACCTATCTGTTTTCTTAGCAATCATATCCATGCGTTCCCTTACAGGATAAACTACCCTCTTCCCCCAAATCCTCATTTTCCGATATTGCTAATCCAACCTATCTCATTGGCGCCCCACCCACAACCCCCTACAGACTGAAACCTTACAACTCACAATTCACGGGCGATGAAGGGGTGTGGTCCTGGGTTGGGCGGAGCACGTGGGCGGGTGGGATCCATGAATCGCTGAGCCGCTAGAGGGGGTGTTAGTAATGCGTGGAGCGGTGTGGGAAGGGCGGGGCTTCTTGTGAGGTAGGTGACGTGGCTGGTGATTGGGGGGAGCCTATTTGTGTTTTGCTGGGGGTGGGGTAGGCGTGGGATGGGGATGGGTGCGTGCTAGTTGTATTTTTTTTGTTCAGTATTTGGCCTATATGGCACCGATGTCCCTAATCTGGGTTTCGCTAGGAATGGGCTAGGCGCGGGAAGTAGATGTTTGCGTGCATGGGTGTACCATAGACAATTTGACCGAGCATGGGATGGCTAGGAGAGGTGAAATCTGTCTGTGTTAATTCGCAATTGGCGCTTGCTGTTCTCTAAAAGGCGACTTGGGACTGGTAGCATTTTAACGAGGATTTACACTCTAAAAGCGCTGTGTAAGTAGGTACATAACTAGGTTTATAGCATCGTTGTTGCGGCCCGCAAAGGTGTTTATGGATATTGCACATCATTCAAATGATATAACTAAGTCTGCTTGTTTGCTTTTCCATTCGGGATGCTCGGTTGCATGTAAACTTTGGCTAAAGGATGTACTATGTTTGTGTTTGCAGCACTGGCATTGGCTGGCCCCAGGAGTGGTGGTGACACTTAGTTAACGAAGAGAGGTAGTTTGATTTCAAATCCATTATTCCCTGCAACATGTTGAATAGTTCGATACTTTGGAGAAAGAAACTTCTTGAAGCAAAAAGAAGGGGCGGTGGAGACTGAAGCATCAACTTGTACTCACATGGCACAATATCACTAGGAGCCTTCTATGATCAATTAAACATTACATTACATCTTTATGGGAATAGTATAACTAAAGCCATAGATCGTCTTTGGAACCTGAGCAGAAAAACTTTGCGGATTTCATATCACTACCCAGGTGGTCATGGGGTCTGCTTGGCCACCGGCTTCGCATGATCATTCATGAATGACGTTCGTAGGGTCCGGTTGGCCGGCGGCTTCGCGGGAGGCTTCGCAGGATTGTTCTTGCGTGTCTTTGGCGGGGTCTGCTTGGGTTCTGCCTTACTCCTTTTCTAGGCCATCAACGTGAGTGACGATAGCGACAAGCAAAGTTGATGAAGCAATTGAGCATCTCACTTCGATCAAGTGAGCTTTTCTTTTATTGTCACTGATCGAGTGGTATATGGCCAGGTCGAGGCCACCATCACCCAATCAGGTGCAAAATTCGGGCCGTGGTGTAAGCGAGCGTCACCTCGGATTGGTCCGGGGAACTTACTCCACCGTGGAGTCCATGTTTACGCCCTGTGCTACTCTGCCAGTACACGAGGACAGTAAGGTGTAAAGGCCTCCTCAGTCCTTCCTTTTGAGGATTAACTGCTCTTTCTCGATTGTTTCTAATAATTGTGTTGGTCGAGGACTTGTGCTTGCTTTTGCCCGTTCTTCCCTTCCGCGCGTTGGTGGTGTCGGGTCCATGTCGCTATGAGCACATTCTTAATCGGGCCCATATGGTCTAGAACAGTGCACGCCTCAGGGCCCTAACCTGGTCGGACTCGAAGACATATTCGTATGTGTTTCGGCGGCCGTCGAACTGGACATGATTCTTCACCGCAACGCCGTAATTGCATCAGAATGAGTCAAAATGTGCGTGGGTTGCTTGCCAGAGAGGGACAGATGCATGAAGTGGGATACATTAGAAGGATGGCGAAGCCACTAGTATAGTGAGGAGGCTGTAGACCAGGAGTAGCTGGGCATTGCCTTCAGATTTGTGATCCTGTCTACCACGTGGTGTGGAAGCGAGAGCTGTGCACATTCATATTCTCGACTGAACCCAACAATCCAAACAAGCCGAAAACCAGGTCATACAATCGTATTTTGCGTTCCCCGTTCGGACGAATTGATGAGGTTTCTAGCGTCATCGCCTCGTACCTTCAATAGAGATTTTGCTACAACGCTGTTGGGCGCATATGAAAAGCGCACAGGCACTGTCAATGATTCTTCCTCTCTTAATCTTTTACGATGTTTCTGTGACCTTGATTCATGGTTGTCAGGTGAATGTCGGCCTGGTGAAACTCAGAATCGCCTGGAGCACGTTCCCGTCGTTCGACCGGAGGAGGTCGGTCGCTTTCTGTTTGGGTAGTTCAAGCTCCGATACCTGTGCCCGTGTTAGCATTCCCTGACCTAATCCAACCTGACCACCAGTTGAAGTCCTTTTTCCGCGCGTCATTTGGCATGTAGACGTACCAACATATTCACGTCGCCCGCCTCAACCTTAACCGTCTTCTTCTGAGCCTCCCCGCCTTTCCCCTTTTTCACACTCAAATTCTTCATGGCCTTCTCCATAGCACTAGTGTCCACCTCTTTCTTGCCCGACTCATCGTCTCCCTGCGCATCTAAAGTGGACAGCACAGCAGCTGCTTTGCGGTCCTCGGCGCTGCCCGTGGGTGCTGGCGCTTCCGACACGCCTTCCTGTATGTTGGAGGGTTGCGGTTCTTCGGCCATTATGGGCGAGTTTGCTTGGATCGAAATGTGTGGTGGGCGCGAGTGCGCAGGTGTGGTGGCTGAAGAGGGCGATGACGACTGGGGTTAGCGAGTGCCAAGAAATCACCTTTGTGGGGAACAATACCGCGGTTCGGTAGCCTGGCCGGGACCTGGCCTTTCGTTGTGTGAGAATCTCTCACCACGACTTAAACTTCCCACCAGAACTGCAATTTCAGGATCTAGAGAGAACAGCAGAATCTTGCTCATGGTACGTCTTACAGCATGAATTCACTCGCGTCTTTATCCGCAATGCCGCGCCACTCAGCATGCTGTACACGACAAACCTATGTCCTTGAGTCATGACCTTGCCCGAGCACTGTGATCGGAGCTGCAGCGCTCGAGGATCGCACTTCTCTTCTTCTCGTCAATTGGAATGTTCTTCTCGAGATCTTGTTACATCTATAATCTCTCAGCCTTATGGAAAAAATTCGCCGTGGCGAATCTATCGACACTCACCGACCTCACCGCGCTGATATACTCAGATTGATATAATCGGACAATAATTTGATATACACGAAACTTCACTCTATCGGAATGGTCTCAACAGGAGAGTGGTCGCCTTCGAGTAAGTTAACTCTTTAATTTTCTTCGTCACGACTAATGTTCTTAGCCTGGCGATCAAAGCCCATAAAGCAGGTAGTCACATACGAAGACCAAAACGCTGCTTCAGCAGCCTTGTCAAAGCTATCTAGTCTACCTCCAATCGTTACGCCGACTGAGATTGTCAGACTCAAGTCCAGTCTCCGAGATGCAGCATTAGGAAAGTCCTTTTTGTTACAGGGTGGCGATTGCGCAGAGCTGTTCTCTTACTGCGCCGATGATCCAATCGACGCAAAGATCAAGCTCTTGCTACAGATGAGTTTGGTCCTCATTTGGGGCTCAAACAAACCTGTTATCCGCATTGGGCGCATGGCAGGCCAATATGCGAAACCTCGATCCAGTCCGACAGAGACGGTTGATGGCAAGGAAATTCCTAGCTTCCGAGGCGATATTTTGAATGGCTTTGATCCCGCACATAGACATGTGGATCCGGAAAGACTCGTCACTGCGTACTTTCACTCTGCTACGACCCTGAACTACATCCGCGGACAACTATCCAGCGGCATTGCTGACTTACATAACCCTCTCGACTGGGATCTGGGTCACGTCCGGGATGAGGGACTGCAAAAAAATTACTCTGAGATCGTATCGAATATCTCAGAGTCACTGCGATTCATGAGGACGATTGGCGCAGATACGTCAGGCAAGCTCCAGACCGTCGACCTGTACACCAGTCACGAGGGTTTAGTACTGGAGTACGAGCAAAGCTTGACGCGGAGACTCAAACATCCTGCGGGTTACCAATCTCAGTCTGCAGACGGAAAGGGATGGTACAATACGTCTGCTCACTTCATCTGGATTGGCGACCGTACCCGACAGATCGATGGGGGCCATGTGGAGTATTTCCGTGGTATCGAGAACCCCATCGGTATCAAAGTTGGTCCGTCAATGAAGAATGATGAGCTGATAGAGTTGCTGGATATCGTGAACCCTAGCAAGGAGATTGGCAAAGTGACTCTGATCACTCGATACGGAAAGGACAAGGTCGAGACTATGCTGGGCCCGCATATCGAAGCTGTGAAAAGGAGCGGTCACGTTGTCGTCTGGCAGTGCGATCCAATGCATGGGTAAGATGGACAAGCTACCCCCACAAGCACTGCTGGTACTAATCATTTACAGTAATACGCATAGCACACCGACTGGCATCAAGACGCGTTCTTTCAACAGCATCTTCTCAGAGCTTTCCTCGGCCCTGAAGATCCATAAGCAGCATGGCTCTTTCCTAGGCGGCATGCACCTTGAGTTGACAGGTGATGCGGTCACGGAATGTACGGGGGGTAGTGAAGGGCTGGTCGAGGAGGACCTCAGTCTGAACTACACGACTTACTGCGATCCCAGACTCAACGAGAAACAAGCTTTGGAGCTAGCGTTCCTCGTGGCTGGTCACTACCGCGAGAATAACGCACTATGATTGAGTGGGTGTGCGCGACAGAGTCGAAAATTCACATACAGTATCGGTGTATAGGAACGAAAAATGTCGATGCCTACCTAGAGTTCAGATGGATCCATGGATGTGAAGATCGCACGTGATTGTCAAGGCCCAAGCTCCAAAATTCCCTTAGCTCTGACGTCTTATCGCGTTGCAGCTCAACAACTCCACAATAGCCTATCACGAAACTACGATATGGGCTCTTCAGCGTCGAAAGGTGCGCGGGCGGCCGGTGCCAGCGTGCGCAAATACCCTTCGCGCCCTGCTCCCTCGACTACCCGCGCTCCAGCACCTGCGTCTCCTCAAAACAATGTCGGACCTACTGCGCACCCACCACCGCAGGCAAGCGGGGCGAAGACAGAGGGTGAGTACTGGACATGCATATATTTCGTCCAGTCTTAACGTGGAGTAGCGATTGACCTCGACGCCCGCGATCCGGCTTTTGCCTCCCGTTTGAGTTCACTTGGTGCTGTGCAGCCAAACCCGCACTACTCGCCATCCTCAGCGTCATCCTTCGATCCCCAGCGGAACACTTCCACCGATGCACCTTCGGACATGATGAACGAGCTTCCCCAATCAGCATTCCCAAATCCGCGTGACAACCCAGCGTTGCGAATCCTAGAAGCACGTCAAAGAATCCAAAACGAGGTAGAAGGAGAGCTCGAGAACGTAGGCAGGCCAAGCTTCCAAGGCAGGACGTACGTCGACGCCGGCACAATAACACTAGCCTTGATGCGGCGTCAGCGCGGCGAGCCCGACTCGCGCATCGAAGAGGCATTTGGCATCAAGAAGGGGAGATTGAGCATGCTCAGAGAGGGAACGGTATCATCAGTATAATCGATTCGCCGAATACATACAATGCGAATTCGAAAGCATTCGATACGATACAAAGGCAGACTCCATCCGTGGGCTCGATGTCGTAAGCTGCCCAACTCCGGGTCCTGCACGCCAACCATAAAAATCCCTTCTCAACAACGCCAAAATACACCCGGGAAAAATAATCCAACCAGCCACGTATAATGGCATGCTACCGGCCTATGCAAAACCGACCCAATCCGTTACGCCCGTCTGTCAAGAAAATTCCGGCATCCGATTCGTTTTTATGAGTAAAACTCGTGGTGTTCGTAGATGAAGTTGTTCAGCGCTGTCAACGCAGAGATGAGGTTCTCCTGGCTAACCTCGATGCCATCGCCCGTCTCGCGATCATCGCCGATTTTGATCATTCCGTCCATTCTTGATTTCCCAGCGCGGGACCCGCGAAGCACCCGCCATCGGTTCTTGCTTTGTGAGAATGACGGACATGAAGGTGACCACTGCTCTTTCTCGCGCAGTTTTGAGAGTTCTTCGAGCATGTTGATGAAGATGCTACACCATCTGGTCAGACAAAGTCGGTGTAGGACCGGTGGGGCTAAGACTTACAGCTGAGTGAGCTTCACATCGTGATCCCAATTGTACGATGCCATGCGGAAACTGCTTCCCTGTGCTGCTATATCAAGGAACACAAACATGCACTCCTCAACGCTGATCTCTTTGGGGATGGGGTCTCTTCGGTCGGCGTGCTCTACGAGCCAGTCGGCGAGGTCGACGAAGGTGATCTGGTCCATCTTGCAAAAGTCCTGGAAGCGATCGGGAATCCCGTTGAGTAAACCGCGCGCTCGTTCAGCGCCTGTGTTGCCTGTGACCGCCATCTCGCTATCGTCGTGAAGTTTTCTTTCGGCCTCAGCTCGGGGTGGAGTGAGGATGGGTCGCGGAGATGGTCGTGCCACCGGGTGTATACACTTCACTCAATTGCTACCAAAACAACGTAACAAATCCTTTTCCTTTTGACGGCGTAACGAAGTCAAGAACCAGTCTTGTGCGATGGAGGAAAAGAGGTCTCGCACCTGCTGGGGTGCATGTGATGTGAAGCGCCAGAGTCAAGTCCCGGCCCCACCCACGCCACTCCTTGTTCTAACATGTGAAAGCGCACCGGGCACAATGACGTCCAGCCTTAACCAATAGTAGACACGTCCGATCCATCTCCGTCCATCGGACTGATGGTGGCTGGGATGCCTGGAGATGCTTACACCGGTGTCAGACGGGCACTGTGTCAGCGCTGAGCTCTCCGTTGGCATCGCGCCGTGGGCTGACGGCAAGAACCACGCGCAACAGAGAGCCAGAGTTATAGAGCGCTGAGCGAGGGAGCCAAGGCTTCGGCTTGATCTGGACAGGATGGACGTGCTAACTCCGCGCAAGGCTAAAGTGATGCAATGAGGCAGGATTCCGCTTAAAGTGAGCTTAGTAAGGTCTGGCGACGCGACGACCTTCCATGTACAATCCTGAGCTTACAAACTTCGTGATCCTCATCTGCCATCTACATCTTGCTCACTAGTCTATGCCACTGTTGTAAGGGGCAAACCATGCTTGGATACATATCTTCCACGCGCAAAAAGTCCTGCAAGCAATGTGTAAAAGCGAAGCGGCGCTGTGATCTCGGGTATCCTTGTTGCAAGAGATGTTTCTCCAAGGCGCTCGACTGCACGTATCCCAACGCCGCGGTGCGTGAAGCAGAAGTTGTTATAAGGCAGCGGACTCCGGACCTGGTACCGTTAACACAAGTTGGCGACAACGACTTACTTATAGACCTGCAGCCTGCGAACTCCAAAGCTTTTGATCCCGCGATGTTGCAAGTACCGTCAGGATCAGGCTCGGAAGCTAGTCCTGAGAACGAGGACAGTGCACCGGGGTTTGTGTTAATAAGAGGCGGACGAGACGGGGCGGTGGGCAATGTATACTGGAAACGCAGTCAAGAGCCACAAGTTAGTCGGCAGTTGCTACCCAAGATATGGGCGCCCAGCTGGTTGAATGAAGAACAACTTCTTTTCATGGTGTCGCGTCTCCGGTCCTTCGTCCCGACGCTCGCCTTCACAGGCTACAACACTTTCATCCACTCCCACTTGTACAAATCCTCACCGCCGACAGCCCTGCAAGATAGCATATCCCTCTCTGCGCTGTACCTCGCGAAGACTCGACAGAATGCTCCGATCCTGGTCAAAAGTATTGACGAGAAGATCGACGGATTGGTAACGGGCTGCAAGGGGTGGACGCTGCAGGAGCACCTCGCGGCTGTGTAGGCGTTGATTGTGTATCAGATTATACGCCTGTTTGACGGCGACTTGTGCGTTCAGAGTCGCGCTGCCAAACAGAACCAGTTCCTCGAGGTCTGGACTGCACACCTTTGGAAGCGCTCTTTCGTCGAGCCCATCGTGTTTTCGAGACCGTGGGATGCATGGGTATTTTACGAGTCGCTCCGGCGCACGGTCATGATGTCTGTGTTCTTGCGCGGAGCCTGGAACGCTTTAACCCAGGATGGGTTGTGCGATCAGGTTCCGGTGCTTGCTAGGTTGCCCTTGAGCAAGGGCGACGGCTTTTGGGATGTTGGAGAGGAAGATTTTGAGAAGAGAGTGGCGGGCTTGGAAGGAAGAGATCAGCTGATTGCTTATGGGGACTTCAGTCTAGGATGGTCGCCGGGAGATGATTTGAGCACCCTCACTGAGTTTCAAAGGCTGTTGCTGGCACCGTGCAGAGGGGGCGTGGATGCGAGGCTTTATCTGGATGGAATGTGAAGAGGAGGCTGTGATTAGGATTCTCTCATGACCACTGGAATTCACGGCGACTCCGATTTGAGTTGCGTTCACAATTCTGGATCCGCGACACGTCGTCAGAGTGGGATGACAAACAGTTATATACGCAAGGAAAAGTGCACTCGGTACACTTTCATCATAAGCTGCAATGCCTATGTTGCATCCGAAGGGCAACCCGAGATGGCTTCCGGCATACTGTCGTATGGTCAAGGACCGAATATGGACTGCATCAAAGGTCCTGTAGCGTCTTTGGCGGCCACGTCCGACCTCGCACTGTCGATGTTGTCAGTTTAACGTGGTCACCGGTGGAAGTCGTCCCTTCATGCTGGATACGGGAAGGAAGCATATCCTCAGGTGGAAATTCTGGTGTGGCAGTTTACCAAATCGTACGGAGGACACGCAGCACACTGGGTTTGAGAGGTGTAAAGAATAACAGAATAGTCGTTTCTGATACAAGAGCAAAACGCGAATGATAATAGTTATCAAAGAAACACAGTAAAACATATACCAAATACTTCGATTGCATATATCTAAGTCTGATCCTAGACTGCTAACTATAGTGCCATTTCAGCCCCACCGCAATCCTGTCACCTTGCCCTCTCGCTGATTCTGCCCCAGAAGAGGTTTGGTTTCAAGATTACCCTGAGCATGCGGTATTATTACAATCAGGGTCATTGTCGTCCTGACCCGGAACAGGATCTCCATAATCTTTTTGACACAAGACAGTCCACAGAGCCTCCTAATGAATACATGATCTGGTTAGAGGGATGTGAATTTCTTGCGAGATCTTGGGTGGTACTTACCGATGCGAAATAAGCATAGCTATCTGCGTTAAGCTTTGCCAAAGCTTTGTCCAACGTGCGCACTTGTACCGGCCCGTAGCCGATAGGATTGCCAGCTGCGTCTGCTTGATCGATGATGGGAGCATTAAAACTACGGACCAATTAGCATCTTTCGACACACAAGAATATAAATATTCTCACATGGACTCTAGCATGCGATTGTAGTGCCTGAAAGAAGTAGTCAGCATGGTTTGTCCACCTGAGCAAACGATTCAGCTTACGTGTATTCATGGAGCAGGGTCATTCCGAGTGAGTTCATTCTGAAGCTCACGTTGTCTCCTATCCTGTCACAATTCAAATAGTGGTTCTCTGCACCCGGGCCCTGTGGATCTTGTCCCTCGATGACTGTCACGCCTTTCTTGTTGAAAGCTCTGGGGCATAGGACCAAGGCGACGTCGTTCGGTGCACTGTTCTGGTCCAGGTACGCAATCAATCTTGAATCACTGCAAAGATTTCTGGAGTCTGATTGTTGTACCATAATCTCGCCAAGGAAAGGGCTTCCGCCATCCGCAGCAGGTGCCTCAGGGTCTGCAGGTTGCGTCCAGATTGTGGCGAAGACTTTCCTGACATTGGCTCTGTCTTCTTCATTGAAGTATTTCGTGAAGATGTTCTGGCGATTCGGATCATCGATGACGGTTGTGGCATAGGCCGCAAGTTCAAAAGCGTCGTTGAATGCACGTTCAACTTTTTCCAGTTTGTTTGGATGGGGCTCCTCATCTGGATTGAGGTCTTCGTCGCCGGTGTTTGGCTCTGCGCGAACATGGATGTGGCGATTGAAATTCGTAGGCAAAGAGAGTGCCGTGATAGAGTCTTTAGTTATGGGAGAACCCAATACATATGAGACGAAATGGGTAGCAACAAGCACCGAAGACAATATGGGATACATTTTGAAAATGGATCTGTCACTGAGTCTGGCTTGCACTTAATCTGTGGGATTGTTGTCCATTCTTATAAACCACCTTTAAGAAACTTCGCATAATACTCTGCCTCGATCGAAGCAATGATACTGAAACCACTGAATTTGATTTAAGTAACGTCGGCTGACTGTATTTATTTGATCCTGACTTTTGTAGTGCTCACAGGATCACAAATGAAGGACAAGTCGGAGTGCAGAAGGCTGATAGTTACGAAAATATTAAGACATGGCAATTCCAACGAGGCAAGATCTACATATATGTGAACGTATAACACGGGGGTGCGAAAGGAAAACAGAGAGTGCATAGCCCCAGAGGCCGTAGTGTTCTACATCAGCGTAATACAGTACCTAAGTAAGGATTAGGCGTAAGCAAGGCCGGTTTGTCTTGCTTATGCCGTTGAATCCGCTGAAGCCTACCTATACAGTCAGATTTGTTAGTAAAATGCGATTTCCGCCCCCTCACCTAGGCCATTTGTATGGTGAGAAAGGAACGCCAAGACTATTTGCTCAAGCCCAGGTTTTCCGGCCCCAAGGTCAGACGGTTACGTCATCCTCAAGAGAGTGCTTATTTAGTCTTCACTCACGGTTGGGAGCAGTTTTGATTTCCCATACCACCTAACACGGAACTTCTCACCACCAGACGACGCAATACAATCAAGCAACATGTCGGCAGCTACGATGGATCATCCGAGAATTACAATAGAGATGGAAATGTCGCCGAATGCCTATCACTTTTCCTCTGCTAGGCCGCCAACACTCAGCTTTACTCTGACATCCCACGCATCACAATGTCTCACTATTCTCGTACCGCACAGTTCGCCTTTGGATGTCGGTCGATCGATGAACACTGGTGGCTATCCGATTTCTGACTTGTGCACTTCGCCCCCAACCACGGTCAAAATTGGAGACATGACAGGCTATATCTCGGTTCCCGCCTCACCCAATGAACTTGTTGTATTACAACCTGGACAGCGGTCGAAGAGGTTTCAAGTGGCGTTCAACCGTGGAGGATCCTATGAGCCATCCTTCCGCCCACAGCCGTGGCACATTGTGCGTAATGGCAGAGTATTGGATCAAGATGGAAAAGAAACGTCAATCAGAAGACCGAGCGTGGTGCATGGTGTGGATGGTCTGGAAGCAGGAAAGACGTACAAGACCACTATGGCGCTAGACAAGTTAGAAAAGACGCCTTGGTGGTGGGGGGATGAGAAGGATCAGCCGGATCGGAATGATTTGGGCAGTAAGGTCGGAGGAATTAAATGGGAAATAGTAAATGGCGGCGTGGAGTTTCGGGTGGAGGAATGAGGTGCTTGTCGAGTCAGACGTCGGATCATTAGGCGTGCAACAATGCTGCTTTCAATCAAATCGTGATATTTTGCGTCGAGGGTGGCTACCACCATGTACAAAGATGGACTTATTACATATTAAATCCGCTCATGGATTTTTATCGGCCAATAAATCCCGTAGGCCCAGAGAATGCCAATGTAGATGAAATCGAAGGATGTTATGATTTGTCGTTTTCATCGATCTTGCGCGGATGGCGCTGTTGTTTCATCATCAAGTCATACTCTGGAAGTCCGCTGGCAACTAGTGGTCTATACCACGCTCGCATATCGCTGGGTCTGGGATCCTGAGCCACATTTAGCTGGATTACGCTTGTTTCGTGCATTTGTACTCGATAACTCCAAGTGGTTCGCTAGAGCCTATGGGGCGGTAACTTACTCATATTGACAATACATTCTTGAGGTGATTCTGCCTCGTGGAATTCGTCTTTGAGTGGAAGGGAGGGGTTCGTAACTTGGGCACCATGATCTTCATCTTGACTAAGTACTTTGTAGCCAATGCGTATATACTCACCAACTCCCCGATTGGCCTTTTATCTAAACCGGTCTCCTATCATAACTAGTGTCCTCATGTCCTATAGTTCCCCCAAGATATGCATCCTTCTGAACACTATCCTCCTGCTGCAGCTTCCAATGGGTATCCTGTCTGACTCTTGCACCCGCCTGCAGCACTTCCTCGGCATCAAAAGGCGTTCCCGGAATGCTTACTTCAACTTTGTTGAACGTATCGCGCATGGGTGTGCGCTGATACCCTGGCTCGTACGCGATGCATGCTCCAGCTTGTCGTCGTTTCCATGACGCGTAACGCTCGAAGCGCGGGTAGACGCTCCCGATCCGCCCGTCACTTTTGTCGGACTAAACAGGCCGACGTCTGTCATCGTGGCCATGGTACTCGGTGTTCCAGGCCGAGAAATCAGATCTTCAGGCCGACCATACAACTCACCGTCGCCGCCAAACTCTTCTCTGAATTCAGCCCTCTTCTTGAAGTTCTCAAAGTCAAGGTCTTCTTCCGCGACCAGCTCCACGCCTTGCATTTGCTGTCCCACAGGCACCGTCTTGCCCGATTCATGTGGATCCATTTCCGCCATGAAAACGTCACTGTATCCATAAGTGGTGGTCGGCATAGCGCGATCGGTCCACCGGCGGTGCGGTGCTTCAAAGATATTCCTGTCGGCAAGGGACCCACAGTGACCATAGATCTCTTTGAGGATGTGCTGGGACTTAGCGTGCACCATTGGAGTCATGAGTTTCTTGTAGAGCGCGGGGTGCCCGAAACGCACGGCGACACCGTCATTCCGCTTCGGGCCACTTCCATTGGGAGAGCCCCCGCCTTCAGCGTCCGAATAAAGTTGCGTCGCGTAGTACTCAAGCTTGTCGTCAAAGGCCCACTTACAGTACCATTTGAATACGAGAAGAAGAAATGGAAGGGGAATCATGGCATAGAGCATGTTGCCATTCCTCACCGAATTGATGCTTCCTACGCCTTGGGCGCCGACTACAAGTGCAATAACGGCATTTCCGAGTAGCAGGCTAAAGAGAAGCCTGTTTACTAGGAGGCGCCAGAAGCGGCCACCTGATTCGGTTTTCGTGACAAGCACATACTGGATCAGGTACTTCTTGAACCAGACCTCAATACTCAGGTAGAATGCCGTGACTGGGAGGATGATTGGTTGCAATGCACCGAATGTCAGACCAACTACCGCGACCTGCAAGTAGGCATTATAGTAGTCGGCGTACATGAAAGGCTGGGGCGCGCTAAGCTCAATGAGTTGGCGGGGCGTAGGATTAAGCAGCTTTCGCTGGATAAAGTTCCACACCAGCTGCCATGCCTGCGCGATATCGATGGCCGCTCCAAGGTTCTTTTGCATTTGCCAGGTTAGCCAGAAAGTCGACATGTTACACAGTCCAGTCATGACCTTAGAGAAGAGGTGCGCAGATCTGATAGCCTCCCATACTCCTTGATCCTTGGCGGCGATGACAGTGGCTACGAAACGCCAGGCTGATCCAAATACCGAGAACACGACGAGGTTGTTGAACACAAAAAATGCGTACAGACGAGCTGTGACGTGGCGCTCTCTGGATGTTTTTGACACATCCCCAGAGTGTGTATAGAGTCGGCGGAACATGATGGGGATGCCCATATAGATCAAGGTCTGCACTAGAGGGGCCAAGATACCTTGGGCGATGCCCCATCCGGTGGGGTGGGCTTGCAAGTTGCCCTGGAACGAAGGCCAAACAAGCCCGAGGTGGCTGAAATCAGACAAAAAGACTGATGTGAGTATGTTGGGCACAATGTAAGCCGCTGTAAACAAGACCATCCAAAATCCATCCCAGAACATGCGGGCACGTCGAGTCCTCCTACTCAAACCCAGGTTTTGCCAGAGCAAGTCGTGTGGTCTCGGAGCTAGGTAGATGTCGCAGCCTCGGGGTCCTTTCTTCCTTGCTGCATATGCGACGGCGTGGGCGTCCTCGATGTGAGGAAAGCTGGCGAAGCCATAGGACTGTGGGTTCCTCTTGTCGACACTTTCGCGTACATCCTTTATCTCAACCTCCAATCTTGCGATTCGATCTGTCCAGTAATCGATCGCGTCGACCTTGCTTTTCCCGTAAGCTGTCATATCGTCCTTTTCTGGTTTGCACATGGGACGCTTCTCGGGCAGCTTGTTCGGATTGCTTAGGTACTGAGCAAGGTATCCTTCGAGCTCGCGCACGGACTGGTCGTGTGCTTCGATAAGTTTAGGCAGGTCCTTGACATCTCGACCTATTGCCGTCCGTGGTACTATATGGGTCGACTTGGCTTCTTCGACGAGCAGAGCTATGCCAGCATCCGTCCTAGATGGTCTAGGTATGTGTGTGAGCTATGGGACAGTTAGTATTTAAACCATGACAGAGCAGGAGCAACTTACTAGCAAAGTTCTAGAGTGAAGCGAAGTCGTGTAATCCTCGCTGTTGAAATATGCCCTTTTCAACCTGTACACGGCTCTATAATTCCACCACAAAAAGAAGCACACGGTCCCTTGAAACAGGTACGAACAGAGCACAAATGCCCAGAACTTCGGTCCAAAGATGTACTGCGGCGTGAACTTCATCAAGGTCGCGATGTTGTTCCATTGTTCATAGAAAGCGCTACCTCCTACGACGTTCACTGGTATCAAAATTGCACACCCGAATATCGAAAGCACCAGGAAGATGTTCCGCAACATCCGCAGGAAACGTAGGAACACGACCGCATCCAGACCAATCGTATCGACTAACTCTTGCTCCTTGACATCTCGTATAGCCGGGACGAAACCGAATAGTTTGCGGCCGAGAGGTCGAGGGGCGTGTTTTTCGTCGGCATGTTTGGCTCGAGGCGCGTAGACTCTCGAATTGCGAGGCCTCAGGAAGAGGAATACTGCGAAAAGACCGCCGGAAACAGCAAACGCATAAATTATGGCCGCATATATGGAATTTTGTTGCACCTGTCCAATCCGTCAGTCTCTAGGAACCGGAATGGGAGCCGCTCGATCCTACCTGAGCTTGAAACGGGTCCGCAATGAGATTAATAAACCTGTCAGTACTGTCCTCCCTTGAGGAAAGCCGCCCGGTAATCCTCATGTTCGCATCAACAGTAGAAAGAGAGAAGCGAGTGGATTAGGAGACGAGTGCACGGTCAGAACATTTCACGGACATCAGAAGTGAGCGCGAATCGAAAGTGCGTTGAAAATAGAAACATGCGGGCACATAGAATGATCGAGACTTGCCCATCGCTCCCAGATAGCGGGTCCGTTGGGAGTCGCAACACATCGATCGTTTCTTCACGATCGCGGCGCTACGTCATCGCCCCACCGGTTTACGCGGTGCTCCATCGACAGCACGACCCCGAAACATAGTGGCATGGCGTACGCACGCGACATATTCATTGTGGCGAGATTGAAAGGTCGAGATATCAAAGGGTCCGGGGAGAAGCGTGCATGATGTGCGCTGGGTCGAGGAGCCGGGAGAGTGGCTTGGCAGGTACCCGAGGGACCCGAAAGCAAGATCGTCATCATTGCAGGGTCTAACGCCAATCACGACTCGACGGTGAATAGATTGCGCAAGAACGAACAAGAAACTAGATGAGAGATGAGCCATGGTTGAGAAGCCGTAGCCCTGCGTAACGCAGGAACAGAGCACGGCGTCGACCAGCGAAGCTTAGGTCAACGTCTCTCACTCCTGCTTGAACCCCACCGTCACGTTCAGGTCCCACCTTAAGTAAGCCCCAGAGCTCTTGTCTTCCAGCGCCTTCTGCTTCGCCTGTGCCACCTCATCCGCACTCCAATAACCCTCCTCCTTAATCTTCGATAGATTTGCCAAACCGTGGAATACCGCCCCAAGTCCAATCTCTGTAAAGTTGGGCCGCTGCTCCGGCAGCCGATCCGTACTCAGCACATCCTCCTCCACGCGCGCCAGTCCCGCATCTTCAAACATGCTCTGCCACTCCGGATAGCACCATTTAAATCTCTTCACCAACGTTGCATTGAAATGCTTCTGACCGCGAGTGAGGTGATGGCCTGGAGTTGACTCAGGGCTGGATCCACGAAATCCCCGCGCGATGAGGAAATTGCCTTCGGTCCACTGGACCGCGCCGCCCGGTTTGAGCAGCGTGAGGACGTTGCGAAGCGTCTTTTCCCAGACACCCTCACCCATGGAGATAATAATCAACCGAATGTTTACCAAGTCGAATTGTCCCTGTAGTTCCTCAGGAAAGGGTTTCCAAAAGTCGCCTAACTCAAGCGTGACGTTCTCGGGCAAGGCTTCTTTCGGTAGAAATTGATCCGGGGAGATGTCATACCCATTAAAGGTATATGTTGAAGGCGAGACCTTGGCCATCTCAGCCAGCCATACACCCGTGCCCGTACCCACATCGGCTTGAGATTTCGTGAGTACGAGAGAATGCCAGGAATGTAATGCGGGACTTACCTATGCGCGCGTTCTTTTCCGGCAGGCTGCGAGCCACAGCGGGGTGCAGGAGATATCCGATGGCTCTGAACACTCGTTAGAAACGTCTTAGGCCGAGACCTCCATAGCGCATCACTCACTTCGTCCAGATGTAGTGCTGCTTAATCAAACGCTGCTGCTCCTCAGTCGCGCGACCAAGCCAGTATGGCTGCCCGCATCACCTATGGTCAGCGATTTGCTCGAACCCCGCTGATATGTGTAGAAAGTTGCATGTACCTCATCGTGCCCGTTTACTTTCGCCTCGCCAGTCATTGCTGTATTGCTTCTGTCGCGGGCACCGGCAGGTGTAACTTCAAGAGGGGTGGCGTGGATTTGGGAGCCGGCGATGTGAAGTCAGTGCCACTTCGCTTGTTCTTACCAAAAGCTTAAGCGTTCGATAGCTTCATGCAATCCTTGGCTAGTGGAAAAGTGGAACGAGAGGGCAAACGATTGATGCGGGGGGAGTGGAAGAGGCTAGCGTTCCGCATGAAGTCTGCGTGAAGTACATGTAGCCCGTATGCAGTCCGTCAAGTAGACCTCTGATAGGATATTAACTTTTATGTGCGAATGTACAGCAGATATCAATTTGGAATTGATTTTTCTCCACAGAATGGGCAATCGTCGCCGATGCACGTTCCGCAGCGGATACTTTCGGCACAAGCCCGCCTCTAGTACACGCCGCTCGGTATGGTCCCTAACGGCCAGGTACAAAGTAGGTGTACTTAGCTATTAATTGCTCATTCTTAGGTAACACAAAGGACTAAGACAATACTAAATAGTGTACCTTCACGACTTGGTGCCGCCGACTACTTTCGCGCCCGTTCCCTCTAAACCCACCGCGCCTCCATACGAAGCGTTAAAGCAGCCGATTAGATTTCTTTCGTTCTATAGAAACTCCAGTGTTCTCTGCTTCTTCATCGACTATTTCCATATATCCATATATGACGACATAGCGTCTCCATCCATGCAAGATGTTCCCCTATAATGCTCCATCCTATTACCGTCTATCAAAAAGTAGTCGTGTATCTCGTGTATCCCGTGTGTACGCAAACGCATCAAGCTCTGCACAATAATCTGCTTACCTATGCAGCCCATTAGGGGCTACAGACAACGTCTGCGAAATTAAGCGTTAACTCCTGCTTAATCAATAGCTTTAATTAAAAAATCGCGAACCTCATGTGGCTTCAAGTCTAGAGCTTCGATGCCGGAGGACCTCAAAACCAGAGGAAATCTGATCATAAGATTTGCCTAGACTCTAGGCGGGGATAGAAGTGAAAGTCAGGTCAACTTGCACTAGCACAGGTAATCGTCTCAGCGACCCTCTGTTAAGGATGCCGGGGTAGGTAAATTAGTACGCTAGAGCCTACTTAACACTACAACTATGGGACAGATACGCAATATTAGAATCTCTATACTATAACTATAGAATAAATACGTAATATTAGAATTTTTTTAGAGTTGAAGCTAAACTATAGTATAATAATATATTAGAATAGATATATTAGAACGCTTAAATAACTTATAAGTATATATAAAATCTTTACTACAGAGCTGCTTACTTATTTATCTATATAACTATAGACTCTAGATGTTAGCGTATTATCACAGCAAAGCTAGCTAAACTTACGCTCTAAAACAGGTAGTTTAAATCCACCTCGAGGACAAAGTAACCTGCTTAGGGCAAAACTACCTTCTATTCATAGTCTAATTATGAGTTCATGCGCAGTAGAGCTGAAGTAAGAAATGGCTATAATACTCAAGTAGTTTTGAACCTAAGATACCTACTCTAGAAAGCCTCATGCATAACGTAGATTTAAACAGCGTATAAAAGCTTTTTCTATCGTCTTTAATACCCTGAACAGATTATGCGACACAGTGTCACGAAGCGTGGGTCGAGAGCTGACGATAGCCTTGGACAGCACTCGACAGCGCATGACAGCACGCGACAGCGCTTGACGGAGCATGACAGCGCATGACAGTGCTCGACTAGCGCATAATAGCGCAAGACAGGGCTCGACTAGCGCTGTCAGGGTTCTCACTCTATTTATCCCCCTCGCCCTAGCCCTTCTTTCCTCCCTAAGGGATCGCCTTAGTACTGTTGATAGATTGAGTGACCCGCAGTCGGGGCCATTTTTACACACAGTAACTAAAAAACGCAATAATAATAATAGTAATAAAAAGGCGCACTAAAATAAAATATAAAAATAGAATAAAGATATAGGTAGAGAGCGCGAATATTAGGCGATAGTAACTATAGATACGATATATCCTAGAACTACAGGATAGACACTATACATAGCTTAAGAAAGCTGCAGCCGGCGTATGAAAAAGCCAAGATTATCAGGAAGTAGCTCCGGACACAGAGCCCCCTAACTCTATATTCAAAGTACTAGTCTCTTAACGAGAAAAACGAGGTCCTTCTAAACCGCATTACAGAAACACATTCCCAACTTATTAATATTCTATTATGGCAAACATAATAGAAACAAGGCCTATGCCAGCAAGCGTATAAACGCTTTTCTTGCCGGGTGTCATGAGGGCATATGCGATGTTCATGTATGATTTCTCAATATATGCAATCCGTGGTTCAAACACAGCAGACCAAGCCTTGGTGAGAAGATCAAAGACTCGGATTCCGTGCGGTAGTTTATCCAACCATTCGATCCCTTTGCTACATATCCTGCGCTAACACAGGCAAGGTTACCTATATGGACTCCGAATTTTCGCTACGCGCCCATGTGGTTTCCCGTTACACGTAGGGCGAGACTCAGCGTAGTGAAGTGTGAAACTGACATCCGTCTGACGGTGTTTCATGCCAATATTTTGCACTGTTCAGTGGTCTGCCGGAGCCGCATTCATGCACTTCAGCGTGGGCACTGGTCGCCTGCGATATAGCGGTCAGCGACATAGCACAAGTGAGGCTCACTCGGATGATTGCTCTCCCAGTACCGAGCATGCGGCTCAAATTCACGGCAACGTGCTCCGCCGACATAGCGCCGACATCTCCTCACGATCACTTCAAGAAGCAGATCTCTAGGGTAGACTATTGGTCAGACTCACTGTCAGTGAATCTGGGTACCGGGCGTATACCTAGTAGTGTTAGAACAATGTGGGGCTATCACGGTATAGAGGGAAGTTTTGGGTGTGAGATCTGAGGAATGGAGTGGGTCTGCCTGCAATATGATGTCAGTATGGGGTTTTGTAGGCGCCAAAGAACATGCTAACGCAGCGCGTGTCGCGCTGCGGGGTCCTTGGCGTTGGGCATTTGGACGCGTTGGCCACAATGTGGGTCTGAGCACTGTGATGTACATTGTGAGGTTGATGGCGGTGACGAAGGTGAGGCTGAGGCAAGTCTCCTCAGAGAGGTGGGAGCAGATGGTCGGTGAACAAGAAACGTAAGAGACACACCAGCAGCAATATCGACAGCTATTGTCCACATGTGGATGCCCAATTGGATTAAAGGAGGAGGGACTAACACTTCACCTACAGCCTGTGCTCAAGCTTTTGGTAGATGCCAGGGTAAACAGAAGTAGTCCGACGCAAGTGACAGACAAGACTATCAACCGCCCTGTCGGAGATATAAGAGCCGGCATCGGAGCAACTACGGTAGTGGCATTGTAATCTGGAGTTTGAAGGGTTAAAAAGGGTGGACGGTGAGATCGTATTCGCCTAACGACGCCACAACCAGTCCAAGCAGGGTATCCAGGGCAGTGCACAGTTGACAGGATGCTGCACGGTTCGCCAACTCCATCACGTACATGACAAGGGTCAAAAACATCGAACCCCGCGGGGCGACATGCGGCGCGGCTGCGAAGTAATTTGGCGGTGAGACGAATCGTTGAACCGAAGCATCCCACCTCGCACAGCATGAAATCTTGGAAAGGAGTGCTATCGTGAAGTCGGCTGGTGCGTCGCATTGGGCTGGCCGAGACCGCAAGAAGGGTCAGCGGCGAGTACGGCCGTGAGGCGTCCAGGAGGATGTGCACCAGCGATGGTTCGCCATCGGGGTTGTGTACACGATCTGATAGTCCATAAAGTGAAATTTGGAAGTTGTTAGTGATGGTTTACAGGACACGATGGTCGGCGTGGTGTTGAGGGGCACTGTTTGCGGGTTTAGTCGGCTGGTGGAGTTCGGCTATATGTGCCCCCTGGCCCAGTGGCTGCGTCTTCTTTCATTTTCGAAACGGGCAAGTGGGGTCATGAATTTTTCTTGAGACCGACACCCACAGATGAATTGACAACGCCAACGTGCCGTATTGCGCCTTGTGTCAGTACCATCAAGACGATGTTGTTCCACGCAGAGCCATCCTGTGTCGCATTGAGGCAAATCTAATGTCAGAAAATGCAGTCGTTGATGCCCGCTGGGCCTGTAAGCCATGGGTGCCAGCTCGCATGTGGCCGCGCGGTCGAATCGGGATGTAAAAGACCCCTGCAAATATGCCATGGCAGAAGCCGGCCCGTGGAAAGGATTCGAGGGTCCATCGCCAAAGCGCGAAGCTTGTGTCACGCTTGCCAGGGCACACTGGTCTTTTGCCCCGCGGTAGCCGCACGAGCGCGTAGACGTGCTCCGTACCCATCCTCGTGTCGTGGTTGAGTGCTCTGTCTTTGATTGCGCAAAGGTCATCTGATGCCTGGTGGTGCGAACTTCTCCTGACTGCTTACAGTGGAGATGGACGACGGCCGCGCTCAGGGAGGGAGCTGATACAGCCCTGGTGAAGGAGGCGAGCTCATGTGATGCGTCAATGGGTGCTGTGTGAAGCGACCGCTGGTATAACAACAAGAGCTCGCTCAGGAAAGCGTCCCCGGACGACGCGGGCAACAGGAGTGCCTCTGCTCACTGTTCTCGCAGCTTCCTGTGCGCAGAATGGCGTCACGGCCTGCGCCTGGAGGTGTGCTGCCGTCTCACACTGGAGATTGACACTGGCTAGCGCAAATGCCAAGCTATTTCGAGTGTTCGCCGTGCAGGGAGGCTTGACCATACGCGAGGACTATCGCAACCTCATGCTGCGCAACCTCTGCACGAGAGCGATGCCGTGCCGGACTTGCGTCCGTGCCCTAGCCGGCGCAGGGCGTTCGCCGCACCTAGAGCACGGCCGATTGCTGCTGAGAGTCAGATGGAGGACAGTGGTGTGGCAGAAACGCTTTCCCGGCGAGGAGAGAGAGAGCGCGCAGCAATGGCTTGGGGGGCATGCGGGCGACTGATAGTGTTGTTTATGGATTTTCTTCGCACGGCGTGAGATTCGTGACAGGGAAGCGGCCACCCTGGCTAGCTAGTGCTCTGGTTGGCCCCATGACTGGGCTATCGTTCCTCAGCGTGGACACTGGCAGAACTCCAGGGCCCTGAGGCTGGCAGAGCGAGCGAGCTAGCAGCGTGCATCTTCCTGGCTCCTCGCCGCGGCTCCTGTGCGAGTATCCTCTGGCTTGCATTCCCCCTTCTAAGTTCTGTCAGGCCGTATTGTCGTGGACGTGCCTTCCTCGTACGCGAGAGCCCCATCGAACCGCCAGCGTCTAAGCGGCCCGCAGCTCGGAAGAGGGCCCATCTAATTTCTCTAGATACGACCACTCCCCGCCGCGTTAGTCGGTTTTTTGTTGTTATTGTCGACGCCCGCTGCTGCTGCTACTCCTCTCTTCCTGCAGCCATCAGAGAGTGTGTGTGCCGCGAGGGCCAGCCCGTCCTGCACCATCCTGGAGGCTTCGCTACCGCACACGCTGCACCTCTCTTTGGTCCACACTCGCAGCGCGTCGCTTGGCTTGCTGCACTCGCAGCAGCTACCACCCAGTGGGCTTCGTTTCCGCTGCATATCAGTTGGGCTCTCCGCCGTTTCGTGCTCTCGTCACCTAGAGCGAGAGAGGCTCGGAAGGTACGTACAATAATTCACGAGGCCCGCGGTTTGATGCCGTCCTTGTGACTCGCTTCTCCTGCCGCATTTCTTCAAACCCCCGCGAAGTTGTGCATTCACCAGCATCAACATCCTTCTACCATGCCAGACAGGGCCTCTTTCACTACGCACACGCATTATACTGACATACTCGGTCCTGCAGGCGGTTGTACATCACACGACAGTCCCTAAACGCCCACGCCTCGTCGGGACAACCAACGCGCCCGCGCCCCTCATTCACGGCTTCGAGAGCCTCTTCGACCCCCCGTTAAACGTGGCCACATCCCGACCACCGCCCTTGAAATAGCCTTGGGCCCTACATGCAGTTGCTGCCTACCAGCGAAGAACCATGGACACAGAGGATGGGCAGATTTTCATAAAGGTACGCCGTTTCAGCTTCAGCGTGGGGCGCTGCAACTCCACAGAATTGATACCCTGGCACTGAGCGCCAACATGGCATGCCTTTTTGGGGCACTAACTTGACAAGCGTCGGAAGTTGCTGGTAGTCACTCTGGTAGACCGAGTCTATGGACGTACACTGTGACTACACACACAGTGCACGGCAACTTGGCGATCCTATCAAGGCTATTGCTGACTGTGCCCTAGAACCTAGCGTACTTTGTACGGACGCACGAGAAAGCACTCGCAAATGCTCTACAACTGCAACGGCAAGCACCCCGCCATGGCCAAAGCGCTTCCGTCTCGTCGCCTACGGGCACGAATTCATCGTCATCCACATCCAGTGTCTGGGCCGCCGCCTTGTCACTTCCGTCGCTGACTTTCACATCGCCCACGCTAAAACCCGCGAAACTCACCCTCACCCCGCATCACCTCTTCTACCTCCTCTCCCGCTTCGAGGATCTGAATATATCCGTGGGACCAATGAATGTGCGATTAGAGAACATACACACCGACGCGTCCCCGACCAACTATGTGTCGTTCCTGAGCAACGCCCAGCGAAACAAGGGACGGCCCTCTGATCGCGACTCTATCCACTCAGTCTCCAGCATTCGTAGCGTGATGTCTGGCATGTCTTCGTTGTGGTCTTCTCTGCGTCTTTCGTCCAACAGTGAGGCCAAAAAGGAAAAACAAAAAGCCCAGCTCGAGGAAGACATAAAATACCTCTACTCCGCTTTCACCAAGATCCCTTGCTTAAGACTCGCTCCTGACCATAAAGCTCGTCTCATTGCTGGATACGAGGAGTTCCCGTTTGACAGTGCGGTGCCTTTACATGCATTCAAAAATGTCACGGCGCTAGAAATATACGACGTAGACTTTCGCCAGTTCTACGGCTGGGACCGCCTGGCGGATAACTTACGCAGTCTTACTGTCAAGAGAGCAGGTGTTGACGACCCTGCAGACCTTCTCATCAATATCGTCCTGGATGACATGGACAAACGGCGCCGTCGTTCTGCCAAAACACCTTCTTCGCCTGCTGTTCCATGGCAAGCGGGAAGTCCCGCCGCCAAAAACGCTCAGCTTGCGCGTTCAGACTCCCCGCCAGCATCACCTACCGCCCCCGGCAAACAAGCTACGAGCCCACGGAATTCAGCGCTAATCCGCGACGGTTCCAAGGGCTCTACCCAGCGCCAGCGCAGCGTCTCACCGTCGAGGCCGGCAAGTTCTCGGCACGGGTCGTCTCGTGTCTACGGCACGAGCAGTGCACCTAACATTCGACGCTCATCTGGTAGCTCGGGTTCCAGCGTGCGCTCGACAACTCCAAGGGGAAGCTCTTCCAACCTCCTCTCGCTCGGGTGGTTTCCTTCAACGAAGTGGCGATTTCTCCGACACTTGAGCTTGGCTGATAATGCTCTTACCAACATTCCGGCAACCAGTCTTGCCCCTCTGGCAAATACCTTACAATCGCTGGATATCTCTTCTAATCTCTTCGCCGAGATTCCTGACAGCCTTGCGACGCTCTCCTGTCTCCGTGCGCTCAATCTATCCAATTGTATGATTAGCAGCCTGCACTCTTTGGGACGGAACCCGCTGCCTGCGATTACTACACTTAACCTCCGTTCTAATCGCCTCGCCTCGCTTGCGGGAATCGAGCGTCTGTTGTCGTTAGAGCGCGTGGACCTACGTGACAACAACCTGACCGACCCAACGGAAGTTGCTAGACTCACCGGCGTGCCATACATCACCGAGATTTTCGTCCATAGAAATCCTTTCTGCAAGTCCTACAGCAACCACCGGATCACCATTTTCAACCTCTTCCGCAAAACTCCCGGCTACACGGAGGATGTGAAAATTGATTCCACTCTCCCTAGTAGCGCCGAACGAAAGCAGCTCATAGAAAGGGTACCAGAACCTCCTAGTGTTCCGGTCATGAAACCTCCGCTCGAGGATGAAACGACTCCGCCGCCTGTCCCGCCCAAAGTTGTCAAGGCGCTCGATGCTACCGACCTGGCTGACAGTTCGCGCACCTCGCTCCAACGATCAAAGAGTGGGAAAGGCGGCCAAGGCTCTCACCGGAAGAAGAAGGTGCCTAAGCGACGAATCGTTGAACTCACACAAAATGAGTTGCTGCAGTCATCCGAGGTCACTCCTCCACCGAGTTACAGTACGGAAGATGACACAGCAGGGCCCAAAGCGTCGGTGTCCGCCGAGAGCGTACCGCATTTTGAGGCTCCAAGGAATGAGGCCAGTTCTGGAGATCCATCCAAAGCGCTACCGCAGCTCGACACAGGCATTAAAGCTCGCAGCGAGGCGGCAGTTACGCAAGCCGCGAGCCCTCCTGAGTTCGATGTTACCAGCGACTTATACAAGAAGAAGATTGAAGCCCTTCGACAAGACTTTGGTAACAACTGGCTGAGCGCACTCGGCGATGAAGGGTGGGACGCCAAATCCGTGGCGAGCATTCCCTCCCCACACAGCGGCTTTACATCGCCCATCATTAGACCCGCCATGGCTCGTACTCCGAGCCAAAGCATCGTCTCGGGCGGACGTACACTCGGCTAGCTACCACAGCACTACAGAAGAAGCTTCATGCTTCTACTTTTTTGAACCTTAGCGATACCCCGAACTGCTTCTGACTCACAAGGCTTTCCCTCGGTCTGCTATTTGTAGACGATGTTTTGCGTTTTGATTTCCTCTCATTTATCTAGATTCTCCCATTCGCATGGTGTTGGCAGGACCTTTCCTCTCTCGAGCGGCGAGACCACGCTCGTTGTATCGATAATACTCTCCTCCTTTACGCTTTTCTTTTCGGCGGCATTCTTCCACAAAAAACGGACTTCTGTGCTAGCATTTTCTGCATTCCGGCATATTCGTTTCTGTTTTGAAATGTTTCTTAGCTCGAAGGTTGTATCATACATTTCCGGCGTTCTCATTCATGTTTTCCTGTCGGTCAATGTCTCCGCTGGAATGTGTAACGGCCTCTCTTTGTGACGAGGATTGCTCTCAACACGGCAAGGCGTGGGTTGGTGACGCAGTGTAAGCCAAGAGATGGCTGACGTTGTCTAATGGAGGATTGGGTACTGCATAATGAGGAGTTGAGGCCTGGTAGAGCGCTTGGGTGGGTAGACTTTTGCATGAATGAGAAAAATTCAAGTTTCCTCGAACGGTATTGCGGTTGTGATACCGAACGTGATATTTTGGTGTGTTGGCACATCAACGTTGTAATTGACCAATTTGCGAACTCGGGTGCTATAGCTCAATATGTGGGTACACTCTTGTGCAGGGACGCCAGCTGGGATTGGTGGACGCCTCTCGCCCGTACGCGAAAGAGGACTTGGATGTATGTGAAGTGTTGGACACGTGATGTTCGACGCCATTGCTTGGGTCAACAAACTCTGCGACCATTGTTGCAGGCGGCGTGCTCAAGCGACGTTTGCGCAAACGAGCGGTGAGCATGTATTGGCCTCGGAAGCTGGACGGGCCTATGGTTTAGGGTAACGAGTGGTGGGTACTGGCGATCAGGGAAGAACGATGGAGACCGCAGGCTAGGGCTGCGTGTTTTGGAAGAGCAGTAATTAATTGAGTTCTCTGAACACACAACAGGGAGCTCGAGAAGGAGGCACGCTGTGGCGTTGCGCGTTGTCGCGCTGATCGCTCCACTGTTTTCTGCGGGTGGATGTAATGTGGCATCGATAGGGTGAGCTGGGAATAGAAGGTTGAGAGGGGCATTTGTAAGGGCAGTGCAGCGAAGATTAGACAAGACGTTAATGGGACGCAACCAAGGGATTGTGGAAGACGGCAGCGCGCGAGGGGGACGCGGCGTCGATTTGATGGCTATCGGCAGATGATGTAACAGCCGTTTGTGTACGTTCGCAGGGCAACGCCTCTAGCAGCATTTTCTCTTTGACGTTCCAGTGCCTCAATCAGCCTAGCCCCAGCTCGCCAAGGAAATCCGAAGCGCGAAACCTCGCCCAACCCAACTCCAGCGCCCACGGTGCCCACGATCCACCCCCCAAACTTGCAACTCCAGCCTGTCCACACTCACCCGCTCAGCCCTGCATCGCAGCATCGAGCCCGCCCAAGCCCTTGCCAGTGCCTTCCGTTGCGAGCAGCCGCCCCAGCATCAACAAAGGCGGTGAAGTCACAGCAAGCCCACCCGGACAGGCTCCTCCGCCGCCGCCCGTAACAACGCCTCCCATCCAAGCCCCTCGCACGCCTACCCCTCACCGGCCGGGCAGCCTCAGGTATCCTCGCGGTTGAAATCTACAATTGACCTCTTCTACCCGCAGCTGCCGAGCGAGTCGCGTGCTTCCGGTGACACGGCACTGCCTGCCTCCCTCGACGACGGCCCTCGAGCCATCCTCTGCACACGAGCGCCCGCCACCCCCAGTGTCTCATTACCAGCCTAGTCTAGAGGTATGTTCTGCATTGCATTCACCACCGCAGCGCCTTGGCATGGCTCTGTTCGCGAGTCGCTCCCGGTGCGTCCGTGCCATAACGGTTACCGGGCTGTGATGACCCGTGGTGCACCAGCGCCTCTTCAAAACACCACACTAACGTGCGAGCGCAGGAAGCGCAACACAACCTTCACCCGCGCCCCCCCCCCCCCCCTCCGCGCCCGAGGCACACGCTCGCCCGCAGGCATTTTCATCCCCGCACACGAGCCAGTAGCAAGCCACAGCTATGGCGGAAAACGACGTGGATCTCGACTCTATCATAGATAGGCTGTTGGAAGTCCGCGGCAGCAGGCCCGGCAAGCAGGTGCAGCTGCTGGAGACGGAGATCAGATACCTGTGCACCAAGGCTCGTGAGATCTTCATCTCGCAGCCTATCCTCCTCGAGCTTGAGGCGCCCATAAAGGTTTGTTTAACCAAGCTTTGCGCATTGCCACTGCTTAATCGCGATGCTGACAAATGTTTAGATTTGCGGTGATATACACGGACAGTACTACGATCTCCTGCGCCTGTTCGAGTATGGCGGCTTTCCACCGGAAGCGAACTACCTCTTCCTTGGTGACTATGTCGACCGCGGCAAGCAATCGTTGGAGACCATCTGCCTCCTCCTGGCATATAAGATCAAGTATCCTGAAAATTTCTTCGTTCTTCGAGGCAATCACGAGTGTGCCAGCATCAACCGTATCTACGGCTTCTACGATGAGTGCAAGCGAAGATACAACATCAAGCTGTGGAAGACATTTACGGACTGCTTCAACTGCTTGCCCATCGCCGCCATCATCGACGAGAAGATCTTCACCATGCACGGTGGTCTGAGCCCTGACCTCAATTCCATGGAGCAGATTAGGCGCGTCATGCGTCCTACTGATGTGAGTGTAATCTCGCGTGATGGAAGCGATTGTCTCGACGGTCAATACTAATTGGAGTAGATTCCCGACTGCGGTCTCCTGTGCGATCTCCTCTGGTCCGATCCCGACAAGGACATCACTGGGTGGAGTGAGAACGATCGAGGTGTCAGCTTCACATTCGGACCAGATGTCGTGTCGCGCTTCTTACAAAAGCACGACATGGATCTTATCTGCCGTGCGCACCAGGTTGTAGAAGATGGTTATGAGTTCTTCTCGAAGCGCCAGCTCGTCACACTGTTCAGTGCACCCAATTACTGCGGTGAATTTGACAATGCGGGAGCCATGATGAGCGTCGACGAGAGCTTGCTCTGTTCGTTCCAGGTAAGTCGTATATCGACTTTATCCATCTGGAGTGTTTGTTAACATGTGGTAGATTCTAAAACCTGCGGAGAAGAATAAGAAGTACGTACCCCCGGGTTTCGGTAGCAGCAGACCAATGTCTCCTCGCACCAAAAAGTCGCAGAAGTAGTCCACCATACATCAGAGAATCATTACGAACTTCCCGTGCAGCAGGTTTGGGCGTCGATAAACGATGCTATATTGTTACGCCCTCCCCCGAGTCCGATGCCGAATCATGCTCTGCGATATCCGTCCCCGCATCAATCGATATCGTTCCCCACCTTCCTTTCTCGGCACCCCGGCCCCCAACCAACGATTATAACTCACGACTTCTTTGTCTTCTCGAATACGTTTACGCGACAACGGCAACGGATGCTACGATCAGCTGTCTTGATACTGCGTGGCATGTCGGTGTCCATCATAGCTCAGGCAGCGCCTGCGCTCCTGGGTCCATGGAAAGAGGCAGCTACAAAAAACGCCTTCAAGAATGTCATGCATTTGTGGTGGCATTCTGCCGGTTCGAAAGACACGAATTACGGTTGAAAGCATAACGACTCTATTGTACACATCTAAAAAGTCGGATGGGCACCCGAGAAGAAAAGGGAACAGCTAACGAATTGAAGCGTGGGCGACGTTGCTTCTGCAAGCGCCTTGGTCCTATCACATTTTTGTGGCGGCTCTGTCTCTTCTGGGTCTCAATGGAGCGCCTTTAATGTCAGTCGTTCAAACACCAGCTTTTTCCTTCAATTCACTTTTCCTTGAGTAGTGTTAGTTTTTCGCGAGTGTTGCGTGCCACGAAAGCGGGACTCTTGGAGATGTACGCTATGGAATGGGGGATGGGCAGAATTGAAATGCGTTTTATACACGGTTCGGATCTTTGCGAGATGCTTCTAGTGTGATGATTGTTGGTGGTGATGACGACTGTTACGGTAGTGACATAAAAGCATGCATGCATTGTGTGAGACGTGGGGCATGGAATACGCTGCAGTTTTCAATGCGTGTTAAGCACGGGTGGCTTGTTTCGTGAGGTCAGTATGTGGGTCACGCCATGAGCGACTTGATGAATATGCTAGATCTGGTTTTGATTGAATGGATGCATGCGGCGTACTAGGTCTCTGCAAATTTTGATTTGGAAACTAAGAGCCTAGCACGTGGTCCAGACGGCCCCGGGGCCGGGTACAAAGTAGATGCAGTCGCCCACTGTATAGCTCGTCATAGGGTAACACAAAGGACTAAGACAAGTCTAAACAGAAGTATCTTACACGACTTTGTACCTTTACGATTGGGGTCGGATTGAGTGAATAGTAGAATATGGCATGTGATGGAAGTCGCAGAATCGTTGAGTGGGATATATTGTACCGTGCTTGAAACACAACTAGTTGGATACAACAACCCTCAGGGATTGCCCTAGGGCACTCATCTCTGCGCCCCAGGCGATCCTGCGATACGCTGTGCGGCCCAGCACACCGACCTCAGGATGCCCATCTTGGCTCTCTGCAAGCCCCCAGCTCGAGACCACCATAGCGTGCCAGTGACGATGGCCGCGAGGCCTAATCCCAGCGCGCCGTTGAAAACCCGAGCCTGGCTGTGCGCTCTCGCCTGCACCTCGGAATACCGCATGTTGCTAAACGTCACCCTGGAGTACTGCGTCGCCCAGCCGAAGGCCGGAACCCACACGTCGAGCTTCTCCTCGACCCACTTCCGCAGCAAGTACACCCTGCTCTTCACATCTGTAGCCATCTCGCGGTAGTTGCCGAGCGCGAGATCGTTGATAGAATGCGCGTCGGGGGTGCGCTGAGCTGTGTACTGGTTCAACGCGGTGGCCCGATCGATGGGGTAGCGGTCGAGTAGGGAGAATAAAGTGTGCACATCCTCCAGGCCGGCGTTCATGCCCTGGCCGTAAAATGGGACCATGGCATGTGCGGCGTCGCCGAGGATGACGCCTGTCGAGCCATAGTGGTACGGCGAGCATTTTATAGTGATGAGCGGGAGGTGCGCGTTGTCCTTGTACTGTTTCTGCAGCTCGTCCGCTGTAATTAACTCCGGGACTACGGAGGGGAACTTGGACTGGAAGAACGGCACGACGTTGCCGGAGACATCGAGTTTGCTGAAGCCTTGTCTGGTTAGGAAGAGCGTGGCCGTGAAACTCTTGTCGAGGTTCGGCAGCGCGATGAACATGGATTCGTCCTGCGGCCAGATGTGCAAGTAATTCGGGGGCAGGCGGAAGTCTCCAGCGGGTGAGGGCGGGATGTGGAACTGGCACCACAGCTTGTCGATGTATTCCTGTTGGTAGGACATGGGCACGAATTTCATGAGGTGGTAGCGCACGGCGGAGTGAGCGCCATCCGCCCCGATCATGAAGTCGAAGTTTATTTCGATTTCGGTGCCGCGCTCTTCGGGGGCTTCGGAGGACTTGTGGCGATCGAACCATGCGAGCTGCTTTTTGAAGTCTACGGAGAGGAGCTTGTGGTTGAAGAAGAATTTGACGTTGGGCATGGATTCGAGATGGTCCAAGAGCACCTTGTTGAGACCGGCTCGGTCGAGAGCTAGGAGGCTTTTGCCCCTGGGATCGTAGAACTGGGGAAGTTGATGATGTTGGTCATTCCGTTCGAGGTGGATCATGCGGCCATGCATAGGAAACGTCTCATTGAGAACCGATTCGGCAAGGTCGGGCAGACCTGTGTGTCGGAGTGCATTGATTCCTCGTTCGGATAGGGCGAGGTTAATAGATTTGGTGAAGGTCAAGGGTGTGGTAGTGGGATCTCGAAGATCTAACGAGGTTGGCATATTGTATGAAGTTGTAGGACCTAGCGTGACCTACCCTGTCGTAGCTCGTAGATCTCGACATCGTGACCTCGGACGGCAGCATATAGAGCTGCGAGGGACCCCACTGGCCCCGCTCCTACGACTACCACCTTCTCAGGCATCGTGGAAAATGTACAAAGAAGAGAAGTAAAAGTGAAGCGTGAATATGGGTACAGGATGCGATAGCAAGTGTCTCGCTGACGTAAAGGGAAATCGGCGGCCGAGGCCAGGCTACCTGTGTTAGATTACGAATCTGTTCACATAAAGCATGAGATGAAGCAGGAAGATGTTGAAGGAAAAATAAAATCGACGAGTAACGTGGATAGCTGCAATCCGTGGATGCACCCACTTGCACCCATGGCACACGCATTTGATTACTTAAGCAGTAATGGGGCAACAGCGCGGCATAGCGGCGTTCGAGCCACAGCATTCCGAGGGTTCGAGCCGGCGTTGGATGCTTTTTTCAGGGCAGAACACGAGGCCACGCCATACACGTTTGAACACTTCAAGAGCACTGCAGATGCTCCTTCTCTTCCACTCTTCCATCCTCAAGCAAAGCCTCCTTCACTCACACGACCACTTCTGCCAATTACCCCGCCATGGCTGGAGACGCGCCCGCAGCGCGCAAGTGCTCTGGCAGTGACTGCACCAACGACGCAGGCCAGCTGCAGTGTCCAAACTGCCAGAAGCTAGGCAAGGAGAGCTTTTTCTGTTCACAAGACTGCTTCAAGCGCAACTGGGTACATAGTAAGATCCACCACGAGCGCGAGGCCTTTCCTACTGACACGACGGCGCAGGCGGAGCATAAGAAAGCGCACAAGTTACAGAGTACGCTACTGTCTTCTATATTTACTCCTAAAGTCGTCTCTTACCCCGATCCAGCCACCGGCCAGTACAACCCCTTCCCTGCATACCCATACACTGGAAGCCTGAGACCCGTGTACCCGTTGTCGGAGCGGAGGACGGTCCCTGCGAGCATAAAACACCCTGATTATGCGAAGGATGGCACGCCGTACTCGGAGCAAAAATTTGTGGGGAGGCACAAGATTGCGGTGCTGAATGCGAAGGAGATTGAGGGCATGCGCAAGGTGTGCAGGCTTGCGCGGGAGGTGCTCGACGTGGCGGCGCGAGTGGCGAAGCCTGGTGTGACGACCGACTACATCGACGAGGTTGTGCACAAGGCGTGTTTGGAGCGAAATGTTGGTATCTGCCGAGCACCGTGAAAGGCATGCCGTACTGACCGCTCGCAGTCATATCCCTCGCCGCTGAACTACTGCCGCTTCCCCAAGTCGGTCTGCACGTCGGTCAACGAAGTCATCTGCCACGGCATTCCCGACCAGCGCGTCCTCCAAGACGGCGACATCCTAAACATCGACGTCACCCTTTACCACGGCGGCTTCCATGGCGACCTCAACGAGACATACTACATCGGCGACAAGTCGCTGGCGGACCCAGACTCCGTCCGCATCGTGGAAACAGCCCGGGAGTGCCTGGACAAAGCCATTGAGATCGTCAAGCCCGGCACGCTCTTCCGCGAATACGGCAACGTGATCGAGAAGCACGCCAAGTCGCAAAAATGTTCCGTCATCAAGACGTACTGCGGACACGGTATCAACCAGTTGTTTCACTGCGCGCCCAACGTGCCCCACTATGCGAAGAACAAGGCCGTAGGAGAGGCGAAACCTGGAATGACCTTCACGATCGAGCCCATGATCTCTTTAGGTACACATAAGGATAAGACGTGGCCCGATGACTGGACGAGTGTCACCGCCGACGGGACCAGGACTGCGCAGTTCGGTAAGTGTTGCATGTTCCGAACAGATTATCCTCAAATCCGAGCTAACATGAACCGCAGAGCACACGTTGCTGGTAACAGAAGACGGCGTAGAGGTCCTCACCGCGAGGCTGCCAGATTCGCCTGGAGGTCCTGTCGCGCGGATTGAACCAACAAACGGGCAAGAAGTCGCAGTATCGGGATAGCCAGCTTAGGGTGTGCATGCTTTTTGGGGAGCTGGAACGATGTTTTGGTCGACCTTTGCGTGCATGATTCTGTAGAGGGATCAAAACTCCATTCTCAGCTGTAGATATCCCTCAGCGCGCTTGATAGACCAACAATGGTCGAAGGCGTGCTCGTTGTAGTCCTCGTCTTAGTGTGATGAATTTGAGTTGTGAATATCAAGCTTCCAAAAGCAAAACACACCCTAGCTTGAACTATCCGGCGCCCAACTGAGATATCTCTGCAAGCCTCTGGCAAATTCGTAAGAGCGTTTGGTGTGAAGATCCTTCGCATGAGAACGGACCAATGGTGACATTATCTTTTCCGTGCCGCACACTTGCGCAACATGCCTGCACGCGTCCCTCGTGGCTTCCTTTAATGTGACTTCGACTGCGTTCAAAGCCCAAATTCAATCCTTGTTAATTTCCCATTTCAACCTAGAAGAGCGTTGACTCGGATCAGTGGCAACACAGGACGTGTCTTCTCACAGCGAAACACAGAATCACGAGTCCCAAAGACCTCACTCCACCATGGCGGCCAGCAACGAAGAACCTACCCAGGTCCCAAGCGAAGGTAACTCTGAAGCCCCGAGCGTCAACAAGCCAACTGTCCCCGTGCAGGCGCACATGCGCCTCCAAGACAGTGAACTAGCCATCCAGTCATCCAGCCATGTACCGTAGAGGACATGTCCACCATTGTACTCTCCCCTCTCCCTTCCTCTTTCCATCCCCCCAGGCAGAAATAATGTACACCTGTTTCCCCAGCCTATTCGCCTCCTTCGAGCCCCCCCCCCCCCCCCCCCCCCCC